>CM070096.1:8275000-8607500 GCA_036178185.1 Liparis tanakae | reverse complement strand
AATGCAGGATATGGAGAAAAAAAGTGGAGGAATCTTGGCTTTCCACAGTGTCTTCACACTTCTTCTTCCAGCATTTTCATATCTGCTCCATTTTTTATTCTTCCTGTTTTTTATAGCAATTCTAAAGTATTTCCATATGACTTTTCAGTTGCTCAATAAATATTTATTTCAGGCCAGAAAGGTAGACGTACCTCTACATCCGCTCTTATAGCTTGATTAGAACCAAACCTCACATCTGATTTCTTCTGGGTAATTTAGTTTGATCATTCCTGCCAAACTCAAGAAGTAACGCCTATAAAACCTAATTCACTCAATTATAAGATTAGTATAATCAAATCATGGAAACACATTGTTCTTATAAACAGCTTTGTGTGCTGGGTTCCCCATGTACCACCCTCATGCAAACAGACTTGTTCACAGTGCTTGGTGCCTAAATAAGATGTGTTTGGCATTTTAATGGTTAATAATGCCACACTTTATCTATTTTTGTTGTTTCTTTTCATGTTGAAAGATGAAATTGGACAAAGACATTGTTGTCTCTGTGATGGTGATGTGTGTTGGAGTGGTTATGAAATATGCTAGACAACTTCCAGCCACTCAAGTGTGGTAACTATTACACGAAAATGACACACCATGCGGTACCTTAAAGAAGCCGCCACATGTTTCTTATCAACTCTTAAGTACACGCTTTACTTCAGTTGTCCCGGAACATCACCCCATCAAAAGGATCGGTGCCATGTCATTTTGTTCCGCTGTCCTTTTCCGTTCCAGTTCCAGTTCAGGCCGCCGCGCCTCAGGATCTACGGCCCTGACAGGAGAACCCATCGCGTGTCCCTGCTGCGGCGTTAAGTCTATTTAAGGCCTCAACCTATGTCAGGAAAAACTCAGTGGCATGTTGCTGAGCTAATAATGTCCGACCGCTTTCCCTGTGAGCTTCACAAGTGCTCCTTTGGGAATAAGAGAGAGGGGTGGAGAGAGATTCAGAGAGAGAGAGAGGAGAGAGTAGGGAGAGCCGAGCAGTAAGAATCTCAAGTGGATAAAATGACCTCGCTGCCGTTGCGTGCCATGGTTTGTTTTCAGAACTGGCCACATGTTTGAACATTGCATAACTTCTCAGATGTGGTTTGTAAAGCACCAAGAATCTTGGACTATAAAGGTGTGTGTGTGTGTGTGTGTGTGTGTGTGTGTGTGTGTGTGTGTGTGTGTGTTGACAGCCACCTTACCTATTCTTACGCTTAAGCCTATTTATCTTCATGTACATATCCTTTATTATTAAGATCCTGCATCATAATGCGTGCAGTTCTCTGAACTCTCTAACAGATTAACGACTAGTTGATGAAGGAAAAAGTCCTTTTCCAGCCACAGTTAATCTCCCGTCTCTGCTCCTGTTCAGTCCACAGCTGTCTGGTTATGTCTCACTGTCCTAACTGTGTGAGGCTCTGGCCAATTAAAGGCCAATTAAAGGCCCAGTGCATGAAAACAGGGAAGTCTTTGTAGTGCTGTTTGCACAGGTGGTGTGCATCACATGTTGTAATGGTGTCAGGTTTACACATCAAGGCTGCACACATGGACATGCATTAGTCCGTATGCACTGCACAAGCAAAACAGAGGCTGGCTGCAAGCTGTACACGACATCATCTATTTTCCCCCTATTTCCAAGCAGTAGGTCTTGGACGCTTACTGTTTAACAAATCAATCAAACTGATCAACTAAACAGTTCTGAGATGCTCCACTGTGACTGTGAGCAAAGCAACCAACGAGGTAGTAAATCTGTCCAGAGTTGCCCTTCCTGGTCCCCCTTATCTTTTCTCCTTGTCACTGTGTAGGTGGAAAGATGTGCTATGTCCACCACGTTATACACATTGTACAGATCGCCAGATTACAAGCTCTCTGGTTTGTAACACAGCTACTTCACAACAGAGGGATCTTGTTTTCTAAAGGTTTCCACATGATTCATTGACGAGCTGTTTCATTAACGCCAAATGATAGATGACGTCAGGACTGAATTGGACTCAGTAAAAATGGAGCTGATCTGAAGCTGTTGTTTAAACCTGTGTCATAAAGTGTGTCAGAGGGCTGGTATCAGTTGGTCCGAGTGACCCATCCCAAAAATAAAAATGCTCAACCCCAGTATTTCAGTCATGGCAGAAGAAATATGTTGACATTTAAAGGCTAGTTTCCAGAACAGCTGCCATCTTCGTTGGGATTTACAACCTGAGGCGAAGACCAGCAAGTGGTGCATTTGTCTAGATTTGGGGCTGTGCTGGTGTTTGTGCTGAGGCTTGCCTGATTCCAACAAAGAAAACACAATGTGTAAGCTACTGTTGTCTTTGTCCCAGAAGCATAACTGATCAGCCCTCTCGCCCAGTAAGGCTGGACCTTGTGGCGTTTAATTATCCTGCTGTTGAGTGATGGCCCTTCTCTACAGTGTGGGTCACCTTGATGCCAAATAATTCACAAATACAACCGACAAGAGAACCACTCCCACAAAAGTCTTGTTGTTTCCAAATTGAAAATCAAAGCGTCACCTGCAAATATTGCAGCAATCCAAGTAGGAGGCCAACTTTGTTTATGTGTCCGTTTACCGTATAATTATACTAATGTTCAAAAGGAAAAGCGTTTCATTGAAAACAGTCTGGCGGTGGAGAGACAACCATTTCTCAGCAATGACATGTTTTGCGCCCAGTCGACCATTATAGGCCGACTCTCACCCGGCAGCCTCCTTCCAACACACATCAACCACCACGACACGCACACAACACTGCAACTGATTTTTTCTTGTCAACGCTCTGATATAGTGGGGACTGACCACCCACACGGCGACCAAAACCACCCCGACACGTGAGACCCCTCAGCCGAACCGGCTCTTAAAAATTCCCAAAACGCATTTGTCTCGAGGTGTTGCAGCCGTGACGAGCGGCCAGTCGTATCAAGGATTATTCCGAAGGTACTTTGGATCGTTGCTTTCCTATTTACATGAGATAAGTATCATTCTGTGTTTCCACTAGTGCTGCTGCAAGAATACATGAGATATGCATTTCCACTGACACACACACGCACACACACACACACACACACACACACTGGAGAGTAAGCGGAGTTGAGGTTAACCAGATGAAGGTTGTAACGGAGATAAGAGTTCTCATTTGGTCACGGAAGGACCAGCTATGGATTTAATGGGGATGACAGGTGAATAAATGGTTGAAATCCATTAACCCTCCCACGACACCAGCTTAATCCCTGCTCCTAACAATACCCTAGCCTCAGTTAGCTGTTGTCTAGTGTGTGTGTGTGTGTGTGTGTGTGAGACTGTGAGAGTGTATACGTGTGTGTATGTATGTGTGTGGAGGCGTGGTTTAGCTCGGGAGTCCCACCCTGCTGCACGCGATGCCTGGGAATCCGTGCCGGTTGAGGATTTACTAAACACGCTTTAGGGAATCCCAGCTCTCTCCCTCTCTCACACACACACACACACACACACACACACACACACACACACACACACACACACACACACACACATACACACACACAGCCACTCCTTTAGGACATGGAGCTGACATAGTTAACACTGATTCAGGTGGAATCACTCATAAAAACGGTGTTTACAAACACACACCACTACAAAAGCACTGATGCTGTGCAGTCACACACACATAAACGCAGCACTCGCCCTGCACACGTGCATACGCTCCCCCCAACGCCTTCTGGATGCAGAGCTGTCATACCTGACACTGATCAGATGAGATCACACACACACACATCTGCACCTGCAACGTCCAATGAGACGCACGGTTTCTCCTCCTCCTGTGCTCTTCGAGTCCCCTGTCTTTTATTTTTCTCCTCACAAAAACACTGGCGCTTATGCCGCTGTGCCAGATAAAAGATGTACACTCGGCTCTTATGTAGAGTAAAAACAAAACCAAAACAAACACTCCATGAAAGAAGCCAGAAGCATAACAGTTTATGTTCCAGTTGGCAGCATATCAACCAGCTTGTTTGGCTTGGAGTCAAGAAATATGAATTTGAGATACGGAAAGCCGGTGTGGTATGTGTTTCCATCAAACTGTCAAGCTCCTTGAAGCAAATGTTTGTCATACCAGAGGAAAAATGAGAAGGATACAAATCTAAATACGTTGGTATCCAGAACAGTAAAAAATGTCTTAATTGATTCTCCGTCTTTCATTTAAATCTGTTTGAATTCTTCGATATTATCAAATATTGTACTTTACTGTCATGGGAGTCTATGGTATGAAGAAAGATTCATTAAATTAGCATATAATTCAGTATCGGTGGTATTATTTGGATCATAGTTCCCCAAAGTCTGGGTTGGTCGGTCCCAGGAGGTTTTATTCTGGTATCTGCAGTACAACTTTGAGCCACATGACGAAGCTTCAACGTCCGCGTTGTTTTTATGATTATTTTTTAAAGTTTTTAATGTATGTTTTCAATAACACCCACGTACAACACCAAGTTGTGATTCATCAAACGTATACATCTATTAAAAATGTCTGGTTTACCGATTCAAGGTGACATGCGATGAGGCGTAAGCAACAGTGAAGATGATCCGGAAGATTCATTGACCTGCACATGAAAGGCCTGGGGTGTATTTGGGTTGCGTAATTTTTGGTTTGTCATTTTTTTTTAAAGGTTTGAGAAACTCAGATTCTGATTTTTTAAATCTGCAGGGATTCTGATTTTAATAATTAGCCTAAATGCTTCGACGGTTAGAAGCAGTGACCCACGAGCAAGAGAGGCAGGAGAGGAGAGGCGATGTCAACCGTGACTTTACCTCTCAGAGCGTACGTGTTGAAATGAGGGAGGTGTTACAACGTCTTTTGCATCTGTCAGAACCGTTTCTACCTGAAATATGCACGTACAACAGCACGATCATACGGGAAATAAATCCACCAAACACCAGCGTATTCCTTTTGAGTGCAAACTAGAGCCCACATGGAGAGTACAGAGTCCATGTAATTGTCATTTTTAAGTATGCGATAATGATGAGGACTCCAAGCCTCCGAGAGGCCTGAAGCATTGCAGATACAGTAGATCACTCCTGGCAGTGATGTTGGTGCAGAGGAATGGAGATCATCATCTTGTTGGAAGCTGCAGAGTAAATCATAACTACTCCGTCATGTGGTGGGTGCCACTACCTGAGAGATAACTGTACAATTAAGGTAAGAGCTGCTCCTCTCTAACTCACATGTGCGAACCATCTGGCGCTGGTGTTGGGCCAGACTTTGATACAAAACCCCGGGTCCGCTTCACTAAGACCCACTAAGTATCACAATGAAACTTGAGGCATGTTTGAGACACATCTGGAGCTCTCTCTGACTCGCCTTCACAGTACAGTGGAGCCAGGGAAGGATTTCTCCATCCTTCTAACACATACTTTTTCATGTTTTATTGTCCGGTGGGAAAAAAATGACTTTGAATCTCATACTCTGTTCATTTTATGACAGTTCCCACCCCGGCCTCTCTTTATCTTTTCCTCTCTTTCTGGCTTTTTTTGTGGGTTTTTTTACATGCAAAAAAAGATTCCATTCTCTCTCTCCCCCCCCTCCCCACCCTCCCATCTCATCTCTGTTAGTCAGAGTTTGAGACGATCGCCTTGGAATTGATCCTTGAGTTGCAACGCCATACAGAGCCACCCTTAACTTCAAACTCTGGGTCCTTCTATAAACAAGTTGGTGATGACTATTAGACCTCTCCCGAGCAGTTTGTTGAGTCATTACATGCGAGGAACATCCACTGAAAGCGCTTTGGTTTAAAGTGAGAAGCTGCCCGGCGCTATCCCTGCATCATTCTGACTCCTATGATCCTTCATTCAATTGCAGTTGAATCTTTGGGAACAGTGGAATCCGTTTCAACACATTTAAACACCACCCAGCTCCTTTCTCCCCGACGTTAGGCCTCCATCATCACATGCGCACGACCCCACAGCAGATCTTTTGCTCAGATCATACGGTCTGCTCTGACTCCCTAACTGCACAGCGCACTATACAATTCAGTCTGTAGATGTGGCTGTGCGTGAATGGCCAGATTATAGCAGACTATTTAAAGAACAGAGGCCACGCTGGAAACAAAGTCTGAATGACAAGACCACACACGGCCATGGGAAGAGAATGGAACAGCTCTGTCTGTGTGGGGGACAGATCTCTCTCATACGAGGGTATGCCTCGTCCTGTGTGTGTGCAAATGTGTGCGTGTCATGTGTGGCATTTTTCGCTGATAATTTGGCGCAGAATGCTGAAACTTGTTAATTCTCCAGAGACAGTGACAGACACGAGCCTCATTTAAACATCTCGCTGTGACCACGTCGGGGAGCTCCCCATCTCAAGTTGACCACCAGGTGTCCCTGAGGCTCGTCCTAATTACTTTGGACCACCAGTGACTTTGCCAGCCCCCTAGTGGCCTCTGGTGCTGGTTGTAATCAGTGGTGTCAGTGGGGGGAATGGATCGGCTTTTCTTGCTGCTTTTGCATGTGTGGATAGGGAGGGTAGACAAAGCTTGAGGGTCTCCCATCACCCGCAACATCTTTGCTGTTAACCTTTTTCTACATAGCTTTCATGAAATGCCCTGGTGTCAGGAACCAGCTGTTATTTTCTTCACCCCACTGAGTTCCTCTCCTCTCCTCACTTCAATGGAAAATACAGTCACAGTAATTAATAAGCATAAGCTGTGGCAGGCAATAAAAATAAGCATGGGGGGAGGGGGGAGGGGAGAAACCAGTTTCTCTCTTTTCCTTCGTCTCGTCCTTTTTGACATGTAAAGAGTGTAAACTTGGCAGGGCCAAATTGGTTGATTGCGGGCTACTGATGTGACCCATCTGGGGTTGAAACATTGTATTAGGTCTTCGCACGCTATTCCTCGCCACTCCCTCGGCTCAGCGGCTCACCCCCCTTCTGTCACATGAGGAACAGTTGCAGCACTGTTGTCGGGTGAGGAGGATGTGGGTATTTGCTGTGTTTATTTTGTGTGAGTGTGTGTGTGTGTGTGTGTGTGTGTGTGTGTGTGTGTGTGTGTGTGTGTGTGTGTGTGTGTGTGTGTGTGTGTGTGTGTGCGCGCAGAGTGTGTGTAACGGGAGCCTGGCCTCTCAAATGGACGGTCCAAACCCAGCAGCAGCTGTGGGTCCTGTTGAAGTGTCCTTGAGCAAGACGCCACACAGCTCACTGAATACATTGGACTTGTGTCCATGTTTTTACATGGTCTGTGTGTATGTATGTGTGTGTGTGTGTGTGAGTTTGTCCGTGTATGTGTGTGTGTGTGTGTGTGTGTGTGTGTGTGTGTGTGCGTGTGTGTGTGTGCATTCTTAACCGTAAGTGGATCAGGATCTGGAGTGATATGCGCCAACTTCTCTGAACTGCAATAGAGCCGCACTTCTTGTCTCTCCTAACAGCATTAAGATTACGACACACTCAAATTGTAATCCACTAAAATCACTATTGCTTTTTTATGGTTTTAGAATCAATTAAAATGGTGTATTAACAATGTGTAATTGTAAATTATCATGCAACTGTTGGTGATCGTTCAGTGTATTCAGCTGGAATGAGATCCACACAGATTTCACAACAGAACCATTGAGTATAAAAACAGAAAACGAAAACACAAATGTACGAAGTCCTTACGCAATAGAGGGGGAAAGCGGCATGCCTCGCCTCGCCTCGCGTGAGCCGGCCACAGTGACACAGCAGTGTTTTTAAGCTGCTCCTACATTCCCAAATCAGAGATATTACTGTTATTCCGGAGACATCCTGAAGCCATTGCGGAGGAATGTCTGTGGTCCCGCTCATAAATCAGACTTCAGCTGCAAGCAGAAAATGCTGCAGGACAGGCCTGCCCAGTGGAATACTGTGCAGGGCCGCTCCACCAACACATGTTCTGCACGTCTACCTCAGACACATTTGGTTTGAGGTGTCTCCGTCGTGGACTCTCCGCCTGGAAATCCCATTCTGTGTTTATGGAGGGGAAAAAATATTAGCGGTCTTCAAATCACTTAAAACCCTCCATTTGTTTGATGTCCGGTTGAACCGAGACACATAAAAGCGTCCGTCTCACATCCGACGCGTTCTATCAGTTACACATGATGAGGCGGAAATTGGAGGACTTTTAGGAGGAAATCCTAAAAGTCAGAGAGAGAATAGAAGAGAACGCGTGAATAGAGGTTTGGAAGTAGATGCCACTCTGTAAGATGCACAAGTCGTAGAGATACTGTAATTTATTATAACAAATTTGATTTAGTTTTGTGTTTTATAATTATTTTTATTAATGCTCTGATGTGCACCGCTGCTGTGATTTTTGAAATGTCCCCACTGTGGGACGAATAAAGGAATATATCATATATCATATCATATAAACAGCCATGACTATATTTTCTTGTCGGGCGCACTAGAGGTGGCAGAGTATAACACGTCTCACGAAGTCGAGCATGGAAACAGAACTCAAATCTGCGGTGATGGGCCGTGGACCAGCGGTGCTGCCCACAGGTCAAGAGCCAAGTGGAAGTGTATGGGTTTACACACGGTGTAGAGTGAGGTTCATTAGTGCGGAAGCGATAATTGCACGGGAAGTTTGAGAAGCGTGCCGTGCGTTAGGTCCTGGTTTTCAGCATAACTGTAAGAATTTCTCGTTGAGCCTTTCTGAACCCGGTCCTTTTCAGTCCTCCTACTCGTTAAACAGAATATTTTGCAGAACCAAACGTCCATTAGTCACGCGAGGACTCTGATCTCTAAGCGTTTTGAAGAGTCGACGGATAAATGCACGCTTTCCTGTTTGATTACATTTCTATCTGCAGCTTGAAAACAAATATCAGATGCACATGATCTCATCCATGTAAGCAGCTGTCTTTAGAAGTAACGTAAATCCTAACAAATCAAATTACAAGACGACTGGATGGTACCTACTATTTACATAAATCTAATTAGACGGGGAACTTTGCCCTGAAACTTTTTCCACATTTACGCCTTGCCATCTGCAGCTTTCTACAAAGTTAAAATCAAGTATCCTGCAGCAATCAGACATTAAAAGAAGTAGGAACATTTAGGAGAGTTACATTTTCCTATAATGATCTGCTGTTTAAATGCTCGACCAGGATTTCATTCTGGAAGAACCTCTATTTTCCATGAAAATGGCCAAAAATCTAAAGTTATAGATATATACTAGACTGACCACTGCTTCCGACTTTGCTTCCGTGACAAGCGGAGTCCCATCTTTAAGGACTTTATGTTGATGAGATCATCTCCGGGGAGAAATACGCAAAGAAAAACTGTGTCATAAGCTCAAGCAGAACCTTTCTATATAAACAAGGACTCACAAAACCACGCAAACCTTTGTGAGGGATCATTCAAGCACTCGGAAGAGACACATTTAAACACAAAATTGGGTCAAGCTTCTAAACATTGAATCCAACATTTCCCGGAATGCATCGAAAACCCAGATGACGTTATCACTAGAAAAAATGTCCTCCATAAGCAACAGTTTTACAGGTTGCACAGGGGGTTTGATATTCTCTCCAAAGGGAGGATGACACGGTGAGTTGGGCTTCAGTCGGCAGCTCTGCATGTAAAGGGGGAAATATTGTCTTCCGATTGAGAGCGACAGCCGGTCTGCGGAGGGCAGACAAGTCAGTGTTTATTTACCCCGAGAAAATCTTGTCAGTTGGTTAGGAATTAAACACAACAAACATAAATACACTCGCAGCATCACGCCAACACCAGATGCCAGGAAGTACAGAAATGCGTGACTCTCTCCTGACTGTGCCTCTTTTAGCAAGCTTGCGTGATCCCACCATCAGTCCTCATCATGCTCCCGCTCCCCTCCCCTCGCCTCCCTCTATATCCTGCCCTCAAACACACACACACACACACACACACACACACATACATATATTTCCTGCTGCACAGAGGGTATATGTCCTCTCCCTCCCCTGAGCCAAATGAAGTGATCGGAGCAAACACTGTTAGTACAAACAAGCTTGGATTAGTGTTGTGGTGACATGCAAGGGGCGCAGATGGGAGGATGTGAAGTCGACAGTCACGATCGGTCCAGACCTGAAAAAGGATATCTCACTGTTCTCACCTCGGCTATTTTCAACTGCGGGCCCAAAGCTCACAGCTCCATTTATTTTAGAAATCCGATGCTCTTGTTGGCGTGAAGCTGCCTGGGGGCAAACCCCTTGCCCTCACGCTCGGGGCCTCTACACACATGTACTAAAACACAACCGTAGATTGAAATGCAACTGACCTTAAATACATGCTATTGCTCTAGAATACCTGACTGACAGATTGGCCCTGGTCCGACACCCAAACACACACACACACACACACACACACACGCACACACACACTGGATACATAACACCTCGGATAGTGTCTACTGACTGACAAGGTAAATGTATTTCATGCATAAAGCATCGCGGGTATCACTTGACCCCGGCACACATTAACCGCCTCACATCGATTTAATTACACCTCGGTGGGCCTTCCTGTGTGTCGGTGCACGGTTGCGTGTCCTTTTCGATGAGATGTTCTGCAAGCGACACACTCTTCACACTCGGAATATATCTCAATTAATCTTTTAACTTATTGTTTCCCGTTGAAAGAAAACCACACATCGCAAAATTGTTGAGGTTTTGATTCGTGCCATGGGAGGATTATGAGTCGCTTTATGGGTTGAGAAACTTCTCCTTCCTCTCAGAGAAGATGAAGCGTTTAAAATCCCATTGGATTAGGTCTCATCCATTGTCACACAGCTTAAAAGACAATGTTTATTTGTTCTAGGACAGCGACGTTTTGCTCCCGCAGTTTCAACAAAGTACAATAAAAGTACTTGTAATACTCTTTTCTTTCCGCCCTTCTTTTGGACTCAGTGCAGCTCTTCTCATTAGGGCATTATGTCAGCCCCTCTGTGCTGGCGTTTCCGCCACTAAAACGATGCTTGTCTTGAGTGCAAGAGCAGCAAATGAGCACAACTTGTTGCCGTCGTAAAAAGGGCTCCGCGGTTAGCATCCGTCCCGCGTTGCGTGCTGCGGCAGCATTAGCGTAGTTTCCCCTCCCTTATGGACTCAGCCTGAGGGACCATCTGTCCGTTATTATTTGCCTCAATGGGACGAAACAGCGCCCTCGTCTTTTTAACAGATTGCCTTTGTGTAACAGAGAGGCTTGCATGGATGTTTAAAAAAAAATTGCTAACAGGATAAAAAATTTTATCATGAAAGGTGTGGCTCTTCAGAAAACCTGTTAAGTGTTCTGTTGTGAGCGCAGAGCGAGCGATGATTGCTTCTGACTGGCCCGGAGGGAGGAGACTACGAGAGGGATAATCTGAGGCTTGTTGTGCTTCTTTCTCCCTGTTATTGTGAATAATGCCGGTGACACTAGTTGGCACGCAACGCTGCCGACTGTAACCGTAGCTCTACTCTCTGCCTTTCTTTTGCCCTCCTCCCCTCTCGGAAATATAGGGTAGAGGACTAATAATTATTCCCTGAGTTGCTATTCAGAACTCCCTTTTTCAATAGGAATAAGCTGATGCTCTGGTGCGTTTTTTTCTTTTCTTCTTATTCGAATAAAAAACTCAGTGCAGGACCGACTGAGTGAAATGAGTGAGCTATATAATAAAGCCTTTATGGTTTTTATTCTATACATTGTAAGCCAGCGACTCTGTGCTCTGCAGCGCGTTGGTTCCACTCTAGATGTTGATGGAGGAGAATTATTGGACCAAGATCTGGACCTAAATAACTCCACTTATGAGGAACACAACAACATAATGAGTGCCTGTTTCACCATTTCCCCCTCTGCAATTCCAATCATATTTAACAAATTTAAAAACACTTTAAATCCACCTCTCATGGCACATCTGGTTCCATGCTCCTTGTTTGTTTTTGAAGCACGAGAGCTTTTTGTTTTAAATGCGTCACTAATTAAACTCAACATCATCGAGATGGGCTTTACAACAACCAGCAGAATGGTCACATAAACTCCATCGCATTCATCTCAAGCCCTCGACTCTCTGCTCGTGAAAACAGAGATTGTCTGCGAGCACGGAAATAGAGGTCTCGTGCTTTATTGTGCCCAGGTTGGGTTCCTGAATGCAAAGTGTATTAACCGCCCGGTCCTTGAGAGCAACGAGCCACAGCCGCCCTCATCAAAACAAGAATCCAAGAAAAAGCTATTTATAGAGTGATGCGGTGTGTCTATCTCTGCACACATGGCACAGACAGTTACATTATTTTGTCACATTTCTGCTTGAGAAATGCATCAGTTATTTCTATCAAATTGGACAGTTGGCCAACCAGAAGAAGAAGAAAAAAAGACAAACACTAAGGGTCTAAAAATAAACGTGTTTTGCCTTTCTGAGCTTGGCTTAGTCGAAAAATGCGTCAACAGTTTTTCCGCAAAAGTGTGCCACGGACACGGAGGTCCCCCAGAGGGAAATTCTTTATATCTCTAATTGAACGAGGAAGTTTGTGATAAATATAGAAGCATAGGGGGGTGGAGAGTAGGCCTAACAATGGAGACACCCCCCCCCCTTCTTCCCTCCTTGACTCCCGCAGAATATACTTCCACCGCCTTTGTTTGTTTTCTGCAACTGTAAACTGTACATGTGATGGTACACGTGTATTGTTATTGGGCCTTCAGGCAGAGTTACTGTATGTGACTGGCGAGGCAGTCTGTATCCTGAGTTCACCCCCGCTGAGCAGACGTTGGTGCTGGTGTCAGATTCCTGGCAACGGCGGGGGAACCGTCGCGTCTTGTGGTCTTCAATTAGAAAATACACTGTTGCGCTCATTTGGTTACAGTCAAATTAAAAAGCTTCCCATAACTAGCTCATCTCACGCGACACATTCCTGAATACAGCCTGTGTGTGTGTGTGTGTGTGTGTGTGTGTGTGTGTGTGTGTGTGTGTGTGTGTGTGTGTGTGTATGTGTGTGTGTAAGCAGGGAGCACATTGTTTCTCGCTGAGGCACATCCTCCTCGGGCCTCCATCTTCTTGGATTCTGTTAGTTTTTCTAATTGTCTGTATAAATATTGTACCACGTTGGCCTTAAGTTGTGGTGCATTTTTAGAAAGCTTGACAAGGCAAATGTAGGAGTGTTTAGAACCCTGGAGCTGGCTCCACACTCTTTCAATGGGTTCATCAGAAGAAAAAAACAATTTTCTCCACTGACAAACACCACGCTCACATAAAACATGTGCGCCACAATCAGTCATGTTCTCTATTTACAGAAGCAACAGTCCTCCAGTGTGTGTGTGTGTGTGTGTGTGTGTGTGTGTGTGTGTGTGTGCGTGCAACGTGTGTGTGTAGAGTGTGTGGCGCCAGTTTTATGATGCGCTGTGTCGTCAAGCCGCATACAGTAGCAGTACACACAGTTGCCACCTGGACAACGCAACCAAAACAGAGAAGTAGAAAACAATTGAGCTTTGCACAAAAGGGAACTGCTTCAAACCAAACGTAATCTTACATGTTCTCATCCAAAACAACATCGGGAAGATTAGAGACCTCAATCCAATATTAATATTGGTATCAAGGGTGATTGAAATTTGAATGCATACTTTTTATACTTATCCAAGTGGAACAAGCTGCTGTTTAAGCTCAGAAATATATGAAAGCGGTAAAAAACTTTCTTACAGTGAATCTTTCTTCTTCCTTCTTCTTCTTTCTCTTTGCCACATTGCAAAAACACGAAGAAAAAAAAGTTGAAATGGTGAGAGTTGGATGTGGACAGGTCGAGATCCGGACATTTGATCTACGGCATAATGAAGTATTAGCTTCCATTACAGTGCAGGCTTAACCTTTTTGCGGAGCACCATTGAGCGCTTGCCAGCAGTCATCAATATTTAACAGCTGTTGCTATTATGAAATTCTTTATGGGCTAATGTGGCTTGCCGGCTTGCACGCAAGGCTTTGGCCGGCCGCCAGCCCTCTGTCAGGAGGAGGGGGGGGTAGATTGACAGACGGCTTGCTCGCGTGACAACCAGCCCTTGATCGGCCAACTTCTCTCTCTCTCTCTGTGTGTGTATGTGTATGTGTATGTGTGTGTGTTGGTGCTGCTGCTCTCTCTCTCTCTCTTCTGTGGATTTCCTGTGCCTGCGGAGAGAGAGAGAGAAAGAGAGACAGAGAAGAAGAGCGCTGAGGGAAGGGGGCGGGAATAGGCAAAGGAAGTGGCTGTAAGCCAACCCGACCTCAACACACACATGCACACACACACATATGCACACACAGTTTTCTCTCTACTCACGCAAGCCTTGTGGAAGGGGAGGGGCTGCTGTGGAGCACGCCGTGCGCATGTTCAGGTCCGGAGCTCTTCTTTACAAGCCAAGAAACCCAGCGGAGGATCAGCTGCCAAGAAATGGCATCCATACTGCCGCCAGGCAGGGGGACGGAGAGCCCGCATGCTGATGTAGGTGCTATGGATGAGATTGGGAATCACTCATACATTAGCATGTATCTCGGACAGAGAAAATTATTTAATTCAATCTTACCAGTTGGTCAGATCCCTTTCTTGAGTAAAATATATGCAATATATGAATACATCATGCAGTAAAATAACTGCATCTGACTTATCACATAAGTAAAAAATACTTTATACACTGTCGGGTAGTTTATTGTACGATTGTACAGTGTGTACGATTTTCTTTTAAATTTGTCGTATTTTATAGCCGATATGTCACGGTTGTCAAAGAAATGTTTGGGCCAGCACGTGAGTAAGTGTACTTCATTACTCGTCCTCCACTGCTCATTAAATAAAAATTAAACTGAGTATAAAGTTATGAAATGTCTCCAGAAACACCCCCCAAAAGCAGCAGCAACCACCTGCTTGACTGTATTTGCATGCAGGCGGGTCGGTGCAGCAGCCATGTTTGCCAAAGAGCTGAAGAACGGAGCTGGGGTATCGCCCACCATTCAGTCTAAAATACATGCTGCTCTTGTACTCATGATTTCTAAAGCACTTGGAGTCATGCAACACTCGTCAACACAATGTCATGCCATGCCATCTTTTGGATCTAATGCACAGGACCGCATTGAAATATTAATCTCTGCGTTTCTCATCATTTCGCGAGGCATTCCTCTGTGTTTGATCTCCATTATCCGCAGAATAAAAGCATGTCGGTGACACTATGGGTCCACAGAGACATCCCCCCCCCCCCTACCCCTCTCCCCTGCACAGTTCTCCCTCCTTCTCAGCATCTCTTCTTTTTCTCCTCTGGTTCCTCTTCATATTTCTCTTTCCCCCCCCAGCTGGTATTGGTAGTATGGGAGGATGTGGCTTGAAAGGAGACGGTGTTGAATGCAGAAGAACAGACCGAGTCTTTGCCCCCTAGGGGTCCAGAGAAGGCCTGATTGATGTGGACTGTGTCACAAACCAACGCGCACACACACTCCGTGTCTCTGACAACAAGCAGCAGGGAGAGGTTTGGTTTTCAGCCTCGCAGGAGCCCAGAAGGGATCATTTTGGCACGCAGCAATTTAAAGCGATCACATCTACATCACAGTCTTCTCTCAATTTGAGCATCTCCTTCCATCACAGTCACTATTTGTAATATCAATTTTTTTTATTTTACGATAAATCTTCGAAGCTGCCGTTTGAGCCCATCGAAGTCCAGAGACAATGGTGACTTAAGTTGTGCGAAATCCAATCCCACTGTAGCTCGCTATCTGGAGGGTCTTAACATTATGGGTTCTCAATAGAAGTGGAAGGATGGACCGGGCGAAGGGCTCGAGACTCTCAGCCTCACCCCTTGGCAGCATTGACATCCCACTACTTGTCACTTTTTACTTGAAACCCCGTCCTCACACAGAGCACTTAAACGCCTCACCATTACCCACTCTGTTTTCCTTTATAGACCAGGGAGAAAATAGCGGCAAAGAAAAGCAAACCCAAAGACGCGAGTGGTGACGAATAAAGCCGGTATTGTCGGCTGAGGAAGTGCCGTAAATTAATCATGCCGTGTGTTTGTCTTTCCTGACGCTGCATCCTCTCCAAAAGCTGCCGTAAGAGAGAAAACAAAAATACCCGAGGCGTCGAAGGAGGAAAATAAAGAGGCTTATTAAACCCATTTCCCTCTGCTAGTTTCCACTGGTTGGATGATATTGCGGTGATTGAAGATAATGGTGTCTGTGACTGTGTGTGTTTGTGTGGCTTTTCTAAGTCTGTTTGTTTGTGTGTTTGCACTGAGCGGAGGTGAGGACTAAATATGTAACGTTATTACTGGCATTGATGAGTTTACGTAGCCGCCTGTCGATGCAGTCGACCGCGCTTAACCTGATTTCCATCGCTCACATTGAGGCCATTGTTTCCTCTCATACACCTGATGTCGCACCCGGAGGGGACGACTGATTAAACGGGGAAGAAGTTAATCCAGACAAAATATATAGATAAGGAGGGGGAGAGAGAATACAGGCGCGCTAGCTTTGCGTGCTTCAGAGGGGAATTAAGAGAAGAAGAACTCTGTCAGCGTCACAAAATCGGTTGTCGATCGCCTGCGATGCCGAGTTGAACAAAGAAAGGGTGGAGAGATGAAGAGGAGGAGGAGGAGGAGGAGGAGGAGGAGGAGGAGGAGGAGGAGGAGGATGGGGGAGGACAGGAGATGGTAGAAGGTTAAAGGGGGAGGAATGGAAGCCGTAATGGGGTTATCCGTTGGGGGTGGGGACTAGACGACGCACCGGATGATACATACATACATAGATAGTTTTTCGTAATGAGGCGATGGCGTGTGTGAGTGTGTTGCGTGACTAATCTGCGCCTGCTACAATGAGTGAAGGGCTGATCTCTTGGAGTGAGCCACATGCCTACTGACAGCACGCCCACAAGAGAAACACGCAAACATGCCTCCGACACGCAACGCACGCGTCACGATGCACATGTGATATTTCTGCACGCATCGGCTAATTGCGTGTGTACACACTTTGGCATTTGGCATGGTAGTAGGTCGGCCTTTTACTGGAGAGATCATAGCCTGTGTGTTAGTAGTTGATGGAGCGTGACTCACTTGTGATAGTTTTATAATTTGAGTAGATGTTTCTACTCTTTTGAACATCGGAGTATAAAGAACATCTTCCACACAAGTCTATTTTAAGTCTATTTTGAAGACGTCCCAAAAGCACTCAATGCTGCACTCCACCTCAAGCTGTGTGTACCAGTGGGCCTCTGCGTGTGCATGTGGCTGTGTCGTGTGAGAAGAATCCCGTGAAGTCATGAAATCCTCCGCTGTGTTGCCCCGTTAGACGGCCCCCGCCTCGCAGACTGATATCTGGTGATCGCGCAGTGTGAAAGGAGACCGATGCAGTTAATGTGTCGGCCACATGTCTGCGGGCCGCGCCACACGGGCTTTTTGGGAGAATGTAGAAGCTTTAGAAAATGTAATCATTGTCGTTATCATCCTGTTACTTTCATGTGCTGACATGGAAAGTGGAAGAGTTTGACCTGCGTGTGCTTTGATTTTATTTTCCAGACATTCTTGTGTAAGGTTCATGAAATTAAGGGCCGGGTATGATTTACACGCTTTGTTTGTGGATGCTGTTTTCATATCTATAGCATTTCTTTACATCCTTAAACCAACAATTTCCTTTTAGTTGTTGTTTCAACAGAATAAGCCCCCCGTTCCAGACAATTGACCCTTTCCTTTGTCTTTTTCGCAGCGAACCACGACAAGCCCTCCAGGAAGCACAGCATCAGCAGCGCATCCTCAAACCCTCAACCCAGGAAAGAGAGCCATTCACTGGGCGCCGCAGTCAATGAGAGCAGCCTCCTCCTGGAAGTAAGAACCCACATGGCTGTTGTGTGTATGTGTGGAATAACCGGTGAACATTAAGTATTATGTATGTGTACGCAGGCCGTCCTACGTGTTGTTTAAGGATAGCACTTTTCACTATGCTGCTTTCAAAATACTCGCTAGCTTCAGTCAGTCAGGAGAGTATTTGTGTGAGACAGAGAGCAAGGTAGGGGTGTGTGTGCGTGTGTGCGGTGGTGGGGTCTTCTTTCTTTTGTGTGTGCATGCGTGTGTGCCCTTTGCCCTTTGCCCTGACCTCCTTTGCAGAGCTGTGGTGTTGCGTGACATACGGGTGAGACAGGAGTGTCAGAGCTGATGAAGGAGGTGGGGACTCACACATGCTGGCGGCTTTAGCAGCCAGTCAAGTGTGTGCGTGCGCGTCTGTGTGTGTGTGCGCGTCTCTGTCTGGATGCATGTAGTCGTGTGTGAAAGTGAGCAGAAGAGAGTGAGAAAAACACACCAAGCCTGTCAACATTAATCAGAGCAAATAGGATTGTTTTTTGTCGGTTGACCTCAGACCTTTAATCAGACAGATTAAGATTATCATACATGCATATATTTCAGGGTATGACAAGTCATGTCTCATTTATTTTTTTATGATACCAGGACATTTAGTCCAACTTGACCAATAACGCATACGATGTTATGGTTTTTCTTCGACCCCAAGCGCACGACAACAGACAGTGTTACGGTTAGCCAAAAAACACGGCGTAATTTATTAGAAAAACCAAGGGAGCGGAAAGTTCCGAGAAAACAAAAGAAAAACTGCCTCCTTAATTGGCACTGGAACAAACAAGCAAACAAAACTCACTGGCAAATAATCCACAGGGAAAAAGGTCATCACAGGTACTCCAGGGTTGTATGACTTCTCCTCTGGAGCTTCTAGGACGAACTCGCAGCGAGCTACTGGGAGTCCTGCTATTTCACTCCCCGTCTAACGAGGCTACAAGATGCAGCTGAGGCATGAGCCGAGTGGTTTCAGGTGTGCACCGGAGCGCGCCCGGCTCGTCGTCGTCGCCAGGTGCGCAAGTCTCTGGCAGCGCGCTCCGAGGTACCGGGTGTCTCTGTGCAATCGGGCTGACGTGGGACCCCGGCTGGCTGAGTCCTAACACACGATGCATCTATGGAATATATTTTACGTCAAACGTGTCCGATATGTTTTTAAATTCCTAGAGAGGAGAATGTTTCTCTTGAAGGCATCCGAGCCGACGCTACGTGGGAATTATTTTAGCATCAGATCCTCGCTATGCACTCAATACTCTAATGGCTATCCGTCGAACAACAATCGACACTGATCATCGGCCGGAAAACTAGCTGGGGGGCGAGCTGGTCCACTGATGCTTCTGTTAACGTGTTGGGTTGTCTCAATGGGGCGGGAAACAAAAGGATAGATTGACCGTGCCGATGTGCCGCCTCCCGTTGCGTGACTCATCCGGCTCCGGGGCCTCACAGCAAGCTGAGCATTAGTTGTTACGGGGACCGGATCCCGAGAGAGGGCCGGCGGGGATGCGTGTGTGTGTGTACGTGTATGTGTGAGGATGTGTGTTTATAGGTATGTGGTACGTTTGTGGGACATGTACATTATTTCATGCTCGTGCTTGAGGGTCATAAGAAAAATATACCATTTAGTGTAAGTTTTATTGTAAATATTGTATTTAAGAATATTATATGTTTTATGTTTATATATATTGTATACAATTTCAAATATCAAAATAACATGAGCTAAACTTATTGACGCAAGCCATCCAATAGTTGACGAGACATTTAAGTCGGAACCAAACATGTCTGTCAGGGAATCACCAAGTCGGCAGGATCATCCTCTGGGGACCCGGCGTTTCTCTGCCAGGTTCCATGTCGGTTCACGCGGTGCTCGCTGCGTTATCTGCCTTCCCTGGAGCAACACGGCTAGCTGTAATGTGTTTCTTATGTGGGGCTGCGGTCTCACTCATTGGCTGATATCCAACCTTTTCAATGTCAACATCATTCAATATATCAGAATCCCATCTTGTGCTAACCTTCGTATGTGTGTGACGGATGTGGCTTCCTGATGGCAGAACTTCTGCATGTTTGTCATGACCTCATCGTCACTGCTTTCATCTCACTGTGACAGCGAGACAGAAGGAAAAACTAAAGGAACTCTGTCAAAACAATGAGACACGGCCGCCCCACCCCCACCACCCCCTCCCCTCCTTTCCCTCGCATCCAAATTCAGTGAACCAATACTTTATTTTGGGCTCTGCGTGCAAAGCACCTCTTAAGATGTGTAAGTCAATGCTTTTAGTTTCCCTGGGGCGGTTATGGGAGCTGGGGGCGTCGTAGTTGCAGATATGTGCGGCGCAGGCCAGCAGCAGGTGCCTGTTTCCATTACCTAAAGGCTTTAGTATGCGAGGAAGTGACGGAAATGTGAAAGGAGAGGGAGCATTCAGCAGCCAGTATGAGTACAGTATTTCTTTTGTTATTATAACTTTTTTTACTTCAATAGAGAATAAAGGTGTCCCTATTGGTATTAAGCGTGGTGGTTTTTCCTAAAGAAAATAGAATAATGATTATTTGATCACTAGAGGCATTTTTGCTAAATCATAAATGGCCTTTACCCTCCCAATGTAAATTATAGATGTTCCCATAATAGTTTCAGACATGTGAAAAATAAATGCACCGTATTTATCTATAATGTATTGGTCATTGAATGCCGATTAATACAGTAATCAACTTGAAAATAGTGTGCTTGCCTGCACACAATCTGCCAAGTCCAAGGTTTATTTGTTCCAGAAAAATAAAAATGTAAAAAGATAATGGGTTGCAGAAATTGACCGAGGCATTTCAAAGACTAGGACGAGGAATGGTGAACGGTCTAAAAACAACCTAAATGAACCCAACATGTAAATGTTGGCTTTTGTATGGCCTTGCTGGACCTCATGAAGGAATTATCACGTCCACGTCAGACGTATTTTGGAAACTATGCTGAGCTCTAATGATCCCACATTCAAACACACACCTTGTTTTGCACAGCAGATATGTATTTGTGCATTTGTTATTTCTCATCGCTTGTTTTTGAGTGCTTGCTGCAGAGAGCTGTGTGTCACTATGTGAGCCCCCCCCCCTCCCCCCCTCCGCCTGGATGTTATGAACATGTGCCAGTTGAACTTGTCAAACACCATCTGCATCTACACCACCAAGACCCTGAGTCACCCTCCCATCTCTGCTTCCCTCCCTCCCCATCATTTATGCTTTCAACCATATTGTCATATCATAGTCCAGATAGTTTTTCCGTCACAACGTTGCTTTTGTCAGAGTTTGACTCAAATACCTCGTGGGCAAACCGCTCGATTCACAGACAGACGGGTATCGCAGTCTGTGATGCGCTCGGGATGCAGCGTGTGCAGGGAGCTGAGCATGACTGAGGCAATCACATCAACGTTAGGAGAAAGTGAGGGAGTGTGAAGTTAGAGGCCACAGAGAGATATACCACATAGAACACACACGCACACACACACACACACACACACACACACACACACACACACACACACACACACAAGGGGAAGACCTGCATAGTCTCGCAGTAAAATAGAGATGACAGACTCGGCAGCAGGAGTCACGCAAGTCAAGTAGCCTTGCAGTTGTCACGCTATCACAGCTGTGCACAACACACAGACACACGCACACGCACTCACACACACACACACACACACACACACACGGAAAGACTCTTCCACGTCTCCTTCCCTTGTTTTGCTTCTTTTTTTTCTCCACCTCCATCTGTCCTCCCCTCCACAATTGACTGAAGCCAGTTATGTATTTATTGAAATTCTCTCTTTAATCAACACTTGACTGAAAACACACTATTCGTGTCTGTGTGTGTGTGTGTGCGTGTGTGTGCGCGTGTGTGTGTGTGAGTGTGTGTGTGTGTGTGTGTGTGTGTGTGTGTGCGTGCATGTGTAAAGGGGGAATGCAGGCCCAAGTCTGTTTGTGTCTGGAGTTTCTGCTTTTAATCAACGTGTTTGTTTTTTATAAATCAAAGAATGTTAGTGATCAAACAGACTTAATTATCAAAGTTTCTGATGAAATACATACATTTAAAGGGACGCAAATTGGTGTGCATGTCATCCTCAAGTTAACCGCTTTGAAAAATAAAATACCATGAATTGAAATACCTCCAGAAAATATTCAAAAAGGTCAAAAGCAATATTTTGCATTGCAAATCATCAAGTTGTACTTGGCCCACTCACCTCCAAAGCCATCTGTCTTTCATTCCTGCACCAGTGTACAGTATTAGAGTCTTTTGTTCCATTTTTTACTCTTACTTGCTGTTCTGATAATTATGGAAAGAATGATATTAATGTACTATACAAAAATCTGGCAAGAGTTAAATTCTGGCTGCGCTTTGCATAAAAAGTACAGTAAGGACTGTAACCGCCGTTGGGTCATAAATACAAAAATATTTGACTGATGCTCTGTGTTGCTGCTACGTGCAATCATGCCTTCTAAAGCTAGCTTTGCAACGACGCCACCGATTAAATCCAGTTGTTTGTGTTTGTCAATTATGTATTTGTTGCACTTGAGTTTATTTGCTGCATGAGTTACTCTGAGTCACTGCTTATTTCTGTCTCTCTGTGCGTGTGTGTGTGTGTGTGTGTGTGTGTGTGTGTGTGTGTGTGTGTGTTTGTGTAGTCTCTTACAGGCTTTGCCTTGGTGGTGAGCAGTGATGGGATGGTATTTTATGCCTCTTCAACCATTGTGGACTATTTGGGATTTCATCAGGTGAGTTGAATGTCTTAAATATACATATATATATATATGTAAATGTATATAAAAAATACATATATAACAGCAAGCACAGCAATTATTAAAAATCACAAAACATTGTTAGAAATTCATAATTTTTTGGTTGTGGTCTTGATGTTTGATGAATCTACAGTTTGAGGTGATGTTGATATAATTATCATACATATTAATATATTATATCTTAAAGTTACTGCTCCCCACAAAAATATATTCTGTCTGGCACTTTACCATAAAGTGGCATAGGCGTGTTTTTGTACGGATTAAACGAGACACTACATGATAATAAGAGAGCTTTAAAGATGTATATACTTTATAGGTGTATTTTAATTTGGAGAGGTTTCACTTGTTTCCCATATTTGTGCTTTAAGCTAAGCTGCTGCTCACGTCAGCTTCATGGTTACAGTTCAGGCGTGAACGTGGTACTGGTCTAATCTCATCCCCACTCTGTAAAAAAAGCAAATAAGCTTATTTACCAAATAGATTTTTGTAACAGCTTGGATCCATTATAAAATACTTTTAGAATCAAACAGGTGACATTTTACATTATGTTAGAGATTTATATCCCAAAGGCAAGTTAACACATCCACACTTTGGGAGCCTCAGAGGTCAGAGGTCTCCGCCATCATTCAGAAAGTTCACCATTTCCCAGTTTTCACCACCAGAAGATTATTTCTCTCCCATCCATCCCTTTCTACTTTCTTTGCATTCAGCAGCAAATGAGTCAGTAAAAGTTTATCTCCCAGTCCGCCTGATAACTCTATCTAGAGGGGCACACTGGACCCACTAAGTCACACACTGAGAGGCCACAGGAAGGTGAAGACCTCCGTTTCACCCTGAGATACACACTGTGGGTGTCGGTGTGTGTGTAGGCACTGATAAGTCACCAACGGTTTGACTTCCTTCCTCTCCGGCAGCCATACCCAGCCAGTCATTAATTATGGATGGTATCAACACAGGCTTGCTTGTCCTGCGATGCTGAAATCATTTCCCTCCCTCAAAACCATGAATAAAGTGCTTTTCACTGTTAAAATCCCTCCTTTGACGTCATGTCAGTTTACACACACACACACACACACACAGCACAAACACACATACACACACAGCACAGTGACACTTTGGTGTTGAAATTATTTTGGTAACGGGCTCCCGCTTGGCGTACAAGCAAACGGGGGCAGGATCAGAGCACCATGAAATCGACATGCGAACCACAGCGGTCAGCGTGTGTCTGTGCGCACATGAGCGTGTGCAGGTTGGCATGGGAGCCAATGGAGAAAGAGAAAGGAACTGTAAAGTACATCAAATGTGTAAAAAATAAGAAAACTATTCAATATACTTGATATAAACAAGACTGCGAGCTACACTATGCTAACGGGGCTTTGAGCTGAGTGCTAACATATCTGTGTGATACGTTTGGAGGTTCTGGACAGAGACATTTTGACTTAATGTTGCTGGATAAAAATAAGATATGGGGATTTCTGCAAGATTAATCCTCTGGGGAGCTTGTGCAGAATTCCATGTCAATCCATTCAATATTTGTAGAGATAATTCAGGGTGGAGTCATGACAACACAACCACACAATCATACAGAACATAGTCACTGACAGTCATGTAATTGTCTATTCGTATTGCCAATTGTTCAACCGATGGAAAATCATACTTTACGCTCAAGAGAGAGAGCCAAGGCCGTTGGTTTAAGGAAAACAATCTCTGTTCAACAATACATCAAATTTAAATCATGTAGTTCTCTGTACTTGTCAATGTTGAGAACTATGGGCCAAACTAAAGGGGATTTAAAAACCAAATGTTCTTTATAAGAAACCTACAATTGAATGTGTTGTTGATGGTCTGTCCTTGCAGTTCATAACGATCACCATGTTACAATTCAGAAACATCTTAGCCACATTTCTCGCAAAGGAGCTAATGGTTGTTTTGTAGTTGCAATGTTTGCCTCTAAGGCCTTGACAACATGTCACATAATTCTGTGCCCACAATTGTAGTCAGAAGGACACTTATCCCTAATATACCACAGGGAAAAAATAAAAAAGAACGCTTCACTAAGTAGCACCACAAGAAAGCCCCGGAGAAGACCAGAAAACCTCCGCTGGCCTTTGATCCCATTTGTTAGCCTTTGAAGGTCAGCGAAAATATCACTTATTCTCTTTTTCTTTTCTCCCTCTCTTCTTTTCCTCCGCGATTTTTTTACGAGAAACATAAACAATAGTCACTCGATCCGTCTGTCTGCCTGACTGCCGGTAGGGAACCAAAACCACAGGACGGAGCGCCCGCCGAAGACGGTGGGAACAGATTGTGTTTTCTGAGGCAGCCGATCAAAAACCCTCGCGTGCCACCAGTATGGAAATTGTGGAGAGAGTGCAGGGAGGAGGGAGGAGGGAGGAGGGAGGAGGGAAGAGGGAGGAGGGAAGAGGAGAAGGTTGAACGTTTTAGTGAGGAATCTGTCATGGAATGACAGAAAGCAAAGCTATTGCTGGAAAAGAGCGAGAGGCATGACGAGAGTGGGCTGGAACCCGACTCACTGTGTGTGTGTGTGTGTGTGTGGGGGGGGGGGGGGGTGTTTGTGTGTGCGTGGATGGGACGGCAAGCTGGGCTGGACTGCTGTTCAAGTGCCGGTGTCACGCGATGTTTGACAAACACAGCTGCCCTCGCTGGCCCGACAGCGGCCTTTAGACTGTTACAGTTCTAAGTAAACGCTCCTGTGTGTGTGTGTGCAAACAAATATCTATCGATACAGTGTGCATGTACTGTATGTTTCCATAGACTTTGAGTGTACAGTCGGGTCCTACTGTGTAGTGTACTGGGAGAAGTTAACATGCTCCCTGGGAATCCTGAGGCAGTCTGAGTGTATCAGAGCAGCCGCAGCAGGAATCCCCCGTTCTGAACAGCGTCCCCCAGCTGCCTGACGGCCGCTCCACACAACCCAAAGTCAGTCTGCTGTCATCTCGTGTTTCAAAAAGGCTTTCAGGAGATGACGCGATGAACTGGAAGTCCTCTTTCCTCAACAAATGTTCTGAACGCTGCTCAATTTTCCCCGGCAGACTGACGTGATGCACCAGAATGTGTTTGACTACATCCACATAGACGACCGCCAGGAATTCAGACGCCAGCTCCACTGGGCCATGTGTCCTCCGCAGGGGGCGTCGGCACACCAGGACCAGCCACCTGCAGGGACTGGTGGGTAGCGTACTGGAAAGCGATGAACCAGTTCCCTTGGGATAGTGTTTGGTTGAAATGTGGATATGGGGTTGATCACAGACGTTCTTTGTTAAAATATATATATATATATATATATATATATATATATATATATTTAGAAGTACTGCTAGATCTAGAGTATGTCTATATAAGTGTGTTTTTATTTTTGTCGACTGTGAAACACATTGTAGGTTTGAAATTCTTCTTCACCTCCTCTTTCTTTCTCCATTACATTTCAGGTGAGGACTTTGCCGTGAGCAGCCTGTTCCATTCCCCAGAGGCAGGGGGGATTCCTTCTGAGCTCTCCTGCTTTCTCAACAGGTGTTTCATTGCTAGAGTCCGATGCCTCTTGGACAGCACCTCCGGATTCTTGGTGAGTGGTCGGAACCAAACTGAACTGTTGCAAGCATTAATGTTTACAAAAAAAAAAAAAGGGTGAAGACCCAGGCCTATAAAAAGTATTATGACCCCTTCGGCACAGCAAAACTTTATTTTTTTTATTGTAGTGCATACAGTTATTTATAGTTGTAGTGCAATGCATTATGAGGCAACTGGGTGCCTGGACACGGCAGCAAAATAGAAGCCGGTTCATCCTTCATGGCTGTGACTGGTTGAGTGGTTTGGAGAACAGCGGTGGAAAAGTCCAGGGTCGTGATGACAGAGCATTAGGCCGAGGCATACGGGTTGGACCATTTCATCAGGGTCATTAAAGTTCACTGTCACCAAGTCTGCTCTGGTTACACTGACGTTGCCTGTACAGAAATTGTAGACGGCAGTTTTATTCTGGAAGCCCTTACAGCCAAGTAGTGAGCAAATACTGGTGAGATACTTTCCTGATCAGTCAACATAATTGCAGGCACTAACTAAATATTAATGTAATGCAGGCTACTCATTCTGCTAGCCATTAAAAATAACAGAGTATCTTTCTTTCCCGTGAAACGAACGAAAAACAAATTAACTTTATTTTGAACATATCTGCCCACCACAGAGGCCTAATGGATGGCAACGTGGCCCAGACTGAAATATCTCAACAACAACTCGTTAAAATCCCTTCAACTTCAGTTGTATTTTTGAATTCAGTGCTAATCAGCACATGTTAGCATGCAGGCTGGAAGTGGACCGATAAACGACCTCAAAGGATCTGCTGAATGGGCCAATTATATGCTAAACACCAGCATGCTAGCACTGTTAGCATGACGGTATAAGCATTTAGCCGAAAGCACTGCGGCGCAGCCTCAAAGAGGCTCAGCTGTAGACGCTTAGTCTTGTTTAAATACTAATGTGGTGACCAATGTGTGTGTGTTTGGTTCCTTTTTATTATATATTATACAAAGACACAGTGTCCCAATTATATAGTACACTGTGTTTCAGGAGAAGTTGACACTTCCTAATGTTTCCCGGACTCAAATTGAAAAAAAACCAGTTAAAATAAAAATAGAAGTGTGTTCATACCAGTAAATTCTTCTTCTCTTCTCTCCCAGACTATTCAGTTCCAGGGTCGGTTGAAGTTCCTCCACGGTCAGAAAAAGAAGTCTGCCTCCGGGGCTCTGATGCCTCCCCAGCTGGCTTTATTCTGCATAGGTGTACCCCTCTTACTGCCCTCCATCACTGAGATGAAAATGAAGAACATGTTAATGCGGGGAAAGAACAAGGGAGGAGGTGAAGGGATGATCTCCGAACTGGAGCATGGGTGAGAGAGCCCTTACAGTCCATAAGCGCCACCCATGACACTTTAACCAAAGTTGGAGCGATGATGTATTTTCACACAGATTCTTGGTCCATTGAGCCATTGATTGTTTTCATGGCGGTGCTATACTGTAGTTAAGTTAAAGGTCAAGCTTTTTAACACAAACTTGATGTCTCAGACACCTCTTGGTCATTTGATGCATTTTGGCAGCTTGTTATCTCTAGAAATTACAACAGTTTGCCTGATGTGGGAGCTAGAAGTAAAAGGTGAACATCATAACTGGCCCTCATAAACCATAAGGGCCAACATGTTTACTTTGGTAAATACGTGCAATCCTAGTCTACCATGAGGCGACGGGACACAAACATATTGAAACACAGTGCTTGTGTATTATTCTTTAAAAAAATATTTATTAAAGATATATAAGCGTACTGTCCAGCAACAGCTTTATGAACACAGGCATAACCCTTATCAAACCATACGAGTACTGGAGGCCTTACCTGTGGCCAATTAGGAGCAAATACATGTCCCAGCCTGGATGAGGCCCTCTGCACTTCATGCATCATTAACAACCTTAGGAGGCAGAGGGGCCAAGAGTTGAGCTGTAGTCAGGGAGCAGAGCCCTACCACACCCTCTGCTGTTCATTCCTTCTCAGCATCATGCAGGTTTCTTGAGAAAAATACCAATTACTTATAAGTGCACAGTATGTTGGCTGGTTGAATCATGAGGCTGTGAAGCTCATGGGGTTGTGTCTTCAGTATGAGAGCACAGTGTACACAATACAGGGCAGCTGATTTGAAGGAAAAGTATTGGAGCTTGGCTCATATGAAGAGCATCTTCTCATATAATTCTTGAAAATGTTTATATTTACATATGTAATGGTTTTTAAATAGACAATGTGCGCTTCCCGGGTCCAAAAAGTTAACACTGCTGCGAGGCCTTATCTTGTCTTTACAGTGGTCTGTGATCCAGGCTATTTTCACAGCGCCCACTCTGACATGTAATTGCAGGGTAAACACAGGTGTTTCTGATTAATTATGGCCCTGTTACTGTGCATGCTGGCTCACTGTAATGACTGTGACACACTAAATAGAATGAGGGCATAATTACTTTGATCAATTACACCTGTGTTTACTCTGGTGTGACAACACAACTGTGAAAAGCTCCTGTTGAGATAGAGAAAAGAGCAAAGAGAAGACAATCAGTGTTGATTCAAGGAAGAAAGTCGTTTGCCATTAAAATCAGAAGATTGAATTGGCCTTTTTTTCATAACATGGAATATCGTATTTCCAATATGTAGTGATCAAAACGCCTTGATGACCTCATTTGAAACATTCTTCTTCTACAATAATCAGAAGACAGCACGAGAAATGGTCTACTTCAGCTAACACCACTAACAAAGTTAATTAAACACTTATAATGTGTTTGTAAGATTAGACACATACGTTTTTAGCTTTTGTTCACTGAATACTAAATACCTCAAATGTACTGCGCAGTCCTCCATATTAACTTGAGTTGAGGGCCATCCTTGATCTTTGGGCTCTGGATGTTGACTCTGTTCTCAATTTTCAGATGAGATGAATCCTGGAAAAGATGAGTCACCTTTGGAATGATTCTCTCATGAACTTAAATGAACCAAACCTAGATATTTGGGCTTTGAGTCACGCATCAAACAGTAGAATAAACAATTAGTTTGTGGACGATCCCAAATGGATTTCTGGGCGGATCAATGATATTTCAAGAGACCACCACTTCTTGAATGTCCTCAAGCACTACAGAAACGTATCTACTCTGATGGTTTGTCATCTTGTTTCGTGACTAATGTTCAGCTTCTTCCCTCTCTCCTCCCCACCTCTCTTTTCATGTTGTTCCTCTCCCTCACAGTGAGCGAGGGGACAACCTCGGCAGGCATTCCTTCGGTGGAGGAATGGGAGACGTAGCAGACCCTGTCCTCCTCTCCTGTCCCACTCCTGGTGCAACCCAGCGGGGCCACCACACCCCCTGGACCCCGCTCTCCAAAGACAACCTCAAGTACCGCCCCGAGGGTTACTACCACCAAGAGGAGCCCCTCAACTACTGCAAGTCCACCATGGCTTCCCATAAAGGCGTTAGCCCAGGCCTGGGATGTGGCTGGCCTCTGCGGCCGAACTCCGTCCCCCTCAGAGCGGGCCAGGGTGTCGGCTACATCCCCTCTAACCGCATGAACAAGGCCGGCCAGTACGGGAGGCCGTACCGCCTTTCCCCGAGCTGCCACAGCGGCAGAGGCGGCGAGCTGTTTGTCTCGAAGCTCTACGGGAACGTCCAGATTCCCACGGACCCGGACGCGTACTGCGTGGACCTGGTGAAGAACGAGAACGGCTACGGAGAGTGCTACGATGGCCACCTGATGCCCGAGATGCAGCCCATCAAGGTGGAGAACGACTCGGACTCTGAGAACGGCTGCGATGCCTATGGGCGCCCCTGGGCAGAGGCCATCGACCGTCGCTACAGCAATGGGGTATACGACCAGAACTCAGGCCTCCACCTCAAATCGGAGGCGGATTATTATGATCCGCAGTACTCGCCGTGCCACCGAGGGAAAGTAGGAATCAGCCCACCGTACAACAACGGCAACTATCAAAACTATGCGGTCAACAACAACGGGAACACAACTGGACGCCTGTTAAAATGTGACAAAGACTTGGGCAATCACAACGACAACAGCCAGTTCAGTCCTCAGAGGCTCTCTCACTCAGACTCTCTATGCAGCAACCAATCTGTCAACCTCATGGACTCACACATCTATCCACAGGACCCGCACAAGGCCTACATGCATCCGGACTACAACAAGCATGGCACTTATGAGTTCAAAGGTCACGGCCTGGTCCATTCCATCAAGCGGGAGCCCATGGACTCCCCGCCGTGGTCTGAGAACGCTCACAACATAAGCCAGTCCATGATGGTTGGTCCGAGGAACAGTATGCCTTGTGTTATGAGCACAGGGCACCACAAGTCCAGTCCGTACATCTATATGCCATAAGAATGATTGGTGCAAACACGGCGGATCATTTCTCACACTCACACAAACACACGCACGCACACAAGCAAACACACACACACACTCTCTCTCAAACAATCAGTGTGCATTTAAGTACTTAGTATTTTGCCCAATGCACCAGAATTTCAAAAGAATTCCCAGGATGTTAACATTGAAATGACCTCTTCATCGATTCGATGAAGAGGTCACAAACAAAGCTCAGGTTCTAGTGTTTGTGTAGTGACAATCAAAAATAATACCTTGAATCCAGTTTATGGATAGACAATTTAGTTTTTACGGGATACATTTTGTAGTTGGTTCCTAGCACTTTTGGATTTAGTGACAATGAGACAATTTATGTCTATAGACACAATTTCATTTTTGTTTTATGTTTTGTGTACACGGGGGTTTTGTGGGATGAACAAAGATGTTGCTGTAAAAAGAGGTTTTATTTGTTTCCGTTGTACACAGGAGATGACTTACACCTACTGTTGGGGTTATCAAGGGAGGTGGCACACAGTCAGTGTTAACGGCTTAGAGGACGATCTGCCTTGATGGTGGTTTTGCATGTTTTAGTGCTTCAACTATAAATCGCCTACCTTTTTTCATTAATGCCCTCAGTGATGTTTGAATGAAATCTAGTGTTGCTATGCATTTTAGACTTTTAATAGGTCAACTTTCAGAGACTTGAAACTTAATTAATTGCAGTAAAAACCAAAAGTTAGGTCCATCTTTTCCCTCCGCAGCTACAGGAAAGCTGTTTTATTTTCATGCATGACAATTGACAATTTGATTCAGTTTATTTTGTATTGCCCAATATCACAAATTATGAATTTGCCTCAGAGGGCTTTACAATCTGTACTCATCCGACATTTTTTTACTCAAAATGTGTGTCCTGAATTTTGATTTTCCAAGAGCATAGCGTACAATGCAGTGCTCTTGTCAGAGCGCCCAAGAAAACACAGTTAAAAAAGAAAAAGGAAAGGTTTCTAATTGCAAATGCAGAAACCTTTGGAAAACGTTGTAGTTAGTAGACAGAAACATGTACAACTATTGGCCCAAGCTTGAAGTATATTCACTACATATGTTTATTAAACTAGAAACCGAATACGTAAGGTGGCTCATGGATCTCCACCACGTGTAGTTCAATCGTGTGCTGCTTGGCTCCGAGATAAAAGATCACACTTGAATTTCCATTTAAGTTGCAGGACCTAAGATTAACCTGGACCGAGAAGAGATAGTCTGCACCGCTCAAATGACTATATTCATAATCAGTTGAAGGTTTGTTTGGACGAGGTAGAAGTGTTTGAACCGAAGGAACAGAATAGGTTTGATGTTGATTATTCTTCCAATGCGCACAATTTTTTATTTTTTTTAAATCATATTATGTCACGCAATCTTTCGAACATACAAATAATTAATTAATGTAATTTTATGTCAAAGCTAGTGTTGTACAGTTTGGATAAGTGTTCACGGCAAGCTCAGCATTTCAACTCTTTACAGCCTGTCTCACTGCAGATGCGACACATTTCCTTTAAAATGAATATACACTTTTCATGTCGTCGTTTGAGTCCGAAAACATCCAACCTTTTCCTCACAATCAATGTTCTTGCACAAAATGAATTAAAAAGCACCAAATTGATTCGATATTAGAGTCTCAGTTCTGTGGAGCTACTGTTGTAGTTTCAAAATTGCACTACTGGAAGTAGTTCAGTTGAAGTTCAGCCTACCCAGACAGGTTTTTGAGTCAACACACACAACTGTTACACGGTGTCACTGTTTTGACTTTCTCTTTGTGTGTGTGTGTGTGTTCATTTCAATAAATGTTTAATGATTCGTATTTATTGTAAGAGGCAAAAGCGTATAATTTAAAAACTACAGTTTTGAAGGTTTTTCTGTTTCACTAAGGTAATTAAATGCCTTTGTTTTTTTTTCTTGCTATCTTTTTTTTAACTGTTATAAAAGTCATACTTGTCTCATGGAGGAGGTAGCTGCAAGGTAGCGGACACAGTGTACATATGCAATGTCTTCCGATGTTTCTACGTGTTTTTGCAATGGGACTTATTAAAGACTTTTGTTTATTATGTAAACTCAGAGTGAAGTGTTGTTCTTTTGCCACTAGGCAGACCATGACCAAGACCATGCACTAACTACTGCCAGCTTGGTCAGCGAGTAACGGATCAACATTCTGGACTACCGGCAAAAAAGCAAAAACATCCACAGTAATCAGATTACACATAATTAGTCACTTAGACCTTTTTATCAGAGGACAGGTTGACTTGTCACAGTAGGAAAAGCACAGGTGTAAATAATCAAATGAATGACGGCTTTGATTTCAGGTGTCTGGTGGTGCGCGTGTATGGTCTCGTTAGTGGTATTAGTGACACCTGTGCATCTCCTGCTATCACAAGTTAAATTTCCGCTGTGGGAAAGGCCTTTTTTCTCAATGGAGTGAAACCAGAGTGGAAGCGAGCAGCAGCAGGGCTTTGTGCAAGAAATGGTGCTTGGCTAAAGCTTGGTGCCAGTTGGTACATGTTCAAAGGCCTTTTTCTAAATAATGCCAAATGAAAACCATGTAGCTCAAATCAAATAATGTGAAATAATAATGTCAAACATGGCCCGTCTACTGATCTTAAGGTTTTCTGTTCTCATTAACCACGCTCTCCAGAATAAAAAAAATGGCCAAAATCTACGGTTCAGTTAACAGCCATGTCTCTTTAGCAGCTTTTTAATTTTTCACGTACACCACATGTGGACTCATCCTTTAGATTTGTGTCTCTATTAATAATAAATACTCAGCAGAACAAGATACAGAGTATCTCTAGCCACATTGCCTGTATGATTAATGTGCTGTAAAGTTTGCATGACAGCTCCTTCACACGATCTGAGAAACTCAACACCAGTCTCTCAACACTGTCTAGGACGGTAGCTGGAGCCAGGGGAATGTTGGCATCCGCAGAGAGGTGTAGGGCAAGAACAGAAGCAGGCAGCAAGAGGAGGCAGAGATGTAGCCTAAAAGCTGTGGTTAAGTCAGAGTACAGTTTTAATTGTGTTCACTTGTGTTCACTTAGCACGTCTATTTTATCCAATGGTCCTCCCCTTATTGTTTCATGTCAAAGTTGCATTGTGACATATACAATCTGGTCTTTAAACATAACCTGCATTAAATATTGTAGATCATATTGGCTCTGAAAAAAATATTTATTAACACAAATAAAACTGACTCATTCAGCTTAAAATGCAAATATTTTCCAGAGTCTTTCTGGTCAACGTTAATCGGTCTAATTTGCTATTATTAGATGTGAATTGGGTCAAGGTAAACTTCTAGGGTGATGTGGTTGCAGATAGTAGGAGACTGAATAGAGGTTTAGGAATAAAGAAAATGGTGAGCAACCAATAATTACAAAACCATCCATGGAAAATATAGAAGTTGTCATGACACACGGGGGTTCATGACACTGGAAGCACCAGGAAACAAAATCACACATTCAATAATGGCTCTTTAAATTTTAACAATTCAAGCAATCAGCTTCATATATATTAAATATTTACTGCAGGAGAAATCTAAAGATTAGTTGTTGTTTTTTCATTTAATTGCGCCACAGAAAGATAATGATATGCCTGTCATGGGCATGATGGAAGTGTTCCCATTGGATTAAGTGGGTTGTTGCCGTTTTCTTTTGAGATTACTTCAAGGCCAAGAGGAGTGGGACATTGAACCAGGGACGTTGCCGTTATGTTGCATGCACTGTCTCCAGGATGCTCTGGAGCCACCTTGTTTAGCTTTCCTCATCCATTGTTTACTACAGCCTGACCTCTGACCTCTACGGAGACGTCAGAGCTCAGTACCAGTGGCGCCAGTGACTCAGTTGCCTGCTGCCAAAAAGAAACAAAAACAAATTCCGATTTTGTATAATTGTACTCCGTCCAGCCATCATGTCCAGATCTTATCCGACCAGTACCTGCAGTGAGTCCCTCACTGGTTCGCTTTTCTTCAGGATGCACAAGGATCCGTTAGTGTAGATGTGTGTGCATGTTGGTATGGAGAGTAGGAAACACATTCACGTCCCATGTTTGTTCACGAACAGACTAATAACTTGTTTTTTTAGGAATAAGATTTTTCGATTCAGTTCACGATTATTATTTTTTTACCTTTCATAAAGGGAAGTGCTAGAAACAAACCCAAACTGAAAAAAGATACCTCAACATTATATGTTTTAGATTTTAAGGGAGCTGTGAATAACTATTTAAAAAGATAGAGTGGGACTTATGTGGTAAAAATAGCCTTTGCAAAAACAATGAAGTCGATGCAATAGCTAAAATTGCACATTCACTGCATTCAAGTCCAGAGTATTAATCATGGATGTCTGTGTTGGTCTAATATATGTGTCAGTTTGAAAAATAATTGCTATAGAGTATTTCTCCATTTAAAATTGCACTTCCCTTCCAGTAAAAATATACCTAACAAGGTTATTTCCTCTGGTTACCAGTATTTAGTTGATTCACTTCAGGCAACAAGTTACACAATGGCCATATGCGTCTCAGCGCTGATGTTTACTCATGTAGACCCGGACCGTACAGAAGAACTGCTCTCTTCCTCTTAGCTAAAAACATGCTCCATCCAATTAAGATAGTACTTCCTCCTCCAGGTGCTTTCCTGAGACTGAACACTGTGTTCAGTTTGTTGGGGCTTTCGCTTGAACAGGAACTTAACATGTATTTCATTAATAACAGTGAGATTCTGTGTGTGTGTGTGTGTGTGTGTGTGTGTGTGTGTGTGTGTGTGTGTGTGTGTGTGTGTGTGTGCGTGTGTGTGTGTGTGTGTGTGTGTGTGTGGCTTAGTAAAGGCTAACTGGTGTTGGTATAAAGAAGTTTTAGTTCAATTAACTTTTTCTATTTATTTTTTACAGGACATGCGCAGACACTAAATATTAAAAGCTATAACAGATTACACTTTACCCCTAAGGAGGACTTTGCTTTTGTCTCACTGCATTGAGACTGATGATGTGACAACAAGAGGGGGTGGGGGAGATGATGCTGTCTTTAAATGTTTAATATTCATCAGCATGCACGCAACCGTCCATCACGCCATCACGCCATCACGCCATATGACATTTGTTCTGCACAGACGAGAAAGGGGTAAAAATTTGAAATAAACAGACAAAGGGGGAGGGAGGGGAGAGGAAGGGAGAGGTGGAGAGACAAAACAAAGGTGAGAAAAGAGAAGTTAGCAATTGCAAGTAGCAAGTTGAATGCAATGCAGAGCACATCCACTAAATAGAGAGGAGAGACTGCTTAAGGCAACTGTAGTGTAAGCAACGCATTTGATGCTTGTTGACAGCTGTATCTGTGTGTGTGTGTGGTGTGTGTGTGTGTGTGTGTGTGTGCAAACCAAGACCGATAATCCTATACCATGCAAGGTTGCGTGACCGTTCATACCCCATTATTTGCTGCTCCACACACCATTTGCCCTAATTGGTCACACCCACTCTCTCTCACACGCACACAAACACACACATGCAAACACCCCCCCCCACAGACACATACACACGCAGATGCACCAATGCATAGACACAACTATGACCGCAGCTCCTCTCCCCATACCCCCGCTGACAATGTGGAGAATCCTTGAGGGTATATCACAGACACGCATGTACACACACTTATGCCTGCACATTATCATGCACACATACACACCCTGCTCAGCATATGGAAGACAGTCACGCGATCCCTCGTCTATAACCCACACAACCTTGACACTTCTTGCTTTCTGACTACAATTAGCTAATTAACAATAAACAGCACCTTGCCTCGTTGCTTACTTTCTGTATCTCTGTCACGGCCTCTCAGGCAGCTGTGTCCGACCTCCGACCCATCAAGTTCCAGAAGTTTAAACTGATTGTTATTGAAAACTATTTTCATTCGCATTGCTACCACACTAGAGCGGGGTGTTTCATTTACCTGTTACTTTTAGCTATTTATTCTGACAGTAATTCATGACTGTAAGAATAAGCCATTTCAGACATAGGCCTATTTGTTTTTTCCCCTCCATTTCCACAACACTTTTAGCTAACTATTGCAACTATTTGCCTCTACTTTTAACAGTTTCACATATTTATCCAAATGTCCCGCAAACAATATTTAATTGATGTATGCTACATTTGGCTATTCCAACTGTTCATCTTACTATTTGAGGTGTCCAACTTTTTACTTTCTATTTCATACATATTCAGAATTTCTAACTATTACAATCTTGGATCTATTCACACAGTACATTTACCTCACTATTTAAACTGTTTATTCGTGACTTTTAGTTATTCATTTACTATCCAGTAGGAGGTCTCCATCGTGGAATATGCCTACTATGAACTATACATACACTGTCATATTCATTGAATGTATTTTAACTCTAAAGCTGTCCTTCTGTACACATGACATCTATTGTTCTGTCCATCCTGGAGAGGGATCCTCCTCTGTTGCTCTCCTGAAGGTTTCTTCCCTTTTTCCCCCCTGAAGGGTTATTTGGGAGTTTTTCCTGGTCCGATGTGAGGTTTTGGGGCAGGGATGTCTATGTGTACAGATTGTAAAGCACTCCGAGACAAATTAGTAATTTGTGAAATTGGGCTATACAAATAAACTGAATTGAATTGAATAGGCCTATCTAGATAACTGCTAGCTTGCTCACTACTTTTCGAGCAGCTTCAATTGCTATGTGTTCAGGTGTTGCAGCTGGTACTGACATAACGCATTACTGTAAAAAGGTTTTGTAATTCTAACATATTTCCAATCCAGCGGGGAAATGGAGAGGCACAAGTGTCCCTGGTTTGGGATAAAGAAAAAGAAACAACATCCATATTTTCAGTCCTGGAGATTTCAAAATAAATGTGAGGATATTCATTGGGATGCAGTTTGTAAAGAAATGGTTTATGTGCCCGAGGGCGAATAGTCAGTTGAAAGGTCACTGAGTGCAACCTGGTGATTCATGAACTGGATATGCAGGCCGCAGCTGACCGTGAGTCAGACAAAAGTGTACACATCATCCAAGGAAGCACGCTCTTTCTCTTCCACAGATACACCAAGTGCTGTGCCGGAATTTCTCAGGAAAGCCACTAACTCACCGCTCCATTGTGTATCTCACGCGCATCCACAAATGCATACTCCATCATCATCATGCACGCCCACATTCAATCCCACCGGGCAAGGCCAGCAAACATGATCTGAGCCTACAGGACTAGCGAATGCTCTAATAATTCCCGAGTGAGATTAGGGGGGGGAGTACAGTGAGATTATGTAGTCACTGCCAGCACTGTCTGTTTTGGGTTTTGTTCATGCTCCAGTTGCCTGATTAATCTGAAGGGTTACTAGAGGTTAGCCGTCTAAACTGCCTCTTATGCTGGCAAATGCTGCAACCTACTGGTCACAACCGCACACTGAGGAGGAGGAGTTCAGTCTTTTTTTATATCACATCACATGGCATGAACTTTGAGGCCATGTGGAAAAAGTACATTGGAAAATAGAATTGACTGTTACAGGACTATGTATTAGTATCTGGACCTATTGATAATTACCAATCAGTCGGGCTATTAGTATTTTCACAATGTAACAAAATATTTAATCGTGATATTTTTCTCCAAACTAAGAAAACTGTTCCCAATTCATTCGACTAACATGCAGGTACTATTTATCTCGGTCAGGTCACAAAAATGACATGATATAGATTTGCACTGTTGATTTCGTAAGAGGACTTCAAATTTAAGGGGCGATCACCAACATGGAAGGGAAACACTCAAACGCCTAGCTATTCACCATCGGCCCATTCCTGCCTTTGGAATGAGAAAGTGCCTCCCTCTCTCAAGACGGCAGTGACAGTGGCAAGCGGAGACCTTTGAAGGGTGTGTTAAGTATTTTGGTGAAGAGCTGTTTAACATCGTGGTTGTTAAACTGTGGATGGGTTGTTTGTATGTGTGTGTGTGTGTGTGTTCTCTGATCCATGGATGGTATTTTCCCCATGACAACAAATGTTAAACATCTGCCTTGTCATGTGGTGTGACCACAGGTAGAAGAACAGACTTCAAAGTTTCACCCAAAAGAAAGCAGAACAACAGCAGTTGTCATCCTTGTGTGATTCATTGAGGCTTTAAAGTGTTTTGGCCTCTAGTGGCATGCATTTAATCAATGGTTTTAAGTCTGAACGACTGAAATTAACTCATGGATTTAGTGACTCAGAAACTAGCACTGTATGCATCTGTCCTGTCCTAAAATTAGTTAGGTTCCAGGAAGTAGTTAATCACAGGGAAGTCTGAGAATTACAAAAAAACTTTATTTTTAAACATCCATTGTCCATCTTCAGTGAAAGGTCACTCGACCTTCATTCTCTGTAGAGTTTGAGTTGGTTTGTAATGAACTACGATCTGAATCAAGATGGATGAGTTGATAATCAGCAAGAGTAGTCCAGCCAGCCACATTAACAGGAAGGTGTTGTAGCCTTCGAACTCCAGGAAGTAGGCTGGAACCAACCAGACACCCTGATGGTGGAGAGAACAAATCATGGTTTCCTCATACGAAAATTGAGTGTTAGTTACTTTGTTCAAAGAAAGCCCAAAATATGATCAATTGAATTACCTGTCCAGCAAACCAGAGGAGGAGCAGTCCGACTCCCTTCTTCAGCGACATACTCAGGTGAGGGATGACCAGAGGGAGTAGACACAGGTACCACAGGAAGTACTATGAAAGGATAACACACAACATATGACCACACCTGAGGCAGGTAGGATAAAACAGTTATTATGTTCACTCAGTCTATACAAGCTGCCTTCCTCTTTTTGTTCTTACCGTGTGACCTCAGACATGACGTGTGAATCCTGCAAGTTAATTCACTTCAACGCTTTGATTTATCTCTCTATTGCATGTCAGGAGGTTCTCTCTCTAAGAAATATGGCTTTTGAAAAGTCAAATCCTGTCATAAGACTAAACTATAAAACAAGCTACACAAATACAGTATCTCTTCTTAATTGGATCCTACACCCCTCCCCCCCGAAACAAATATCCCCATTTTCTTTTCTACAGCTCATCTCAATAATGACCACGCTTTTGGAGGACAACAATGAACTGCTCGATGTACCTGTGAAGTGCAGACTTTATTGAAAGAGACAAAGATGGCGGTGTGCAGGAAGCAGCAGAAGGCTAGGTCCGAGTGAAAGGCCCATGACGTCACCACCAGCAAGACGAGCTGAGGCAGGAACGCTGCCAGGCCGAGCCACGGGCTCCACCTGCTGTCTGCGCCAACACAACAATTAGACCAGCCGTAGAAAGATACATCGTCTCTTTCCAATTTAAACTCCCAATTTAACCAGATGCAAGGAAAATATCTCATGAAATAGTTTCCAACTTTAAAACCAATTTAATAAACAACCATTTCATCGCAGCTGACCAGACACGCCAGCTTGGACCAGATACTGTTTTTTGTTCTGTAGTTCTGTCTGAAGCAAGGTGTCACACTAGAAGGCTATGAAGGGATGGAGCGGTGAATACCTGTGGTGAGGTAGAGCATATAGAAGTATGGAGAGAAGTTGTGTCGGATGTCCCTTCTGGTCAGGTGGTACAAGTAAGTCTCATGAAGGAACTCCCATCCATACCTGAACATTTAGGAAAAGTTTGTTCAGTGTATTTCTTCAGATAAGGGTCAGCATGGATAGGCTTGAATTGAGTCCTTAGAGAAATACTCAAGACATTTTAACTAACGGGGTAGCTTCTCACATGTAGTAGAAGAGGGCTGTAAGCAAACAGAAAACTCCTCCGGCCACACTTGCGAAGAGGAACAGCTGCCGGTTGAGGAAGCTTCCCATAAACCCCATGAACCATCTCCCCCCCTTTTTGACCTTCTCTGATCTGGCCTCTGGCGTGCGCAGGGACAGAGCGATGGGCAGGGCATATGTGATGGGGTAGATCTTCATATGGACTGACAGACCGTAGAGAACGGCAGCCCACATCAGATGCTGGGCTGGAAGAATAAAAATAACAAGAGCACAGGAGCTGAGTATCTACATTACACCTCAAAAGCTACACACCCACAACAGCTTCACTCTTACCTTCCATACAGAGTAAGGTCCCCAGCACCAGAGCTGCCAGTATGGACTCAGCATTCCCACGGCTGGACACTCCCATGGGCAGAGGGTTGAGTAGCCACAGAGAACAAACACGCCGTGCGGTCTGAACACAAATACACCAAATACACAACTTAATCTGAGATGTGTACTCCCACGAGGCTAAATGCTGTTGTTTTACAGGACAAAAAGAATGAGGAATTTGCAACGACAGTTAATGATCATAAACAAACCATCCTCACAAAGGATTTCTGTTAAAAAACACAAATAGATTAATTAAAAAGTGCCTGGAAACAAACCTCAGAGCTCAGACCTCTCAGACGGAGGATTCTGTAGATGAGCAGTCCTGACAGCACGTCACACACAACGAAGAGGATCTTGCCAAACACAGCACTGACATAGATGTTAGGGGTGAGCAGCCAGGCCAGGAGCGGCGTGTAGCGGTAGGTTGACCTGTTGTACGGGGACTGGCCCTGTGTAGGATCAACAGAGTGGACTTGAAGTATCAAAAGTACTCGTCAGGCTGAATGGCCCCAAGTCAATGACGTCAATGTTATTGGATCATTATTATTGAGGCATTAACATGCACTAAGTTGTACTTTGATGTTAGAGTTGGTGGAGATCACTTTAACTGTGTCATATGTTATGGAGTTTGATCCGTGACGTTAACAATGCGTCATATTCGATGAACTGATCATGTTTGGGATGTAAAATCTTAATCTGAAGCTTAAACATAGGTTGATTGATGAATTTTAGAGAGTAAAAAAAAGATGATTCACTATTAAATATAGTCCTTTTTTAATGTTGACATTTTGTTTGAAGCTTTTAAAAAGGTGACGTTAGAGAAGGTGTTAATGCGACATGTAGAGACAGAGATGACATGCTGTTGGTTAGTAGAGACGATCAATATCAGATGGGTCAAGTACGAGAAGGCACAAGTGGCATTACGCATTGTTGATTATTTTTCGCGCATGCGTACCTGCGTACTAGTTATGCGCACCCCTGGTTATAAGACGGCTGTTACCTCAGTGATGAATCGTGCAGCATCCGTGAACACATGGTAGTCAATGTCAGTGTACTTCACCGCCATGGTCCTGTCCTGGTAGTCTCCATAAGCGACCAGGGCCAGTCGAACAGCGAAGGACGCCGTGAGGAGGACATGCTTCCTCGTGAGCTCAGTTATTAGCCTCTCCATCGGCAGCCGAGTGGACGGACCGGTTCAGCGGGCAGCGACGGAGACTAACGGAGCCCGCTGGTCATCTTTGAGCCGAGATGCGTCAGTCAACGTGTCTGTTCCCCTCATCTCATTAGCCCCTACGACTTCAGGTGGTATACTCCTCATGTATTGTTAATAAAAGATTTTTTTAAATAGTTGGACTTCAAATAAGAGAACCAGGAAGTTATCCGGAAGTGCCGTTCCTAACTTTTTCTTCTTCGCCTTATAGTCAGGCACAAACACACCGACGCATCAGCACCACCTGCTGGGCTGGAGGAAGATGCGTTTACTGACAACTGTATGGGAACGCGTCTTCCTGTGTAATGTTAACGCAACATCAAATGCAACATTGCTATATTACGCAGCATACATCTTATTATATCTGCTCTGTAGAATGTAACTCTGTGAGTCGAGAACAAACTATTTATATGTCTACATCTTTAAACCAGCCAGACAATCTGCTTGCAGGTACATTCAATCCCAATAATAAATGTTATTCAGCATATTACTTGACCTCCATGTTTGAATAGTGTAACTGCCCAAGTGGTGAGGGTTCATACAGTGTGGTTTTCTTTAACACGAGTTACACTGTTGGTCTCATGGAAGAAACGCCCTTTAGGGATCGGACGCAAGTAGTTCCGGTGGTATACTTAGTCTCCCCATATGCAATTGACCAACGTATGACTGCTGTATGGTTAAACATTAACATTAAGTCAAAGGTGTATGATTGATAACCAGTTTAGTATGAACACATAAACCAAAACGACTGGTTAAACTGAGGTTTATCTATTTTACACAAGCAACTGATGAAGATCTTAGACAATGTTAATACAATTATTTTACTTTCAATCTGACAAACAATATTTTAACCACAAACCTTTATTCCACATGTAAAAGCATCAGGATACATGAACTGACCTGGACTTAATGCCAGTTCAAGCTTTTATGTAAGATCTTGTTCTTTATAGTCTATATTTATTATCTATTATATGCATAATGGTTATATGGCTGTCGGTCACAGAGCATATTGGTACAATTACAAATAACCCCACTTCCCTTTATGATGCCAATCACTTAGGAAATATCTATCTGACAATGTGATGCCATAACATTATTCTCTTTGGTTGACAGAACATTTAACATATTGAAATTGCATGCTCAGTAGACAAAATGCAGCAAATATTACAACAGTTGTATTTTCATATTGTCTAAATTAGAGTTGATAGAACAAATTTGTGATTAGGTGAACTCTTTCTCAGGGTGTCAGGCTTTAATGGTATTGATTAACTCGGGTAGGGTGTAAAGGGTGCAGCAAACAAAGCCATACATGTATTACAGACAAAGTAAACCAGATCCTAAAGAGGAGATTAGGTGCAAAAGATCAAACGGTGCACTACACAAACCTATAGAAACACCCAGAGGTGATGCAACCAAGAAGCCACATTGAGGACATGTCAACACCTCCAACTTTACTGGTCATTCTGGTGTTAAAGACAGAGGACTCACAGGGTGATGAGCTAGAGGGAACTCCAGAATGTTGATTATCAACATTCTTCCATCAATGCTTATAAAATGTTATACTGTTGTAATAGTAGATCTATGGCACCCCTCCCCCTCCTGTTGAAAAACACCGTTCTCAATGGCGTGATCACTTTGGGGAGCAGTACCGGCCAGCAAAGAGAATGCTCATGGACTTGTTATGTCGGATGAAGAAGAGGAAGGGGTGGTCTGCGATGAAGGGGCGTGTCCTGGGCATGGCACAGCGAAGCATCATGACAGCAGCAGTGGCGGCAGCCGCCTCAGTTCCCTCCTCGTTGACCTCCACGAAAGCCTTGTGGACGACTTTCGACAGCACCAGGTCATTGCCGGGACTCATGCCTATCGCAGGAGAGAACGGAGACAGTTCAGGTTTCGCGTGTCTGTTCTATTAATTATCATGAAAATATCTGATATGATCCAGGCGCACGTCCTACCAGAGAAGTCCGACATTGACATGTTGAAAGCATCCACCATGCCCATGCTGACGAGGACATTCTTCATGTCGTAGTTCTCCTCCATCTTGAACCGAGGAAGCCCCACCTGCAGCTCAACTACATCCATCATGTCTGGACGAGTCCACTCCACAAAGTTCTCATAGGTCAGCTCCTTCTCTATCTGGGGTGGACGTACAATCAATGAGTTAGTTTGTCTCCATCTTGTGGGATTTTTTATGAGATCAAATGTGTGTTTGTGTGTGTGTGTGTGTGTATGTGCGCGTATGTGTGTGTGTGTGTATGTGTTTATGTGTGTGTGTGTGTGTGTGCGCGCGCGTGTGTGTGTATGTGTTTATGTGTGTGTGTGTGTGTGTGTGTGTGTGTGTGTGTGTGTGTGTGTGTCCTACCTTCTCCAGACCTGTTGTACTGTCCTCTATCTCATTGGGTAAAAAGATGAGCATGCTGAGCTCCTTTCCTTTGTAAGGTATCTCTAGGATCTGTGCAACAGAGGGAGAACAATGTTACAGCAAATTATACATCTTGGTCTGACAACTACGTGGTTCTTAAAAAAAAAAAAGTATTAACAAGTTAACAATTATATGATGGACTGACAGACTGTACGAATTGATCAACGCACTAGTTACCTGGCAGCTGGCTTCTGGGATGTAAGCCAAGGGGAACTTGGATTTCTGGTGCATCATCTTCACTGACTTGGTTTCTTTCTGACAACAAGCAGAAAAATACACAAATCTTAAAGAGAACCTTAACACAAAGGGACATTTTGTAAACAATGACGTGTTGCAGTGATGTAAAAGTGTGTGGTCAGTACATAGTGACATCACAGCTGGGTGTGGTCAGTACATTTCGTGACTTATTGCCTGGAGTGAGTCAGTGCTAGTGAACGACATTTCCTTTGAGCAGTGTTACCTTGTTGAGTCTAAACTGAGCGTCCCGTGTGGCGCTCTCTTCAAACTGCTTGTTCCAGTTGCCTTTGAAGTAGATGGCATTGACCAGCACTAGCTTGGTGAGGCTGTCCACAATACCCTCGGCCAGCAAGTCCTTAATTTTATCTGAAAATCCGAACAGACACCAGCGTGAAGCAATGCCCCACACATGGAGCATGTCTATCGCCATGCTCCATGTGTGTTGGTGTGTCAGAGCCACCTTGTGTCTGCTCCTGCACCCAGGCGTTGATGTTGAGCCTGGCCGCCTCGGAGCCGGCTTTGAAGTCCACCGACTCCAGCTCTGCCCTGTAGTGCTTCTTGGTGTTTCCTAAATAATCCTGGAATCATCAACGACACATTTATTGAGTCTGATCACCCAAAGACAAATAATCTCTTCGCCGAACTTTCGTGAGTATAGCAACAGCCGGAGAAGTATTGCCGTAGTTTTACTTGATGGTACGCTGGCCTACCGTCCACCACCGCTTTCATCGTTCCTTATACAAAGCCTACAGAATCCTACGTGGGCCTCTCCTTCACTCCCACCTCGTGTAAACTACACACATGCAGATACACACACACCTCCACAAACTCGTAGGACTGCTCCCCGTACAGCCTGTTGGCAACACTGAGGGCATACGGGGCGTCAGCCTTGTTGAGCTCGCTCAGCAGTTGGCCAAAGCTGACGTGGACTTCATCCAGACAATCCTGGGTTTTCAGGCACTGTGGAGAAAGTAGACGAGTGTTACCGAGATGCTCTGAGCATGTGACAGACGGCTATTGTAGACGGGATTTTAGAAGTTATCTTTTACCATATGATCTACTGGGAAGAAGTGGATCTCTTGGGTATGGGTATGATACTTATAATTTTAACAGGGTAATAACCCTTTAAGTTGAAGCCTTTCAGTATTTCACTCTCCACATACTGTACACATTGAATCTGAGAACACATCATCATGTAAAGCACAATAACCCAACACCGACTGAAAAATATGGCAAAAGGCAACATGAAAAAAGAAGAGGGACCACTTTAACACCTTTAACAAAGACTTTAGAGAACCCATGGAAATGAAACATCAATGTGAAGATGCACGCCATCCCTCCACCACAATGTTATTTACATAGTTATCTTCAAAAACACAAAAACAATCTGATGATCCAGCTAAATTCAGAGCGGTGAGTATCCAAATCAGGAAAGACCTACAGTCATTTTCATGGAAGGTTTTCCGTTGGTTAGATATGCTGTTAACCACAAACAAAAAGGTTATACACAAGAATGAGGTGTGTATACAAAATTGAATATTTTATTTTGTGTGTACACTGATTTCCTTTCATTTGTTGAGACGGTTGAAATGAAAAACCACACCAGGAGATAGCCATCAGAGCCAGGACTACATTCCTATGTATTGTGTAATAATTGTGGTTTTGAGCTGTTGCACACACACACACACACACACACACACACACACACACACACACACACACACACACACACACACACACACACACACACACACACACACACACACACACACACACACACACACACACACACACACACACACACACACACACACACACACACACACACACACACACACACACACACACACACACACACACACACACACACACACACCAACTCGGGCGCCTCCTTTGCATTGTTGTGTTGTTGTTTTTAATTAAGTTTGAGCTTGCAGCAGATCAGCAAGCAAAGCAGCACCAGACAAGCACAGAATTCTCTCTTGAGCTCCGCCTCTCTGTCTCCGAGGATCCGCTCACCAGAAGACACCAGAGCGTTAGTAAAAAGCCCCTCAGTGAGGGCATCATTCCTCCGCTGTCTGCTTTGTTACCACCTTCAGCAGCTGCGCGGGCAGTGTGAACGGGACCTGCTGCTGCATCTGCATCTGCATCTGCATCTGCATCTGCATCTGCTGTGGTCCCGCATGCCGGGGCTCCTCCGCCTCGGTGAAGCTGAGGACCTACAGTGGGGGCGCAGTGGTGTTGACTGTCAGGTTAGCAACCCACCTGTCTGCGGACAGGAAGTCATGATACCATCCGAGCGGGTGGATTTGTATGCGGCACGTTGACCTGAGATTTGGAAGATGGATCAAAGATGATGCCAAGTCGTATCGAGGTCTAGAGAAATGAGGGAAACCCTTTCCTGCAGTTATAAACCGCTCGCTGGCACCAAGAAATATGGAGGTGATGACCTTGGATGAAGTCATTGCTGACCCACACGGTCCTCAACGGATTGGAGCATTTACTGAAGTAGCTGGTAATAACCAAGTTAATCACTGGTAACTGGATGTTAAAAGTCAAATTCTCATTAGCAGCCTTTTGTCACTGTCACCTCTGCTCTCTTTCACGCATGTACGCACGTACACAAACACACACACATACACATACACGCCACTCACACTCTTGCTCTCCAAGTCATACTTGTGAGCTTCCACCTTCTGGAACAAACCCAGCCCTTACACAAAGCACACAGCAGGACAAAGATCCTTGCTTTGCAGAGAGAAGTCTTTCATAAAAGAATGTAATCATAACACTGACTTTGTCCCCGACCCTGTCAAGCAGCCCGGAGACGTCTGGGTGTGTCTTTGCTTGAGAGAAATGTTGTTATCATCATTCCTCTGCTGATGCTACTGCTGTACAGATAGTTGGTTGTTTTGTTCTCCTCAAGGTGTTAAAGTATAAATCAATCCATTATTCCACAAGTATATTGCAATGAATAATTATGTCCATGTCTCATGACCAATGAATTGACATCAATTAGTCTTTAAAAAAAAAAAATTCCTCCTTCAAAGTCAGGTGCTGTACCTACTTAGTTAATGAGAGCATAGTAAGAGTAAAATCCATCATTAGTATAAATTGTCTGATTCTAAATAGTGTGATTTCATTATTGAATTAAGACACATGTTCTGACATCCATTCAGCGATTCAGTGACACCCAGGCGAGCCCGATAAGTGTCTGCTGCACACACCATAATGGGAACTGATAAGGTGTACAGAATACTTTAACTGTATCTTTATTGCCCTTTCACTTCAATATTAAGTTTCAGGTTCCCATAGTAACACAACAAAGAGCAACCCCCCACCCCTTAAAACCTGAACAGAAGAGATCGTTGTCATTTTTGCTGACTCCAAAAGCAAACAACTGGTGATTCATACTGAACGAGGGCCGACACATCGGCAGTACGCCTCTGCTCCCTTCATTCCTATCGAATTCATCCCACTATCTTCATTGACAAACCAACGAGACTCCACAGAATCACAAAGAACCAGTGCACCACAAAGCCATTCATGTTGATCTTTTACTTGTCACATGGACAGTTGGGGTGTGTGTGTGTGTGTGTGTACTTTACCTCTGACATCTGCGTGGCTGTGTTGCCCCGGGCCCCCAGCATCACCATAGCCAGAGCTGAAGAGATGCTGAAAGGGGAGTAGAAGACATTCGCTGTCTTGTCGTCATCTCCGAACTTTTTGAGCAGAGCCAGAGAGAAGGTGGTGTTGGCCTTGGACAGAGGGGTTGGTGAAGCCATGGTGTCTACGAAGAAAGGAGGCCCGACGAGCATTCATTATTAATTATAAACTTCTCAAATGTCTCTTTACCTAGATATAATAGTAATATTTAACTAAGTGGTTGTTTTCATTGATTATTTATTTATTTTGAAATTAGCTCCATCGTTTGTGGTGTCTTTATGGAAATAAATATTCTAAATATATTTATGAAAAATCATATATTCAAGAAAGTATTTAATAGATGATTGTTGTCAATATGATTACAAAATATTATACATTGAAGAAAGTATTACATTTCCGGATTTCTCAATGTCAGTTGAAATGGTGAATATCGCTCGTGGATAACAGAAAGAGTACCTATCATTTGACATTTAATAGCTGTATATTACAACATATAACATATTCTAGATTGCACTATACTTCATTCGTAACGCCACACCATGAGTCAATCAAGTTACATGCCTGTCATATATGCATCTATGAAAAAAAGCAGGTCTTACTGAACCTGACCTGTACACACGAGTAAAGTTATTAATACGCAAACTGTATACAAACTAAAGATTCTCATCCCACCGTCTCAATCTGAATTAAACGCATCTTCTACTTACTGACAGAGATTCGTCTTTCGTTCACAGGAAGTAGTCTGTCCAAACTCTAAACCATGAGTTTTATTAATTACACGCTGACTGACACGCCCCGAAAACTTTCCAAAAGAGCTTCCGCCTTCTCATCGAGGATAGTAACAAGAGGCGAAACCATCGGATTACTGCACATGCGCAGTACAATCTGGTCTTCGCTTCCTGGCAGGCTCATTAGCTGGCGAACGGAGCGCAATAGCAATAAAAGAGCACCTGCACGGACACGTCCCTTTATTTCTAGTGCTGTCCGACGTCGCAGCCCCAGCTACACTGCGCATGTGCCGAGAACGTGTCCAAGCCTTGTTTCAACGAGCCCAGGGATGTCTCGTATATCATTGTATGGAAGCCGTAGAGGGACAATAGCTTTCAGGAGTATAATTTAGTATAAAGTGTATTACTGTATTATTTGTATTAGTCAATAGTGTAATACAGTAACTATTATTATATTATTTATACTGTAATATTAGACACAGGGTTTGGTTTTGTGAATTAACGCAAAGCAATTTTTGGAAATTTCAAGGCAGTAGATCTAACGGTGTTTACATCGTTCTTCATGATAATAGACAGGACACTATTATGTTTTAAGATGTCAATGACAATAGATTCCTGACAAATAGTCCTGGAAATACAGGATTCACGAGTTTGCTCGAAGACGTTCATATCTGGCTCTATTCTGTTTTATATTCGCTCTATTGTCTACACATAAGAAGTAAAGGATGTCATTTCAGAAACCTGAAAGGTTGTTGTGGTATTTAATTGTTGTTTTGCATTCTTAAAAGGTACTGTTTTGTGTTTTTCAGAAAAGAAAATCACAACCGATTACTCCTTTTGAATGTATAGTTTTATAGTCAATTAGTCATTGTAATACAAGATAATATTCTGAGAATATAACAAACAGAATGAAGACATGTATGAAAATAATTAATCTGTTATTAAAATATGCCATAACATTGGCAAGTCCTGGTATTTGTAATAGATAATTTAAAGGGACTTCGTTTGGAAATCATACATCAGAGTTTAAAGATTGTCTCTGACATGTTCTGGTATTCATCAAAAGTTCTCTCATTTGGAAATTCAGCATCAGGATGTCCCGATTTTGGAAGAGGTAGTAATGTGCTAAACTATCGATATTAGGTACAACTTTCACACAAGTGAAATTACATTTTTCCTCGAAATAGTTTGCATGTAGTTATTATTTGTGTTTTCATTCATAAATGTAAAATGTATCATTATTCATTTAGTTGAGTGTATTTTTTATAAACTGCCTGATTTATTGAATGAATGGGACATGTCCGATCACAACCACTGGAATTTTGCTTTTATTTTAAAGTCCGTTCGTACCGTAATGCCTATAGTCTGTACGCGTACTGAAAACTAATGTTACCACCTATCTCGAAGTGGAGGTTGGCGTTAAGAGAGTTATATCCGGTTATATCCGACCTGCAGGATACTTGTAGTATAAAGAGATCGTTCGGATTAATTTATGTGTTTGTAAGTATATATGTTTGTGGACATGTGCGTGTATCTTATATGATATGCTATAATGTTGATATTGTTATGTCTGCCTCTGAAACACTTAGCTTCTGGCTTTGATATAATCTTTGTTTTTATCGGCCGCACTCACAAGATGTTTTTAGATTAAACCTTCAATGCACAGCAGGAAACTAATTAGATGACTAACGACTGTTAAGTAATCCAATTCCAAAGAAAAAAGCCAGGCACAGAGCTGCCAACTCTCACGGTTTCGCCGTGTGACACACGCTTTTGCGTGTTTCCACACGCTCTCACGCCACACAACCAATTTCTCACGGCAAAAGAAATTCTGATTTGGGCCGTTGGTTCCTTTTCAAACTCCGCGACGATAGATGGCGCTAAAAAGCGTATCTATAAAGCTGTTCGCTGCATACACATCTATTGACCCCAAAGAGTCTCGAAGTTAGCAGCAGAAGAAGATGTTCAGACAGACACAGCGAGCAGAGACTACGGTAGGGCCGGGCTCTCAAGTGTCACGCATTGAGAGTGACAGTCACGCATTTCGGTCTTAAGTCACGCTCTCCCGCCACACATCGTATTTATCACGCTAAAAAAACCTCTCGGCTATTTAATGTTTTAATGTGCCGCAGTGCCAACATGAGCCGCGCTGATCTCACGGTGGAGAAATCAAACGCTCCCTGGAGGTCTGCTGCAAGGTGCCATTTATCAGCCAATCAAAAAGAAGGGCTGGGCTACACAATAGCCAATCAGAAAAAAAACTATCTGTTCCCCTCGGGGATTAATAAAGTATAATTCTATTCTATTCTATTCTATTCTCTCTGGGTAAGATTTAATCCAGCAACCAATGAAAATAAAGCATCAGTCACTCTTACCTTTCTTTAGAACTTGAGAGCTGTTAATGACATGTGGTTCAACTAAGTACTCACTCTCTTAAACTTTAAATCTTGAAATAAATAATGTGTTGTGTTTGTTTGTGTGATTTTGTGATGTGATGTAAACTCAGCTGTCATAACAAGCAGGAGAGCACCTTGTTAACCTCTTGGTGTACTGCATGCTCTAAACATTAGAGCATTAGTTATGAAGCTGCTCACATAGCATGTATCTTTTTATTTGCAGGCCTAGGAAAAGGACCCTCTCAATTTTTTTCCAAACAGTACTTTGAACAAGTAAGATGTATTTTAAAGAATTTAACATAAAGACAGGACATTTGTGCAATAGAATTAGGCATGTTTTTGTAAATGAGAGTAAAGTTATTAAAAACATTTTAATTCTTTAAGGTAGCAAAGATGCCTCGTAAAAGACATTTGCCAGGCCAGAATGCAGGTACAACATGGGTACAATGCCAAATTAATTCAAATTTCCTGATATCTGAGCCACCATCGTGTGTTGGCTGCGTGCGCGTCAACATTTTGGTCACCCCCGACAAAATCTCACTCCAAGGTTTTTTGAAAAGTTGGCAGCTCTGCAGGTATTTCCCATCGTGCGCTGAATGACGCAGACGGTAGTGAGACTACGGCCTCCTTCCCTTCCAGTCCGTTTAAGGAAACCTTTGGAATAGCTCCCTCTGGTGGATCATCGCGGTACTGTATCCATCGAGCAAGTGCACAGCACCTTTGCATTCCCCAAGCTATCAAGCACTTTCTCTTTCTTAAATTAAAGATATCAATCTAAATTCCTATCTAATGCTCGTCCTTCTATCAATAGCACACTTTAGTTGGAACGCCATGTTAAAAGGCTCTTCCAATTTCTCAGGATAAGCCTCGCTGCCACCATGAAACCTGTTAACGAGAGTCTAATCTCTCTTTAGTGAGGCCTGGTGGCCCAGTGACGTGTCCCCTAATAAACACAGCTGCGGGGATTCAGGCCGCTTGAGCCACCCTTCTAATGTCTTAGTACTGCCTTCCATAAAGGCCACACGTTGGAGCGCTCCCACATAGCATGTAGAAAAGTGCCAATTTCTATATTACATTTCCAACGTTTATTATCTTTCTTCAATCCCATTTTATACAGTTTCAAAGGTGTAAAATAATATCTGTGTACAATTTTATAGTAAATAAACTTGCTTCTTGCATCCCTTGTAGCCCGTCTACATGTGATATTATTTCTTGCCACACATCTTCCCTAATCTCAGTATGCAGATCTTTTTGCCATACTAGTCTCAGTCCATCGCACATTCCAGCTTGAATATTCAAAATGTTCGATAAAATATTGAGGCAGCCTTTGGGGTTAGGAAGCACTTAAGAACTCCTGAATCTTATGCTCTTCTTTATCTTCTATTTTCAGTCTGAACCCAGCCCCCATACTACTCCTCAACTATAAATACTTACAGAATTCCCCCTTCTCATCTAAATTAAACGTTGCGTTAAGGTATTCCGATGATTTAAATGAGCCATCTCTGTAGAGATCTTTGATAGATCCCCGCTCTCCCCGTTAGTTGCAGGCCGAAGTGTCATTGAGCAAGACACTGAACCCCCCCAGTTGCTCCCCGGGCGCCTCACTGCAGCCCACTGCTCCTTCATAACGAAGGATGGGTCAAATGCAGAGAAGAATTTCCCCATGGTGAGATCAATAAAGGATACATTATTATTATTATTATTATTATTATTATTATAACATGTATTTCTTTTACCAGCCATGTATCCCATATAAATACTTTCCCTCCTAAGCAAATGAGAGGGTTATTCCAAGTGGAGGAGTAGCTTTGTTTGTAGTGAGTAATCCCCAGAATCTATGTTTTTATTTGATAGTGTCATTTTTTCTTCTTCTTGTGTTTCTGTAAAATGTTGGGAGAACATTTGAAAAGTTCGAAAACAAAAATCTTATGAGCTGTATTTCCCAAACAAAGAATATAGTAATACAATATCAAACTTATGATAATAATATAAAACTGAATTGAATGATCAAACGTCTGTAAGCAAACTCAAGGATCTCGTATTTTTAAGAACTATTCATCACAAAATGATTATCTACAAAACACATTATTTCTTCCAATCTCTAATACAGATGTATCAGGCACGGATAGAGAAAGTATTGGTTGTTACTTGCTAGTAATTTGACACCACAAGGATTAGAAGTTCCATGGAACCCGGCAATGTGTTCGGGGCGTGTCCGTCAGTAATATGTAATATGACACCCCAACTGTCCATGTGACAAGTAAAAGATCAACATGAATGGCTTTGTGGTGCACTGGTTCTGGGTGATTCTGTGAAGCCTCGTTGGTTTGTCCGCCCGGTGGACAAAAGGATTCTTTACTAAAATAAAAAAATACTTTACTCACTTATCTTGATCAGCGGTTTGACTTTGAAGGTTTAGTGTGTTATAGATTCGGTGCTGATTCTTTATTCTTTGACCAATTAATTAACAATCGAGGGCTTCGCAACCAAATATATCAGGAAGTATTTCAGGTGAGCGACTGCTACCCACCATCACTCAACGTGATGTATGCAAACTTGCTAAAGCACCAACATCAACAAGGGAAACTTGTCACATAATCGGCAAGATAACTTCTAAAATCCCGTCTACAATAGCCGTCTGTCACATGCTCAGAGCATCTCGGTAACACTCGTCTACTTTCTCCACAGTGCCTGAAAACCCAGGATTGTCTGGATGAAGTCCACGTCAGCTTTGGCCAACTGCTGAGCGAGCTCAACAAGGCTGACGCCCCGTATGCCCTCAGTGTTGCCAACAGGCTGTACGGGGAGCAGTCCTACGAGTTTGTGGAGGTGTGTGTGTATCTGCATGTGTGTAGTTTACACGAGGTGGGAGTGAAGGAGAGGCCCACGTAGGATTCTGTAGGCTTTGTATAAGGAACGATGAACGCGGTGGTGGACGGTAGGCCAGCGTACCATCAAGTAAAACTACGGCAATACTTCTCCGGCTGTTGCTATACTCACGAAAGTTCGGCGAAGAGATTATTTGTCTTTGGGTGATCAGACTCAATAAATGTGTCGTTGATGATTCCAGGATTATTTAGGAAACACCAAGAAGCACTACAGGGCAGAGCTGGAGTCGGTGGACTTCAAAGCCGGCTCCGAGGCGGCCAGGCTCAACATCAACGCCTGGGTGCAGGAGCAGACACAAGGTGGCTCTGACACACCAACACACATGGAGCATGGCGATAGACATGCTCCATGTAAATCCTTAACACCACAAGGATTAGAAGTTCCATGGAACCCGGCAATGTGTTCGGGGCGTGTCCGTCAGCGTGTGAATAACAAAAAGTCATTGTGTGTGTCGACAGACGTCTTCCTGTGAGGGAAAGAATATTGAACACGTGACGATTTCAGGAAACATCTCTGTTGGTAAGGAGAAGATGAGTTTAATTCAGATTGAGACGGTATGATGGGATTATTTAGTTTATATACGGTTTGTGTATTAAAAGTAACTTTACTCGTGTGTGCAGGTCAGGTTCAGTAGCACCTTCCTCACCTTATAGATGCATATAACTTGGTTGTAATATATAGCTACTAAAAATAACATAAGTACTCTGTGTGTTATCCAGGAGATATTCACCATTTCAGCTGTTATTATTACATCGAGGAATCCGGAAGTGTGATACTTTCTCAAATGTATAATGTTTTGTAATCATATTGCCCAACAAATTTGTGAAATACTTTCTAGAATATATGATTTCTTTGTAAATATAATTACAATCTACAAGTAAATTTGCTCTATGTCAGCTGGGATAGGCTCCAGCGACCCCGCGACCCTAATGAGGATAAGCGGTATTGATAATGGATGGATGGATGGAAGTAAATTTGTATAGACAACACCAACGATGGAGCTCATTTCTAAATAATCTTAAATTATGACTGAAAATAACAACTACATACTTAGTTAAATAAAATTAAGGTTAAAATTAAGGACTTGCTGGCCGAGGGTATTGTGGACAGCCTCACCAAGCTAGTGCTGGTCAATGCCATCTACTTCAAAGGCAACTGGAACAAGCAGTTTGAAGAGAGCGCCACACGGGACGCTCAGTTTAGACTCAACAAGGTAACACTGCTCAAAGGAAATGTCGTTCACTAGCACTGACTCACTCCAGGCAATAAGTCACGAAATGTACTGACCACACCCAGCTGTGATGTCACTATGTACTGACCACACACTTTTACATCACTGCAACACGTCATTGTTTACAAAATGTCCCTTTGTGTTAAGGTTCTCTTTAAGATTTGTGTATTTTTCTGCTTGTTGTCAGAAAGAAACCAAGTCAGTGAAGATGATGCACCAGAAATCCAAGTTCCCCTTGGCTTACATCCCAGAAGCCAGCTGCCAGGTAACTAGTGCGTTGATCAATTCGTACAGTCTGTCAGTCCATCATATAATTGTTAACTTGTTAATACTTTTTTTTTTTTTAAGAACCACGTAGTTGTCAGACCAAGATGTATAATTTGCTGTAACATTGTTCTCCCTCTGTTGCACAGATCCTAGAGATACCTTACAAAGGAAAGGAGCTCAGCATGCTCATCTTTTTACCCAATGAGATAGAGGACAGTACAACAGGTCTGGAGAAGGTAGGACACACACACACACACACACACGCACACACACACACACACACACATAAACACATACACACACACGCACACACACACACACACACACATAAACACATACACATAAACACATACGCGCACATACACACACACACACACACATTTGATCTCATAAAAAATCCCACAAGATGGAGACAAACTAACTCATTGATTGTACGTCCACCCCAGATAGAGAAGGAGCTGACCTATGAGAACTTTGTGGAGTGGACTCGTCCAGACATGATGGATGTAGTTGAGCTGCAGGTGGGGCTTCCTCGGTTCAAGATGGAGGAAAACTACGACATGAAGAATGTCCTCGTCAGCATAGGCATGGTGGATGCTTTTCGACATGTCAATGTCGGACTTCTCTGGTAGGACGTGCGCCTGGATCATATCAGATATTTTAATAATAATTAATAGAAAAGCTCAACTTTCCCGTCATGTAAGGTGAGACATGGCACTGTGTTTGTTTAAAACATTCTGTCTCCGTTCTCTCCTGCGACAGGCATGAGTCCCGACAACGACCTGGTGCTGTCGGAAGTCGTCCACAAGGCTTTCGTGGAGGTCAACGAGGAGGGAACTGAGGCGGCTTCCGCCACTGCTGCTGTCATGAATTGCCGCGGAAAGCCAAGAGCCTTCATCGCAGACCACCCCTTTCTCTTCTTCATCCGACATAACAAGTCCATGAGCATTATTTTTGCTGACCGGTACTGCTCCCCAAAGTGATCACGCCATTGAGAACGGTGTTTCTCAACAGTACTATTACACATACCTGCAAACAAGATCACCGTTTTGAAATCAAAATAGCTCATCCAAGTCAATCATGTAGATCCGAAGAGTTTTTGTTTTGGGGTGTGTGTATGTGTGTGTGTGTGTGTGGGGGGGGGGGGGGGTCAATTGGCCGGCCAGCGTTTATGAGATTGGAGTGAGACACGGAGAAAATGCAATGTAGTGCTGTTCATAATAAAACTTCTTTGATGGGACGTGTCGCGTCTTGGCCAACTTTTGCGTGTTTCCACACGCTCTCACGCCACACAACCAATTTCTCACGGTAAAAGAAATTCTGATTTGGGCCGTTGGTTCCTTTTCAAACTCCGCGACGATAGATGGCGCTAAAAAGCGCATCTATAAAGCTATTCGCTGCATACACATCTATTGACCCCAAAGAGTCTCGAAGTTAGCAGCAGAAGAAGATGTTCAGACAGACACAGCGAGCAGAGACTACGGTAGGGCCGCCGCCGGGCTCTCAAGTGTCACGCATTGAGAGTGACAGTCACGCATTTCGGTCTTAAGTCACGCTCTCCCGCCACACATCGTATTTATCACGCTGAAAAAACCTCTCGGCTATTTAATGTTTTAATGTGCCGCAGTGCCAACATGAGCCGCGCTGATCTCACGGTGAAGAAATCAACCGCTCCCTGGAGGTCTGCTGCAAGGTGCCATTTATCAGCCAATCAAAAAGAAGGGCTGGGCTACACAATAGCCAATCAGAAAAAAAACTATCTGTTCCCCTCGGGGATTAATAAAGTATAATTCTATTCTATTCTATTCTCTCTGGGTAAGATTTAATCCAGCAACCAATGAAAATAAAGCATCAGTCACTCTTACCTTTCTTTAGAACTTGAGAGCTGTTAATGACATGTGGTTCAACTAAGTACTCACTCTCTTAAACTTTAAATCTTGAAATAAATAATGTGTTGTGTTTGTTTGTGTGATTGTGTGATGTGATGTAAACTCAGCTGTCATAACAAGCAGGAGAGCACCTTGTTAACCTCTTGGTGTACTGCATGCTCTAAACATTAGAGCATTAGTTATGAAGCTGCTCACATAGCATGTATCTTTTTATTTGCAGGCCTAGGAAAAGGACCCTCTCAATTTTTTTCCAAACAGTACTTTGAAATAATACTAATACTAAAATAATAATTTAAATATTACTATTACATCTAGGTAAAGAGACATTTGAGAAGTTTGTAATCAATAACGAATGCTCGTCGGGCCTCCTTTCTTCGTAGACACCATGGCTTCACCAACCCCTCTGTCCAAGGCCAACACCACCTTCTCTCTGGCTCTGCTCAAAAAGTTTGGAGACGACGACAAGACAGCGAATGTCTTCTACTCCCCTTTCAGCATCTCTTCAGCTCTGGCTATGGTGATGCTGGGGGCCCGGGGCAACACAACCACGCAGATGTCAGAGGTAAAGTACACACACACACACACACACACACACACACACACACACACACACACACAATGCCAAATTAATTCAAATTTCCTGATATCTGAGCCACCATCGTGTGTTGGCTGCGTGCGCGTCAACATTTTGGTCACCCCCGACAAAATCTCACTCCAAGGTTTTTTGAAAAGTTGGCAGCTCTGCAGGTATTTCCCATCGTGCGCTGAATGACGCAGACGGTAGTGAGACTACGGCCTCCTTCCCTTCCAGTCCGTTTAAGGAAACCTTTGGAATAGCTCCCTCTGGTGGATCATCGCGGTACTGTATCCATCGAGCAAGTGCACAGCACCTTTGCATTCCCCAAGCTATCAAGCACTTTCTCTTTCTTAAATTAAAGATATCAATCTAAATTCCTATCTAATGCTCGTCCTTCTATCAATAGCACACTTTAGTTGGAACGCCATGTTAAAAGGCTCTTCCAATTTCTCAGGATAAGCCTCGCTGCCACCATGAAACCTGTTAACGAGAGTCTAATCTCTCTTTAGTGAGGCCTGGTGGCCCAGTGACGTGTCCCCTAATAAACACAGCTGCGGGATTCAGGCCGCTTGAGCCACCCTTCTAATGTCTTAGTACTGCCTTCCATAAAGGCCACACGTTGGAGCGCTCCCACATAGCATGTAGAAAAGTGCCAATTTCTATATTACATTTCCAACGTTTATTATCTTTCTTCAATCCCATTTTATACAGTTTCAAAGGTGTAAAATAATATCTGTGTACAATTTTATAGTAAATAAACTTGCTTCTTGCATCCCTTGTAGCCCGTCTACATGTGATATTATTTCTTGCCACACATCTTCCCTAATCTCAGTATGCAGATCTTTTTGCCATACTAGTCTCAGTCCATCGCACATTCCAGCTTGAATATTCAAAATGTTCGATAAAATATTGAGGCAGCCTTTGGGGTTAGGAAGCACTTAAGAACTCCTGAATCTTATGCTCTTCTTTATCTTCTATTTTCAGTCTGAACCCAGCCCCCATACTACTCCTCAACTATAAATACTTACAGAATTCCCCCTTCTCATCTAAATTAAACGTTGCGTTAAGGTATTCCGATGATTTAAATGAGCCATCTCTGTAGAGATCTTTGATAGATCCCCGCTCTCCCCGTTAGTTGCAGGCCGAAGTGTCATTGAGCAAGACACTGAACCCCCCCAGTTGCTCCCCGGGCGCCTCACTGCAGCCCACTGCTCCTTCATAACGAAGGATGGGTCAAATGCAGAGAAGAATTTCCCCATGGTGAGATCAATAAAGGATACATTATTATTATTATTATTATTATTATTATTATTATAACATGTATTTCTTTTACCAGCCATGTATCCCATATAAATACTTTCCCTCCTAAGCAAATGAGAGGGTTATTCCAAGTGGAGGAGTAGCTTTGTTTGTAGTGAGTAATCCCCAGAATCTATGTTTTTATTTGATAGTGTCATTTTTTCTTCTTCTTGTGTTTCTGTAAAATGTTGGGAGAACATTTGAAAAGTTCGAAAACAAAAATCTTATGAGCTGTATTTCCCAAACAAAGAATATAGTAATACAATATCAAACTTATGATAATAATATAAAACTGAATTGAATGATCAAACGTCTGTAAGCAAACTCAAGGATCTCGTATTTTTAAGAACTATTCATCACAAAATGATTATCTACAAAACACATTATTTCTTCCAATCTCTAATACAGATGTATCAGGCACGGATAGAGAAAGTATTGGTTGTTACTTGCTAGTAATTTGACACCACAAGGATTAGAAGTTCCATGGAACCCGGCAATGTGTTCGGGGCGTGTCCGTCAGTAATATGTAATATGACACCCCAACTGTCCATGTGACAAGTAAAAGATCAACATGAATGGCTTTGTGGTGCACTGGTTCTGGGTGATTCTGTGAAGCCTCGTTGGTTTGTCCGCCCGGTGGACAAAAGGATTCTTTACTAAAATAAAAAAATACTTTACTCACTTATCTTGATCAGCGGTTTGACTTTGAAGGTTTAGTGTGTTATAGATTCGGTGCTGATTCTTTATTCTTTGACCAATTAATTAACAATCGAGGGCTTCGCAACCAAATATATCAGGAAGTATTTCAGGTGAGCGACTGCTACCCACCATCACTCAACGTGATGTATGCAAACTTGCTAAAGCACCAACATCAACAAGGGAAACTTGTCACATAATCGGCAAGATAACTTCTAAAATCCCGTCTACAATAGCCGTCTGTCACATGCTCAGAGCATCTCGGTAACACTCGTCTACTTTCTCCACAGTGCCTGAAAACCCAGGATTGTCTGGATGAAGTCCACGTCAGCTTTGGCCAACTGCTGAGCGAGCTCAACAAGGCTGACGCCCCGTATGCCCTCAGTGTTGCCAACAGGCTGTACGGGGAGCAGTCCTACGAGTTTGTGGAGGTGTGTGTGTATCTGCATGTGTGTAGTTTACACGAGGTGGGAGTGAAGGAGAGGCCCACGTAGGATTCTGTAGGCTTTGTATAAGGAACGATGAACGCGGTGGTGGACGGTAGGCCAGCGTACCATCAAGTAAAACTACGGCAATACTTCTCCGGCTGTTGCTATACTCACGAAAGTTCGGCGAAGAGATTATTTGTCTTTGGGTGATCAGACTCAATAAATGTGTCGTTGATGATTCCAGGATTATTTAGGAAACACCAAGAAGCACTACAGGGCAGAGCTGGAGTCGGTGGACTTCAAAGCCGGCTCCGAGGCGGCCAGGCTCAACATCAACGCCTGGGTGCAGGAGCAGACACAAGGTGGCTCTGACACACCAACACACATGGAGCATGGCGATAGACATGCTCCATGTAAATCCTTAACACCACAAGGATTAGAAGTTCCATGGAACCCGGCAATGTGTTCGGGGCGTGTCCGTCAGCGTGTGAATAACAAAAAGTCATTGTGTGTGTCGACAGACGTCTTCCTGTGAGGGAAAGAATATTGAACACGTGACGATTTCAGGAAACATCTCTGTTGGTAAGGAGAAGATGAGTTTAATTCAGATTGAGACGGTATGATGGGATTATTTAGTTTATATACGGTTTGTGTATTAAAAGTAACTTTACTCGTGTGTGCAGGTCAGGTTCAGTAGCACCTTCCTCACCTTATAGATGCATATAACTTGGTTGTAATATATAGCTACTAAAAATAACATAAGTACTCTGTGTGTTATCCAGGAGCGATATTCACCATTTCAGCTGTTATTATTACATCGAGGAATCCGGAAGTGTGATACTTTCTCAAATGTATAATGTTTTGTAATCATATTGCCCAACAAATTTGTGAAATACTTTCTAGAATATATGATTTTTTTGTAAATATAATTACAATCTACAAGTAAATTTGCTCTATGTCAGCTGGGATAGGCTCCAGCGACCCCGCGACCCTAATGAGGATAAGCGGTATTGATAATGGATGGATGGATGGAAGTAAATTTGTATAGACAACACCAACGATGGAGCTCATTTCTAAATAATCTTAAATTATGACTGAAAATAACAACTACATACTTAGTTAAATAAAATTAAGGTTAAAATTAAGGACTTGCTGGCCGAGGGTATTGTGGACAGCCTCACCAAGCTAGTGCTGGTCAATGCCATCTACTTCAAAGGCAACTGGAACAAGCAGTTTGAAGAGAGCGCCACACGGGACGCTCAGTTTAGACTCAACAAGGTAACACTGCTCAAAGGAAATGTCGTTCACTAGCACTGACTCACTCCAGGCAATAAGTCACGAAATGTACTGACCACACCCAGCTGTGATGTCACTATGTACTGACCACACACTTTTACATCACTGCAACACGTCATTGTTTACAAAATGTCCCTTTGTGTTAAGGTTCTCTTTAAGATTTGTGTATTTTTCTGCTTGTTGTCAGAAAGAAACCAAGTCAGTGAAGATGATGCACCAGAAATCCAAGTTCCCCTTGGCTTACATCCCAGAAGCCAGCTGCCAGGTAACTAGTGCGTTGATCAATTCGTACAGTCTGTCAGTCCATCATATAATTGTTAACTTGTTAATACTTTTTTTTTTTTTAAGAACCACGTAGTTGTCAGACCAAGATGTATAATTTGCTGTAACATTGTTCTCCCTCTGTTGCACAGATCCTAGAGATACCTTACAAAGGAAAGGAGCTCAGCATGCTCATCTTTTTACCCAATGAGATAGAGGACAGTACAACAGGTCTGGAGAAGGTAGGACACACACACACACACACACACACACACACACACACACACACACACATAAACACATACACACACACGCACACACACACACACACACATAAACACATACACATAAACACATACGCGCACATACACACACACACACACACACATTTGATCTCATAAAAAATCCCACAAGATGGAGACAAACTAACTCATTGATTGTACGTCCACCCCAGATAGAGAAGGAGCTGACCTATGAGAACTTTGTGGAGTGGACTCGTCCAGACATGATGGATGTAGTTGAGCTGCAGGTGGGGCTTCCTCGGTTCAAGATGGAGGAAAACTACGACATGAAGAATGTCCTCGTCAGCATAGGCATGGTGGATGCTTTTCGACATGTCAATGTCGGACTTCTCTGGTAGGACGTGCGCCTGGATCATATCAGATATTTTAATAATAATTAATAGAAAAGCTCAACTTTCCCGTCATGTAAGGTGAGACATGGCACTGTGTTTGTTTAAAACATTCTGTCTCCGTTCTCTCCTGCGACAGGCATGAGTCCCGACAACGACCTGGTGCTGTCGGAAGTCGTCCACAAGGCTTTCGTGGAGGTCAACGAGGAGGGAACTGAGGCGGCTTCCGCCACTGCTGCTGTCATGAATTGCCGCGGAAAGCCAAGAGCCTTCATCGCAGACCACCCCTTTCTCTTCTTCATCCGACATAACAAGTCCATGAGCATTATTTTTGCTGACCGGTACTGCTCCCCAAAGTGATCACGCCATTGAGAACGGTGTTTCTCAACAGTACTATTACACATACCTGCAAACAAGATCACCGTTTTGAAATCAAAATAGCTCATCCAAGTCAATCATGTAGATCCGAAGAGTTTTTGTTTTGGGGTGTGTGTATGTGTGTGTGTGTGTGTGGGGGGGGGGGGGGTCAATTGGCCGGCCAGCGTTTATGAGATTGGAGTGAGACACGGAGAAAATGCAATGTAGTGCTGTTCATAATAAAACTTCTTTGATGGGACGTGTCGCGTCTTGGCCAACTTTTGCGTGTTTCCACACGCTCTCACGCCACACAACCAATTTCTCACGGTAAAAGAAATTCTGATTTGGGCCGTTGGTTCCTTTTCAAACTCCGCGACGATAGATGGCGCTAAAAAGCGCATCTATAAAGCTATTCGCTGCATACACATCTATTGACCCCAAAGAGTCTCGAAGTTAGCAGCAGAAGAAGATGTTCAGACAGACACAGCGAGCAGAGACTACGGTAGGGCCGCCGCCGGGCTCTCAAGTGTCACGCATTGAGAGTGACAGTCACGCATTTCGGTCTTAAGTCACGCTCTCCCGCCACACATCGTATTTATCACGCTGAAAAAACCTCTCGGCTATTTAATGTTTTAATGTGCCGCAGTGCCAACATGAGCCGCGCTGATCTCACGGTGAAGAAATCAACCGCTCCCTGGAGGTCTGCTGCAAGGTGCCATTTATCAGCCAATCAAAAAGAAGGGCTGGGCTACACAATAGCCAATCAGAAAAAAAACTATCTGTTCCCCTCGGGGATTAATAAAGTATAATTCTATTCTATTCTATTCTCTCTGGGTAAGATTTAATCCAGCAACCAATGAAAATAAAGCATCAGTCACTCTTACCTTTCTTTAGAACTTGAGAGCTGTTAATGACATGTGGTTCAACTAAGTACTCACTCTCTTAAACTTTAAATCTTGAAATAAATAATGTGTTGTGTTTGTTTGTGTGATTGTGTGATGTGATGTAAACTCAGCTGTCATAACAAGCAGGAGAGCACCTTGTTAACCTCTTGGTGTACTGCATGCTCTAAACATTAGAGCATTAGTTATGAAGCTGCTCACATAGCATGTATCTTTTTATTTGCAGGCCTAGGAAAAGGACCCTCTCAATTTTTTTCCAAACAGTACTTTGAAATAATACTAATACTAAAATAATAATTTAAATATTACTATTACATCTAGGTAAAGAGACATTTGAGAAGTTTGTAATCAATAACGAATGCTCGTCGGGCCTCCTTTCTTCGTAGACACCATGGCTTCACCAACCCCTCTGTCCAAGGCCAACACCACCTTCTCTCTGGCTCTGCTCAAAAAGTTTGGAGACGACGACAAGACAGCGAATGTCTTCTACTCCCCTTTCAGCATCTCTTCAGCTCTGGCTATGGTGATGCTGGGGGCCCGGGGCAACACAACCACGCAGATGTCAGAGGTAAAGTACACACACACACACACACACACACACACACACACACACACACACAATGCCAAATTAATTCAAATTTCCTGATATTTGAGCCACCATCGTGTGTTGGCTGCGTGCGCATTTTGGTCACCCCCGACAAAATCTCACTCCAAGGTTTTTTGAAAAGTTGGCAGCTCTGCAATCAGTGTTCGGATGTCGACCGGGTTTAGGTGGTTTAGGTTAGCTTGAATGTTAGCCCGCTACATCTACTGATGTCATGCTGCACGCCACGGTGTATCGACATTAACAAAGTACCCGTACGTTAAACACAATATGATTTAGCATATTTTTTGTATCAATACTTCATTAAAAGAGCGCGCGATCAGAGCGTACATGCTACTCTGTGTCAAGCTGTCTGCACGCAATGCGCTGCGCAGCGCCCACAGCGAGTGGCGTCAAGTGTCGGAGCTTTTGAGACTTAAGTCTCCAGCTTTAAAAAAAAAGATGATTCCAGAAGTGAGATGTTTAAGTTCTTTGTCACTAATGCAGAGTCATTAAAGTTCTGTAACTCTACAGCTGCTCGTCCTGATGAACTCTGTCATCTGGTCATATACTAAAGGCCTCATAGTGTATAATCAATGCTATGATGGAACCATGTAGTTTCCTTAATATCTGGCTGTATTAATACTAATATTACTGCCATTTGTTAAGTGTTGAAAAAGTTGGACCATACAGATGTTACGGATGTTATATGGTACCATATTGTTTTTTATGGTATGATGGTTTTTATGGTCATGAGTCATGACTGAGTCCTTGTTGTTCAGGCCAAAGAAAGGGAAGTTGGTTTATGAATGACTTTAACCATAAAATATATAATGACAATGCATATTTTTTATTACTATCATTGTACCATTAATAATATTTCTACTTTATGGCAAAATTTGTGGCAAAATTACCAAAGTTCAGCTAAAAATATTATTAGATTAATCAATTAGTTGCTTAAGAAAAGAAAAAAATTGCTCGCCCAGATCCTGGCCTCGTTCCTGGCGCTCAAGACCATAACCCGGAAGCTCACCTTGCTTTTCCATATGCCCCAGTTTGGCGAGGTGGAGAGCCTCCAGCACGCGGGGATGAGCCCCGTCTCCGGGCTGCCCTACCGCCTCAGTGTGCTGCCCATGTCACCCCCCCGTGATGTGTACCATTAGAGGAAGAAGCTGTTTTAAAATTAACCACACACAAACAGGTGGGTATTCTCATCGTTTTAGGGGTGTGTGTGTGTGTGTGTGTGTGTGTGTGTGTGTGTGTGTGTGTGTGTGTGTGTGTACAGTACATGCAGTTCACACTCTGGGTGTGTTTCCGTCTACCTTTGTGGATGTTCAATTTGCCCATCAAAATACATCTTATATGACTGGCGTCCTTTTAATTTTCTTAAGTCGGCTGCATGAATGACCATGACTGTTTAATATTCATGTAAATATGTACACAGAAAGAATCAACTTTTCAATTATTCATTGCATGTTTTAATGCAACAAATGTCCTAATATAGTTCAATAAAAGTAATACAGTAGTGTGTGTGTGTGTGTGTGTGTGTGTGTGTGTGTGTGTGTGTGTGTGTGTGTGTGTGTGTGTGTGTGTGTGTGTGTGTGTGTGTGTGTGTGTGTGTGTGTGTGTGTGTGTAGATTTGTTGCTGTTATCATATTTATATTTCCACGTCATTGTGCTGTTTCTTGAATGAACAGAGCGGAGCCTGTATGAGGAGAAGCAGAGGAACCTTTCTACCAGTAGATGGCAGTATAGGCTTATGTAAAACTTACATTTAATGAAATGTACCCATCGTCTCTGTTAACTAGGTTATGGCTAAATATGTATTTAATGCAATTTATTTCCTCTGCTATTTAATATTCATGGTTAATTTTCAGCATAGTTGTAGAAACATCATACAGTGGCGGTGCGTCAATAGAGGGCGCTAAAAAAGAAAAAGTTAGTAAAAGTGTTTTTCGGACAATTGTCTCGGGAGAACCGCATTTTTGCCGGAGGAAACCCACCCTCATCAGGTTTGACTCACGCGTTCACAGACCGCAGTCGAGGCGCGAACCCTATTACCTACCTGAAGGATATGCACCCTATGCGAGCGCGCTACCGCTAGACCATCATATCGGGTAATTTTAATGGCACTTTTGGTTAATTTATCATTGTGAATTAAGCAATTGACAAATCTCTAAATCAAAGATATTCATAATAAATTAAGAGTTGACGGGTAATATTCGTAATAATAATGGGAATTTATAGCGCTTTTCTAGACACTCTAATGTCGCTGTTAGCTAGCTAGTAGCAGGCTAACTTCCCACACAACATCCGTTTTCAATGCATTCAGGAAATTCACAAATCTGGCTGAGGAAGCAGCAGCTGGACCGTCAGCCCTTCATGTGAGAGCTCGTACTCGTGGCTTTGTGTTCATTACCACGCATTAGCAATGAAACTCAAGGACGTTTGGGGAATCGGACCTCATGTCAGCACTTTGGGATTGTGTCAATTACGTGATGTTGAAATTAAAAAAACAAGGCTGTTCCATAAAACCTCAACCGATTATGTTAAAACATGCACGTGCAGGCCAGGCTAAGTTCCCTTTGTTTTTTAGGGGACAGTCTGGCCACACTGACCGTCAGCAGCTTACTTAAAGTGCTCGACCGGGAGGACCCTGTTCTCTGGTTTATCTGGACAATATCTCAGACTACGGACATGTGAACAAACTGTCGGCAACATGGCTGCAAACGCATCGCCACCATCACCACTTGAAGGAGCTCACAATACGTCTTAGCAGCCAGGCAGACCACCACCGAATAATGCATGAACCCCCAAATTCACACGGAGGACTCCAGTGGCCTCTGAGTGAGGGACACATTGTGGCCACCTTCCTTCTATGAAAAGTAGGTTCATTGTTTAACCTTTTCTTGGCATCTACAATGTGGTGCCACGCATGTGGTATTTGCCTTTTAAATATGTTGATTAGAGGAAAACAGCAAATTGTCTGAAATATAATTAGGCTTTATATCAGATGCAAATGATGTGCATCAACTCGAGCACACAAAGAGTACCTGAGAACTTTATCATGAGAAAATGTACATGGGAGAAAAGAAAATCCCATTAAACAACACTTAAAGTGCACGTTTACATCGGGCATCTTGTACTTATTGAGAGTTTAAACAACTCGGTGCATTAGGAAACACTTTTCAATGTTTTTTTCAAATGAATCTTGCATTTGAAAACATCCCTGCTCAGCAGCAAGCAGTCAGTCAGGTAGTGAGAAGTCACAATGATCCTGTTCCAGCCGTCCGGATCACTGGACTCTCCGAAGAGAGCCAGATTGGTTTCCTGTCGCAATAAGTGAGTGATGGTTCTTTGGTCATAGTGTCCTGCCTCCCCATCCATGACGTTTTGGCAGCTGAGGAGGTGGGCCAGGTGAGCAAGTTCAAATTTCAGGTGCATCTGCCTGAGCTCGTCAATGACATAATGAGGTTTTACAGAACATAGTTCAGTAGGGGAGACCACACCCCTCACTCACCCCTCATACACGGCAGAGTGTCGTTGTTCCTCATTCTCCCCATGAGGTTATCATTGTCTTGCTTCCATATAAAAAAGGGATGGAGCTGAAAGTAGTTTGAGGAAGGAAGATCGGAGATGCTGCCCAATTTTGGCTGGGGAGGGAAGACACCATCTTCATGCGGTTCCTCACAGGAATGGATCCTGGCCAGAGACCCACCGAGTCCCGCTCCGTCTTCATCCAGATCCTCTGCTGCGGTGAACAGTTCCACTGGTGGACATCATGGTCGTAGCCAGGAAGCTGTGGAGGAGGACGGGTGGGGACGGCTATTGGCCCGGGTAATGGCTCACCTGGTCAGACGAGAATAAAGACACAGCAAAGGAGATATTAGTATGATTTTGGGTGTGATTTTATTTAATCTTTTGAAAATGTACACAACCAAATAAAATCAAAACATTCAAATACTGACTTTGCTCCCTCTGTGAGCTGACCGGGCTCTGCAGACGTCTCAGGAGAAATCAGGAGCGCCTCTGACACTACAGAGAACATTGAACATATTATTATTATTATTATTGACAACAAGATTAAGCAAGAATGTAACATGAGATCTAAACTGTAGTTAGTGAAACTCAGCGAGCTGTACACTGGAGTGCTGCCTACTTTTGCTCAAAAAACAGTGCACCTGTATTTAATTTACATCCATGTTTTCTTTAAAGAATAAATAACTACTTTGATGTACACTACATATGTATATGTCTTGGATGAAAATACAGGTAAAGTACTAAAGACCAGGAATTGTGACAGTCGCCTCTGTTTACGGATGACGTGCTGCTCCTGGGGAACGGGCACAGGGCTCTTTACAGATGGAGATGCAGGGGCTGCAAGGAGAGAAGCATCGCATAACAATAATCAATTCATGTTTTATAACTGAGAGGAGCACAGTGGAATTAGGACAGACAATGTTTCAATGAATGTACACAATGTTGATACATTTACCATCTACTGGTGAACCCTGAGCCTTGGCTGCTGCTGCCAGTGTAGCAGATGGTACTGCAACATAAAAAACCTTTGTTTGTTATTCATATTTTGATAGTACACATAAACTACTGTTAGTAAAGGCAGAACGTATCTTTACTTCACCTGCTTTTTTTCAGCCAAATCATAGTCACTGGGAATAGTCACTGGTTTGGTTTTATCCTCGAGTCCAAGTGCAGCATACAAGAGCAGCACATTGAGAAAAGATGGAATTATACACAGTATTTATGGCATTTATGTTGCCTGGTCTGAATCAGGTATGCCGTTTACTCATGGAGACTAAGGCGATGTGCTATATTATTTATTGTATGAAAACAAAAATACATTCATGTATCATTTGTTTTGATAACATGTTCTATTTGAATATATTATTATAATGAGTTAAATAGCAAATATTAAAATGTGCTGACGGTTTGCTTGAAAAACACTGTTGGTTTCTAAAACGTTTTAACTGAAGGCAATTGTATTTTTTGTTCAGAATATAATATAACTACATGCAGATAGCTATAACACAGCTCCAGAGGACGTCATTTTGCACACGGTCAAGCACATGCGAACACCTCATCATTATCATGTATGAAGACAACCTGCAGTAAGTTCATTTTGACTAAATACCACGACATATTATATGGGAACAATAGAGCGTACTTTATTAAGACAACAACTGTCAGGAAGCAAGTAGTGTTCGGCTCTTTATCTGTTTCACCGCAGCACCTGCGTGCTGATAGCGCTAGCTAACGGTTAGCTAAGTTAATGATAGCTGCGAGCTAACCCGTCTCAGTACAATGTTTAGTTTGTATGCTACATTTGTAATTCGCAAAGTACAAGTAAAAACGGAGTCGTGTCAATTATTGTATTCGTCGGGCTGTCATGCTCGCTTCAGACTTTCCGCCGCTTTACGGCTGGTTAACGGCACTTCACGAGCCTCCATCTTCGTTCCTATCCCAGTGTTATAACCGCAGTCATCCGGTAATATTTCTTATTCTGCTATGTCAGCGGTTTACAACTTAATTCAGGACCATAAATGATGTGTATAATTTACTAGGACGGTAACGGTACACATTTGGACGATGGCCCTTTCTTCATTATGGTTTCCTGTATGTTTATATTCTGTTGTGGATGATGTTGGTTTTCTTCAGTCCCTGAGAGGCTGAAGGTGACGTGTCGTTAGCTCCGCTCTCCACTAGAGGCAGAGACAGAGCTCCAGTTGTTGTGGTTCAGGGAGTTTTGAAGCGTAGTTACATCACTTTATCTCAACCTCACAACATAATGACGCGACATTTAAGAAATTATTTACTTTTATAAACATCATATGAATCCCAACGTGTCTGCAAGTCGGGAAATAAATGTATCGTGTTCTTACTGCCTATTGGACGACAGCGTACCACGTGTCCGGAAATAGACAAAAAGACAAAGCTGCGAACACAAGTATATAGTAAAGAACGAAAACGAAACCACACCTGTGGTACATTATTACTATTGTACACTTTTCCTGTTTCATATGGCGACCCAACAAGTTGAAGTTCAGTTTCCCATCCATCAGTGATATCGACTGTGTGTCGCATTGGGTCCTCCTCTGCTGTTGAGCAGTGTTATCGCTTCTCGGCCTTTTGGCTAAGATCAAGTGTAGTATCTGTTCTTATCAGTTTAATATCTGATACGTCCCCTACCCGGGGACCATATATTAAATTGATTTTTGGAGTTGGGAGATGGAATAGGGGCTTGCTCCGTCCACTCCACGCATCGACCTGGTATTGCAGTACCTCCAGGAATGGTGCACCCCCTAAACGTGTCTAAAATAATATAATAAAAATTATAGCCAGATACCCTAAAGTAATTTTATGTTGTATTACATGCAGTCTATGTAAAGTTCAGATGCTCCATCTCTATTTAAAGTGCTGTTATAGGCATTTCATTTGTGAGTGAGACACTGGGTTTTATTTAATACATTCACAGTTCAGTACAAAAAGAACACATTCATTTATTTATTATTATCTGCTTTAAGACTTTATAATACTAATTTTCCAAGAGGAGACATTCTGATGCTCAGTTTTCTCTTTTGTGGTTTCATACAAACGCATATAAATATAAATAAATAAGTAATCTAAAACTTCTCATGGCTATTATTTAGCTGTTAGCCAAACACAGAAACATACACTGTATATTCAACCATTTGTCAATTAATTGCTAAACCTAAAACAGACTAATACAACAGACCTGCAATAAATCCTTCCTTCATGATCCTCTTCAGTCTATTGCAGAACTGTAATCTTTATATTTACTTAACAACCAGCGTTGTTCATCCTCCAGACCAGCGGTTCCCAAACTCAAGAATGCCGCGGCCCAATTTGAGATCTGAAAATCTTCCGCGGCGCACCACGTCGACGGGGGGGGGGGGGGGTCAAAATGCGTCGTTATTGTGTGGCAAAAGCGTTGCAAACCAGCATGCTAAACATGTTTCAAAGTGTAAATATCCGCTAAAGGTAACCAGTTGTTTCAAATTCCTTCAACCAAACTGTTCCCATGAAAATATAAGAAATGTGACCTAATGGATGAATACATAAATTACTTGAGCCGAGATTAATATCTGGTGGCGCAGCGCACAGATTGTGCGTCTTGAGTGCGGTCTCATTTTGCGTGAAAGGGATCGAAACCAGGTGGGGCGATCTTTTTTTTTTATACTTTATTTTTTAAAGATACAATGAGACAAACATGCATACATACATACATACATACATACATACATGAACAAAAGGTTGGTCACCTATACATTTATGGCAATGGTATACTGATGGAGATAAACGTCAATTCACCCGATAACGGATCAGTGATGATCCTGTGAGGTCACAAACACAATCCATTTTTCCCAATACTTCGAAAATTTATCAAACCGTAGATTCAGCGAGAAAGTCATTCTCTCCATATTCTGAACCTCAGTTACAATATCTGTCCAGTCAGTCTCTGTTGGAGGCCCGGGCTGCAGCCATTTTCGTGTTACAGCTTTCTTGCTGGCAGCTAGTAATATCTTTAATAAATATTTATCTTGCACCAATAGGTGATCTGCGATATTGCCCAAATACACAGTAGAAAAGGAACAATCAAATCCACCTCCAAAAACCGTTTGTATTACTTGCATTACCGCCTGCCAGTATGGCTGAATGGCTGGGCAGCTCCAGAATATATGAAAATGATCTGCCATCTGTTCTCCACATTTCCTCCAGCATAGACCCCTTCCTGCCTCCCCTGTTTGTGTACATTTTAATTTGGGGGTTATAAAATACCTAATCAGATTCCGCCAACAGAATTCCCTCCAGAGACCCGAGCCGGTGGAAGTCGACTGCACAGAGCACATATTTGACCAGTCCTCCCCTGAAATGACAAGTCCAGATTCTTTCTCCCATTTTAGTCTAACCTTGTCTGTAGAATGTTTTCTACTGGATTGAATACTTGAGTATAGTTTTGAGATAAGTTTCCTGTTGTCCATAGTTTTATATATGTCAATAAATATATCAATTAAACTGGCATCACATTTCTCCTTTGTTTTAATCTCCTTATTAAAGTAGGTCCTGGTTTGTAAGTACCTAAAGAAATCCAGTTTTTCTAAGCCATACATCTCTGAAATGTTCTGAAAACTATTCAGTTCTCCCTTTGGTGAAATTGAACAGTAAGAAGTGATGCCAATTCTGTGCCAATGTTTAAACCTCCCATCAATCCTTGCCGGCTTAAAGTCCGGGTCAAAAGCGACCCATCTCAACAGTCTAGACCGTCTTTCAAATAGTGGTGATTTACATTCCTTAAACCAGATTTTAAGAGGGACTTTAGTCCATTGATTTAAACTTTTAGCATGCTGCTCGTATAAGGTTTTGCTGCCTAATATGGGTTGTAACGGTATTTCTAGCTGTGAAGTTTCCAAATCTTTCCATTTTGCTATATACATTGGGTTACAGCAACATGCTAGTGGTCTTAATTGTGCCGCCTTGTAGTAGTCTGTTAAACATGGTAGTGATCTACCCCCTTTTTCTTTAGAAAGTTGCAGTGTTTTGAATTGAATTCTTGGTCTTCTACCCCCCCATATGAATCTAGATATCCACTTATCCCATTCATTAAATTGTTGCTGTGGTACTACAGCTGGGAGAGATTGAAAAAGATACAAGAGTCGGGGGAGTACATTCATTTTTATTGTTTCTATTTTATTATGCATATCGAAGGGCAGTTGGGACCACCTGTCCATATCTGCCTTGATGTTTCTACTTATGGGGCCTTAATTACTATCATATATTTTGGAGATGTCTTTAGGTATATGAATTCCCAGATATTTAATGTCTGATGAGGTCCATTTGAAATGAAATCTATTTAGCATGTCTTTCTGAGGGGTGTAGTTGTAACTTAGAGTTTGGGTTTTTTGTACATTTAATTTATATCCAGAGTAGGTTCCAAAATCTTTTAGCAAGGACATCAGTCTAGGAATGCTGACCTCTGGTGTCGTAAGAAAGAGCAAAACATCATCTGCATATAGGCAAATCTTCTGCTCTGAATCCCTAACCATGACTCCTCTTATCACCTCATCATCCCTGATTAACTGTGCCAGGGGCTCTATAAATAAAGCAAAGAGGGCGGGGCTGAGGGGGCAGCCTTGGCGGCAGCCTCTCTCTAAGTTGACAACCTGAGAGAGGTGACCATTAATCTTTATTCTGGCGTTTGGTGAGGAGTATAGATTTCTGATACAACTAATAAAATCATCCTTAAAGCCAAATCTTCTCAATGCCAAGTACAAATATTTCCAGCGAACCGAATCGAAAGCCTTTTCCGCATCTAAACTAATCACTGTGGTTCCAATATTCTCCTTAGTCACATGATCGATGACGTGTAGCACCCGTCTAATATTATCTTGGGTCTGTCTTTCACGTACAAAGCCAGTTTGGTCTGGATCCACTAGATCTACTATTATATGCTCTAACCTTTTTACTAATATTGATGCATACAACTTGTAGTCTATGTTGAGTATAGAGATTGGCCTATATGAGCCACATTCTTTTCTGTCCTTCCCCTCTTTAGGAATAACCGAAATGATTGCCTCCTTCCATGAACCTGGTGGTTCACCTTTTTTAAGTGTATAGTTAAAGCAATCAAAAAGCATAGGCACTATTTGATCCTTAAAGGCCTTGTACCATTCGGCTGGGAAGCCGTCTGTACCCGGCGCTTTATTAGCTTTTAATCTAGAAATTGCTTTCCCTATTTCTTCCCTCGTAATCTCTGCCATCAAGGCTTTATTCTGTTCTTCGCCTATAGACGGTAGATCTAATGACTCCAGAAATGAATGTATTTCCTGTGGGCTACTCGTACTTGGTTCCTTGTATAAGTCTCTATAGTAATTTTCAAAAATGTGTTCAATATCCTCTAATTTATGGCATACTTGTTTAGTTACAGGGTCCCTGATTTCATATATGGAGCTGTCTGCTTGTTGTTTCCTTAACCTCCATCCCAGAAGCTTCAGGGCTCTTGGTCCATTCTCATAATATCTCTGCTTTGCAAATTTGGCTTTTTTCTCTAGTTCTTCCTCACATAGTTTGTTTATTTCTTTTCTGACATTTTTTATTTGATTTAGAGTATACGGTTCCTTACTCTTGATATGTTCCCTCTCCAGAACTTTAAGATTTTCTTCTAGATCAGACATCTTTTTATATCTTTCCTTTTTTCTGTGTGCGGCCAATGCTATGAGCCTTCCTCTAATCACTGCTTTTGCAGCGTCCCACAGGATACTTGGCGATACTTCTCCATTATTGTTATTGTCCATATAATCTTTAAATTCCTTCTTCACATATTCTTTGCATGTCTTGTCATTTAAGATGCTTGTATTGAGTCGCCACAGCGTGTTTTTCTTTTTATTATCCAGGTGCAGTTAAATAAACAGCTGAGTGGTCAGATATGTCTCTGGTCCCTATCCTACAGTCTTTAAGTCTGTGTCTGTCTGAGTTGTAAGTAAAAAAATAGTCAATTCTTGAGTATACATCTTTACTTGCTGAATAGAATGTGAATTGTTTTTCTCTTGGATGGAATTCCCTCCATACATCGATCAGTCCTAGCTCCATCAACAATTTTGTTGTTATCCTGGCATTAGGAGTTAGCCTTTTAAGTGTATTAGAGGAGTCATGTTTAGGTTGTAACTGAATGTTCCAGTCTCCTCCACATATTAGTATACCAGAGGCCTCAGAGGCTATCAGGTCAAAAATGTCCCTAATACAAGAATTGTCCTGCCCTGGTGGGATATACACATTGACTAATGTGACTTCTTTCTGGTCAAGATACCCTTTAACAAAGACATAACGGCCCTCACTGTCACAAACTTTAGAAACCAGTCGGAAGTTCACCCTATTAGAAATTAGTATCGCTACTCCTCTCCTTTTCCCTTTCTTATAGGACGAATGAAAGGTATTTTTAAACCCTAGTTTTTTTTAACTTTTCATGTTCCATGTAATTAAGATTGGTCTCCTGCCAAAACATTACATGCAGCTTTTCCCTTTTCATCTTTGCAATTACCTTACCCCTCTTACTTGGATTGTGTAAACCATTTACATTTAGGGTAATCACCCTATATTCCTGACATTGCATTTAAACCCACAGTTAACACAAGAGTTATGTATCATTGGTGACCAAACCTGAGCTATTCTTGAACCATAGAATGAACTCAACAAGTGAATACAAGACAAAACAAGCAAACATATCACAAAACTCAGGTGGACCTCCATTTTGAAGTAGAAAACCACTTCTTTTGTGGGGGGAGTAGTCTAGTTAGTCCCCAGGGCCCCCTTCAGTGCAACCTATAATACCTCTACCTAGTGAGTGTATTTTGTGCACTTACCAGATCCCTTACCCATATTCGGTCAACTATATTCACTCTATAAGCTAAGGGTAAGCCAATACTATTCAAAGAAAAAATAAATAAAACCACAGGCATACAGTTTCATCTCTTAAAACAAATGTCATTAATAAATGTCCTTAACCGGGCAGTAATTTTGCTTACCCGGTTCTTTGCCGTTTAAAGGGGCCCTATTATGATAATTCCACTTTTTTAGTGCTTCTATATGTTAATTTGGGTATCTGGCATGTTTCCCAACACACAAACTCTGGAAAAAAACAATTCAGGCCGCTTGTTGTTGTTCCGCTATGTCAGTAACGATCTGCTTGAGTGCGTCGAATAGGATCACGACAATATCCTACGTAGAATATTACATGTGCCCATGTAAGGGAGTCTGGCTAGATGCATTTGGACCGCCCCCCACCATCACTCCACCCACCCAGTATAAAGTCGGTTCGGTCACCTGCCGTCATTCCGTTCTCGCAAGCCTTGGAAACACTTGGATACGCTAGCTATTCATGCTAGCTACCAGCATGAATCGTCGGCAACCAAGATGCTCAGTGGTCGGCTGCACAGATGAGCACAAAAGCCTTCATGCGGCTCCAGCTTCAGAGGACACAAGAGTGAAATGGATTGATTTCATATTTAAAGGCAATCTTCCTGCCAGAGTTGGCAAATGTCTGTTAGTGTGCGGCGTGCTAACCACTTTGAATTGGACTGTTTTACCGACCTAAGCCAATGTAACACTGGACTCGCTGGAAGGTTTATATTGAAAGGGGGATCGGTGCCATCTATCCGTCGCAGGACTGACGACGAGGGAAATGTAAGTATTTTTGTTTTTAAATAATTCTGGTAGCCTATTTGCTTCTTTTAGGCATTTTGTCTGGAGGTTAGCAACGTTAGCATGTTGTGTTGTGTGTGTGTGAGGGGCTAGCATGTAGTGGTTGGGGGAAAGTAGTCCTTGTATCTGTAATTCCGCAAACAACACGATGCCTACGCCGTGTGGATGTTTATATACAGGGGTGCACATAACTGGTACGCAGGTACTCGTGCATGAAAATAATCCACAATGCGTACTGCCGCTTGTGTTCCTCCGCGCCTTTGCGTACCTGAGCGATCTGATGTTGATCGTCTCTACAGCAGAAAGTTATTAAAACAAGTTATTAAAAATTAATGTCAGTGTCGCGTTAACACGTCTCGCGCCCCGTAGAGCTTGGCGTGTGCGCGCAAGAAGTCACTTGCACCCCCTCTCGCTCGCGCGCAGAGCTCCGGCAGCACAACAGCTGACGCTACATATGGAGTGAGTACCAAACGCCATCTCTCGGTACTCGCCTGTGTAACTCACCGAAAAAGTTATGTGCACCCGTTTATATTCGGTAGTTTGTGTCATAATTTACGTTCACATGGGTATAATGGTGCCTCCCGCAAACAACACGATGCCTACTGGCACAGTAGTTCGTGTGGATGTTTATGGACTGTATTTACTTTTCCACGTATACATACATAGTGTCTAGCTGCTCTAGCATATATGAAAGTTATTTTATCCCAAAACACATTCCTCTGTTAAACATCTTCGTGTTGGGGTGTAGAGGGGTGCTAAGCTGGTGTAAATAGGTGTAGCAGTTAGAAGTGTGCATTAGTATCATTTAGTATAATTCACAACTTAATTCTCTTGTCGTAATCAATTGAACATGGAATATTATCATCTGAATTTTCTGAAGTGAAATTATATACGTGTTCATTTGTATCTACACTATTTGTATCTACAGACAAAGGGCTACTAAGAAAACAAAATATCATGCAATGACATGTGAAATTACATATGAAGTAAAATAATAACATCCGTTTTTGAAGGACATTGTGCCAAGTTTGGCAGTTACACGGTGATGGACCTGACGAACAACACTATTGATCTTCAGCTGGTTCAGGTGAGTAACATAAACAGCAGCTATGTTCACCCAATTTTCATTGTAAATGTAAGGCTTGTGTTTATATACATGTACGATATGTGTGTGTGTGTGTGTGTGTGTGTGTGTGTGTGTGTATGTATATATATATATATATATATATATATATATATATATATAAAACCAATAATCACTTTAAATCACTAGTTATGTTTTCCCCATTTTTTTTATTTTATTTTTTTATTACAGGAGCACCAGCAGATTAGAGAAGGTGTTGCCCAACAAGAAGGTTCTGAAAGATGTGGGGAAGCTGAGCCCTCACTACCAGACCTCATCTTTCCTTTTCTCGGAATGTTATGCAGGTAACGGTACGATCATTTTTTCAAAGAAATGTATACCTATTATGTATTATACACACATGCTCTTATAAGTATTATTTTCTCCCCAAAGACTCTACCGGGCGTCCCCAAGCAAGAAGTTTAGCTGGTGAGCTGCTATTTAACGTGAACTTCACAAAATATGGGGGAGTGCACTGTAAAGCCGGTGAAAGCAGAGCCAACCTTCCGTGATTCACAGGCTTTATTTAAAATTCCACCAAGTCAAACAATGTACAAACAGTATGAGAAGCTTAAATAGCATATACATCAACTGAATAAATTGAATAATATAATTATCAAAATAAAATAATAATTACAATATAAACAATAAATAAAAACAATGTAACAGTTTGGGATTTCTTTTTTGTATTACAGAGTACGTGGATAACCTCTTGGACCTCATCTCTCACAAGGTTTTTCAGGACCCGTCCCCATATGTGAATGAGGTGCTGAAGATCCCAATACCCGCGCGAGTCTCTCTGCCCAGTTTGAGAAACCTGACAAGCGGGGGAAGTTATAGCCAGCTATGTGTCGAGGTTCAATCGAGGGCAGGTCTGAACCCCGTATACCTTCCTCGAGCATCAGGGAACACTCTTCGTATCTGGAGTAGGACGCAGGACGGCAGGACCACCCGGATCCGGCCCAGATAGCCCCAACACCCGCTGACAAGCTTCTGTACGCCAAATACCTGTAACGTCTAAGCAAAGTTTACATTGTGTAAGGGAATAAAAGGTGATACACATTTATAAAGTATTCATTTGTTTACAGTATGGTTACAGATGGCACAAAGTGTAATTTGGTAATCAATGTTTTTATTATATATTTTTACATATGTACCAGCCATTACATTTAATAATGTTTAAAAAGCTTTGTGGCATTCTTTCTGACAATAAAAGTGTATAGAAACAGTTTTGTGAGCCTTTAGTGTTTGATAAACATGTCGACGTTTGTAAAATGAGCAGTTAGCAAAGTAATACAGAGGGAAAGGTAATTTATTGTATATTTTTTCCTCAGTCAAACACAGGTTCAAGGCCTGGATGATCAACCATGCATGTAGGTGGGTTTTGAAGCTGCAGTAGTCTTGTAACCTTGAATATTGAAAGTGACATGGAATACAAAGCAGATGATGACTGCATATTTACAGTGCTATTCAAAATGAATTCACACTACCTGTGGTATCTCCCTGCAGCATACATGCTCAGGCTCCGTGGCATTTCATCACACTTGTCACAAATACACCTGAATAAACAAAGTTATAAAAAGTGACACATTTGTAGGTAAAGTTTATTTGAGAGTTGTGTTCATATTGCAAACAAGTCATAAGTCATCAAATACAACGATTTAATAAGTAAACAAGGTTTAAATGCTAATTAATGGAGGTAAAAATGTTACCCCCGCCCCTGCTTGGTCACTTAGTGTTGTCAGATAACACTTTAGTCTACAGATGGAACTTTACTCATGTAGCATTTATATCTTTATGGCGTTCCCGTTACTTACATAAACACACTGTATTTGCTACATACAAGACAGACCTTATCCAACGAATGTACAAAGAAAACCATGTAGAAGTGACAAAGTTAACTCACCATTCAGAAACGTCATGTTTAGCCCTAGTTTCTCGAACTTGTTCGGGAGCCTCTTCTTTTTCGGGGTCTGACTCTGGTTCAAATCGATAAGGTCTATTCATCTGCAGTAGCCGTGGCTAGCTGCGCGCGCAGCAGCTAGGCGCGTCTCGTGGAGGAGGGGGGAGGGAGGGGGAGCGGGGGAGAGGGGGGGGGAGCGGGCTCATTTGCATTTAAAGGAACGCCCACTCAAAACAGCTCAGTCTGTGGGGAGGTGTTTTTGACAGGGTAAGAGGGTGCTGTTTGAAACGATTCTTGTGGTATTTTGACCAAAATATAGTACAAACATTACATTAAGACCCCAAAGAACCATATTAACTTGTGGAAATATGGCATAATACCTCTCCTTTAATACAAAAAATTGTGTGTCAGTCTGTTACCTCCCGTTACAACCTGTCTCTTTATTTTGGCCGGTGAAAACCTCGCAGCTTCTCCTTAATCCACTCTTGGCGGGTCTGTCGGCTGGATGTAGTCCCTGCTCGCTGCCAGGTCCTCCTTGTCTTCTCCGGGATCCCAGACTCATCAGCCGACTTCTCCGACTCGACGGAGATTCCCCTGGCCTTTAGATCCCGTGCCGCATCCGCCGCGCTCCCGTAGGTTATCGGCCCACCATCAAAGAAGACTCGTAGCTTGGCTGGCGGTGGTGTTTGGAATCGTATTCCTTTTTCACAAAGAATTCTCCTTATTTGTGCATACTCCTTCCTCTTTGCCAAAGTTTCAGCGGGGTAGTCGTGGTCGAAGTAGATCCTCCTGCCAGTGTGGTAGATCTCCTTCTTCTTCCATGCAGAGTGCAACACCAGCTCTTTAGTTTTAAACTCCTGGAAGTATGCAATCACTGACCTGGGCTGCACATCATTGGGAGGCTTGGGGCCGAGCGCTCTATGACATCTCTGTATACCAAGTTCAGCTTCGGCGAGGGGCTCCAATTCTTTTTTAATGAAATTCTCAATAAACTGCTGAATATTGTCTCCCTCAGTCCCCTCTGGGATGCCGTAAATGCGAAGATTGTTACGCCTCTGGCGTGCTTCCATGTCCGTAAGCTTCATCTGTAAACGTTCCTGGGTTTGTAGTGAGCAACTCAGCACCTCCTGGAAGTCAATGTTCCACTCTTCTAGGTCGGCTATGCGTGTCTCTGCTTCGCCCACCCTGTCGGCTGTAGCTTTGAGGTCGGCTACCACTTCGCCTAGCTTCTGTTGAATTTCCTTTCTTATGACCGTTAGCTCCTCTTTCAAATCTTCTCTGATTTTGTTTCGAAAGTTACCTAGTTCGGCCTTCAGCTCCGTGGCTATGTTTTGTATGTCTTTACGTATGGCGGTGAAGTTGCCTTCCATGTTCACCGCATCTGGCGTTAGCTCGGAATTTTGACTAGGTCCGCCATGACACACACGATGTTCGTCCGTCGTGGCACCTTCAGTCGCTGTTTTACCCGTTTTATCCGCTTTCCCATATGGCCTTACCTTGTTCTTCTTTTGTTTTTCCCCTTCCATTATTATTGAGCACAAATCTTAAAAGTCAATTGTATTTAAATTGGGGAATAAACTCCGAATGACCGGGAGGTATTCTTTACGCGACCGTTGGCATCAGTCTCATCCCAGAACTATCGTGGGGCGATCTTTTTATTTAAATTTTTTCTAAAATGTGTTTCTTCATAGTGGCTGTGATGCTCTGCTCACTCATACAATCGTAATCGCCGAAATGGAGATGAACTGTGGCTTGAAGACCTCCAGCAGTATGTTTGTGAATGTGTGACGGGTCTGGTGAGCGGGCAGAGCTGCAGACTGAAGAGAACACAACGCGCGCGCAGGGAAACCAGTAGATTTTAAACCAGTCGGGGTGAAACACCGGGTCAGCGCGAGGTGCTGGTTCTGAGGGCGCCGTCGGTCCCGGGCGGCCTGCGGTGACGTTAACCGTCGTGTTGTCTCGGAGACCAGCGGCTCCCCAGCGCGTGTCATCACAGGGCGACCAACACAACAATAATAACAAGTCTGACAAGTGACTTCCGCCTCTCCCTTCATGCTCCAGAGATTTCCCGCTATTGATGAGATACAAGACACGTCACGGATAAAAAATAAGTCCGATAAAAGAATAACACGTAATTTAAATCATAAATATGTTTATATTAATTTCAAATTTTTCAAAATTTAAAATTAAAACATTTTATTTATTTATTGTAAATGACCTCTCGCGGCCCACCTGCAGGGGCCCACACTTTGGGAATCACTGCAGTAGAGTTTATCTGCTGTACCAGAAGCGTGTTTTGTTCCTGCATATCCTCTTGCATCCGGATGATTTGACATTTCTCGTTAAGCAGCGTGGCATTAGTTACATCAAGAACCACGATTTCTTTCTTCAATTTGACTACAATAGCTTGATTGTGAACCTCATGCAGAGAGGCGGTCCGTAGTGTCCGTTTCAGAGATTTTACTATATTCTTTTCCTGAGACTCGTATTGTTTCTTCATAGCCTTTTTTGTCTCTGTGAGAGTCTCAGAGACCTGTATATTTTCCTGTCCAAGGACCCGATTCTTCTCTTCCAACTCTGCTATTGTATGTTGATTCGAAGTCTGTTCCAGATTGTGTTCTCTCACCAGCTGCTTATTTTTCTCTCTTAAGTTCCAGTAACTCTTTATCCAACAGGATCATGTTTTGTTTGCACTTGTCTCTGTTCTGATGATGTGTCTGCAGTACTTTGGCCATCTCATTTTTCTGAGACTTAATTTCATCCTCCAGGGCTTTGCGTTTAAATCTTTCCTGATGCAATTGTCTCTTCGCCTCTGTGACTTCCAGCAATCTCGTCTCATGTGTTGTGCAGATATTACCACTCCAGTTGTTTAAGGCCTCTTTCGATTGGAGAACAATTTCTAGGCTTGGGCTGATTTTTTGTCGTGGATTCAACCATGTTATTGTTGCTGGGTGGACGCCGGATTCTGAATTCGATCTTTTTCTTTTTGCTGGCTGCATGCTTGATTCTGAATATTCCACGTTGATTTCTGGATTCGATCTTTTTCTTTTTGCTGGCTGCACGCCGGATTCTGACGTTTCCTCCTTTGAATCGGGAGCCTGGTTTTCCTCTTTGCTTTTGCCGAAAAAAAAAGATGTTCTTTAAACACTTAAACATTGTTGGAATAAATCTTGATCAATGGTCTCTGAAATTAATCTTATCTTATACGTCCTACAGCTACTTCAGTTCTGGCTATACCTATTCCTATATATAGAAAAAAAGATCAAGGGTCTTCATGACGTAAGGGACTCTATGACGTCAGTGGAATGCGCTCTTATCTGGCTCTGCCTCAGCGCGCCAACATGAGCCGCGCTGTACTCACTGTTGCTGTGAGGTGCCGCTTATCAGCCATAAAAAAAGAAAGAAATGGGCTACACAATAGCCAACGCTGACCCGACGCTGATCCTACGCTGAGCCTGATGCGCGCCTCCAAAAAATCCTAACTACGCGTCGAGTTGACGCGGACCGCAAGCGCTGTGATTGATCCGCTCAGAACGTGATTCCCGGCAGTAATTATATTTTCCGGTCTGTCTTCCTACACTGCCATTTTTAAAAGTTATCGTGGACCGGTAGCAACAATGGACCAAACAGAAGACTGTGGCCGGAAGAAAAAGCACGGATTCGGCTATAATCCATGAAACCACACCGCCACACAGCCACATACCCCTGGCGATGTGGCGGTGAATCGCAGAGCAATGCGTTCCCTCGACGCAGAACTTCGAATGCTCAAGGTCCGCGGCGCGACGCGCCGGAGAAGCATAAACTAGGCTTTAGGGCTCGATCACACCAGACGCGCCTCTAAAAACGCGTCGCCCGCAAAACCATTGATTCCTATGGTTTCAGACGCGTCTGAAAGTCGCACGGTACCATAGGAATCAATGGTTTTGCGGGCGACGCGCTTTTGAGAGGCGCGTCTGGTGTGATCGAGCCCTTACAGCTCTGCGCGGCTCCACGGGCGGAGAACCGTCCTCCGGGTTTATCTCCGCGAGTGTAAACAAATCGCCTCAAGCAGCATATTCGGTGTAGCTTCACCAGTGGCGGGCCGTGGGTCTGGGGCGTGGGCCTTCAGTGAGGTCCTACACAGTCCAACCCGAATGAATCCACCTCTTATTACTATCATTATGACGCCATGGCTCTAGACACTATACCGTTAGACAGAGACGCAGTATAACCAGGCGTGTGTTCACTAAACAGCGCATAGTCACCCAAAGCAGTTTCACCGTGATGATGAAGATGAAAGTTCCTGTTTACCCAAAAACATGACACAATTAATGAATCTCTTCAATATGTTCCTATTGTTCTTCGCCTGTTCATCGTGCAGCTCCGCTGTCCTGCGCGCTGCTCGTTGATCTGTAGATCCGCTCGAGTCCCAGAAGTCTTCAAAGCACCGATGCTTGTGATGCCGAGCCGGACTCCAGCAGTCCGGTGTGCAGAGCTTCAGCCCGAGAGCTTCAGCCCGAGAGCCGGTGTTCTGTCATTTTTTGCTGCCTTGGGAAATAATCGGGATTTTGATGATGTCACTCCCCGTTATCAGACGTGCATCGACAGGGTGGCAAAACATTATGGGCGAGTCAAAAAAAACTCGGAAAATCGACTTGGCGCATGCGCAATACCACAAGGTATCGGTTCTTGACAAGTAGCATGAAATGATAGAACACCGTCCGCAGCGCTCAGAGTTGGACTTTTGAAAGTGAACGAGCCTCTTTCCCGCCTGTGACGGGCTTCGTCTTGAGTGCCGTTTTAATTATATCCTCGACCAAATCGACATCTTCTCCTCCTCCCGCCATTATGTGTTGAAAAAACAGCTTAGTAGTACGCAAATTAATCCGTTTATCAAATTCAATTTCCTAGTTGTGAGGTTCTGCATATACCTGCCCAGAGGCCCCGCCTCTCAATACTGGTAATCTAATCAAAAGACGTCCTGCTAACCGGCTCCTGTGCTGCTTCCGGGGCCAGCAGGCCTACAGAAGCCAACTCTAACGCTGATTGGTTGACACAACATGTTCATCCTCATTCACTTTAAGCTACCAAGGCCCGCAATGTCGATCCTGAAGGCCTAAGGGCAGATGTTAGAGCCCTAGCAACACATTATGGCTGAATATGATTGGATAAAAGATCTAACATGAAGACCAGCCCTCCAAATCTCAACCTGGCGCTGGCAGCAGTGCAACCAAGAGGAAAGATATGAAATGAAGAGAATAACTCTTTACTCTGGGGAATAATTGAATACATATTTTTGGGAACATATCTAAAAAGAAATTTGATTCTGAAAATGCTTAGGCCAGCAGAGAAGGCCTTGCTAGCCCTGACAGCCCACCACTGAGTTGTGCCCAAGTGACGTGAATCAAACGGTTTAATACTTAATTATGTCAGTTTAAAAGGCGAATTGGAGTGGGACATGGAGAAAATGTGGATTGTTGCTCTTCGCAATAAAACATCTTTGATGGGCGTGTCGCGTCTCGGCCTATCAGCGTCAAGATGTCTTCAGCGTTTGGTGGTTTAGGTTAGATTGAATGTTAGCCGCCACATCTGCTGCTGTCACGCTGCACGGTGTAGCGATGCTAACAAAGGACCTGTACGGTAAGAGCGATGTGATTCAGTATATTTTAGTATCGATACTTCATTAAAAGAGCGATCAGAGCCACGCGCTGCTCCGTGTCGAGCTGTTTGCACGCGCTGCGCAGCCTCACAGAGTGGCGTTAAGTGGCGGACTTTTCGGCTTTAGGAATAAAAATAAAAAAAGATGCCAGAAGTGAAATGTTTAAGTTCAGTCTGTAAAGTTCTGTAACTCTCCAGCTGCTCATCCTGATGAACTGTGTACCATCTGGTCAGATTCAGACTAACGGCTTCATAGTGGATCATCAATGCTATGATGGCTCCATGTAGTTTCATTCATATCTTGTAGGCTAATACTAATATCACTGCCATTTGTTAAGTGTTGAAAAAGTTGGTAAAAAGTGAATCAGACAGATATTTTATTTATTACTATTATAGATAAATATACCAGCATCGTATTTATGGTATACTGTTTTTATGGTATTGTACTCTATCATGATATTTATGGCAGGTATGGTATAGAAGACCATGACAACCAGGTAGAGGCAGAACAGACTCGGGGAACAGACTCAAGGAACAGACTCAAGGAACAGACTCAAGGAACAGACTCAGGGAACAGACTCAAGGAACAGACTCAGGAACAGACTCGGGGAACAGACTCAGGAACAGACTCAGGGAACAGACTCAGGAACAGACTCGTGGCTCAGCAGAACACAAGACTTAAAGACTTGTTCACGGCAACAACAACAAAAGGAAGTTGGTTGATGAATGACCATATTATACACAATATTGCTATTACTATAGGGTCCGATCACTGACGGTGTTAGAATGGAGGACCTATAGATTATCAGACAACGTCCAACATCGATGTTCGTGGAAGTCACCATCACCCCCCCCCCCCCCCCCGCTCCTATCCTCACCTTTTTCACCCCTGACCTGTTTTCATGCCTGATTTCTAAAGCATTTTTGGTTTAGTTATCATTATGAAACGTCGCGTGACGAAGCCGCTGGTCACGTGACCAAGCCGCCGCCGATTTGAATCCAGAAATTGACACATCTCTAAATCAATAATATTCATAATAGATTAAGAGTTGACGGGTAAATAATAATTATATTAAATAAAGAGTAACCCAGATGGTAATATTAATAATAAAAATGTGAATTTATATCGCTTTTCTAGACACTCAAATGTCGCTGTTAGCTAGCTAGTAGCAGGCTAACTACCCACACAGTGCAAACCTGCATCCGTTTTCAATGCATTCAGGAAACTCAAATCTGGCTGAGGAAGCAGCAGCTGGACCGTCAGCCCTTCACGTGAGAGCTCGTACTCGTGGCTTTGTGTTCATTACCACGCATTAGCAATGAAACTCAAGGACGTTTGGGGAATCGGACCTCATGTCAGCACTTTGGGATTGTGTCAATTACGTGATAAAAAAACAAGGCTGTTCCATAAAACCTCAACCTATTATGTTAAAACATGCACGTGCAGACCAGGCTAAGTTCCCTTTGCTCTTTAGGGGACAGTCTGGCCACACTGACCGTCAGCAGCTTCAGCACAAGAAGTTAACGTTTCAGGCCAAGTGGTGTATGCGGTATCTGTGGCTGCATTATAGCCCTTCACACTTTGTCTTGAGAAGGATACACAATATATACTGTTACTGTATTTTAGCATTTTAGAATAACTTTTTTCATTCGTTTCTTATTTATTTGGTGCAGAATACGGTTTTGTATCTAAACTAAGGTTTGATAACAGTAATTAATGTTTAAATCAGTGTAAAGAGACTGAAACTGTACTTCAAACATCAACTAGAGAAAGTACTGGTATTTTTCCAAATATTATGTGACTGGAGTTTAATTATTTGTTTGTCAGTCCTTGAAGTTCAGGTAGGTTGTGGCTTTAAAGCCCCCTGACTTGCATTTGCATTACACTGATCTGGAACATTATAAAAACACCTTCAGCAGACTTGCAGTGGATGAACAGCCAGCAGCAACACAGGTTATTTACAACACAGCATCATTCTTTTGTGGCTATTCCATGTAGCGGCGTTCTGTCGTTGATTTTTCTTGAACCGCTAAAGAGCTGCAGACATTGAGTTTCTTCTCACGCGCACGACACGGAGACCGTTTCTTTCCTTTTCTTTAGATTTTATTTTAAAGAGCAAAAACGCTGATAAAATATACAAATAAACGTTCAAACGATCTTGTGGTCTTGCGGTAAAAAACTGTATCCCTCATGTCTAATGACAGCTCTGTTCTAGCACCTGCTGCCGTCATGACGTCATTTAAATAGCTCGGCGCGAGCGTTAGTCATTAATATAAACATCTTTAAATACATTCAACTTATAGTTCCTCTACGGTGAGTATAATTCTAAATATTAAATAATAAATAATTCTGCAACTTAATATTTACCAAAAAACACATTTGTGGCTCTTACAGCGCGCTGGTGGCAGTAATAACTTGTGTAACCATGTGATGAAGAAGAGGAGTTGCAAGCTGTTGGATCTTCAATAAGGTTCTCCTGAGAGCAACCTGCATGCGTAACACCCGGTTGGACTTTTTATCACCAAGGATGGCAATTTCTTTTTTTTTTAAATGGAACTTTCAAAAGTAAAAAGGCAGCGCCATCTATTTCTTCTGCTCGTATTCTCTGCCGACCTCACTAAACTTAAGCGCCTCGCTCTCGTCTTTTAAGATGATTCCATGCGAATGCAACATAAACACTGGCACGCTGTCTTCTCTTCAAAGATTGCAGAGTGTAACTGGACGCTGAGCTCTGTGACCTCGATGGGATGATCATACGGGGCAATGTCAGAGGAGATTGAAGATATTTAGACTATAGATGTAGTTTTTGTTTGCAGTTTCTTTTGGATAGATGTTTACAAAAGTTCCTTTCTCAAATCTTTCGCTCTCTCCAGAGACATCTTCTTGTTAGAATATATATATATATATATATATATATATATATATATATATATATATATAAAAAAAGATGTTTGTTTATAATCCCCAGTCTGCTCAGACTTGATCCGTGGTGCAAAGGAGAAGAGCCTGAAGGTGAAGGGACCTGTCCGCATGCCAACCAAGGTACTGAAGTACTCAAACTTGATTACAAAAATTGCATGTGTATATGATGCGTTTGCTCTAATGTGCATTAAGGACTCACTGGAACAAAATGTGATTGTGGTAAACTCGTGGACAACTGTGTGGCTTTCTACGTTTGCTCAAGCTAAAATCTATTATTTCTTCCCCTTCCAGACTCTGCGCATCACCACCAGGAAAACTCCCTGTAGTGAGGGATCCAAAACCTGGGATCGCTTCCAGATGAGGATCCACAAGCGCCTGATTGATCTGCACAGCCCATCTGAAATTGTCAAGCAGATCACCTCCATCAGCATTGAACCCGGTCTAGAGGTGGAAGTTACCATTGCAGACGCCTAAACAACACAGATCGCTCAATAAAAAAATTAACAAGGACATTTTTGTTGGCTCTGTCTGAAGCAAATGATCTAAATGGATGAAATGGCATTGTGTGGAAAAGGGCTCATAAATATTCAATCTTATCAGTCATGTTCATACCTGCAAACGTGTCACCTTTTGGTGAAATTCACCGGTTTGAAATCAAAATAGGTCATCCACTTGAATCGTGTAGATCCGAAGAGTTTTATTTTAAGTTCTTTGTCTCCAATGCTGAGTCATTAAAGTTCTGTAACTCTACAGCTGCTCAACCTGATGAACTCTGTGTCATCTGGTCAGATACTAAGGGCCTCATGGTGTATAAACAATGCTATGATGGCACTATGTGGTTTCATTAATATCTTCCTGTATTAATACTAGTATTTTTGCCATTTATTAAGTGTTGAAAAAGTTGATAAAAGTGAACCATACAGATGTTTTATTTATTACTATTATAGATAAATATACCAGTATCGTATTTACAGTATAATGTTTTCATGGGATTGTATTGAATTCTGGTATCAGTATCATTTATGGCAGGTATGGTAAAGAAGTTATGTTAGTATCTTGACAGCCAGTTGGAGGCAGAACAGACTCACGGAAAAGTCTGTTCAGGCCCAAAAAAAGGAATTTGGTTCAATTCAATTCAATTCAGTTTATTTGTATAGCCCAGTTTCACAAATTCCAAATTTGTCTGAGTGCTTTACAATCTGTACACATAGACATCCCTGCCCCAAAACCTCACATCGGACCAGGAAAAACTCCCAAATAACCCTTCAGGGGGAAAAAAAGGGAAGAAACCTTCAGGAGAGCAACAGAGGAGGATCCCTCTCCAGGATGGACAGATGCAATAGATGTCATGTGTACAGAAGGACAGATTTAGAGTTAAAATACATTCAAGGAATCTGACAGAGTTTATCAATAGTTCATATTTAGGCATATTCCACGATGGAGAGTTTGGAGACCTCCCAAGTGGAGGAGTGGGCGGAGTCCCAGCAGGGCAGTGGCACAGCTGGTGACAGGACCTCACGATCCAACCATCGATGGTCCATCAGCAGATGGGATCTATGCCGTCTCATAGGGTCCGATGACCCCATGAGACGTGAAGTCAGAAGGACTCCGGGGAGAAAGCAGAGTTAGTCATGTGTGATGGAGAGATGAAGATTCATCCATAGGAGAAAGAAAAGGAGAGAGGTGTTCAGTGCATCCTAAACATCCCCAGCAGCTATAAGCCTATACCAGCATGTCCAGGGGCTGGGACTCTAGGAACTACAAGTAGCCCCGCATTTAGTGAGCGCAGCTCTCTGGTGGGGCGATACGGTACTACAAGCTCTTTAAGATATGATGGTGCATCACCAATTAAGGCTTTGTAAGTTAAGAGAAGAATTTTAAAAGTGATTCTTGATTTTACAGGGAGCCAGTGCAGAGCAGCTAGTGCAGGAGTAATGTGATCTCTTTTCTTAGTTTTAGTGCGAATACGAGCTGCAGCATTCTGGATCAACTGGAGGGACCTAAGAGACTTATTAGTGCAGCCTGATAATAAGGAGTTGCAGTAATCCAGTCTCAAAGTAACGAACGCGTGAACCAATTTCTCTGCATCTTTTTGAGACAAGATGTGCCTGATTTTTGAAATATTACGTAGATGGAAGAATGCAGTCCTTGAGATTTGCTTTATGTGGGAGTTAAAGGACAAGTCCCGATCAAAGATAACGCCGAGATTCTTTACAGTGGTGTTGGATGCTAGAGTAATGCCATCTACAGAAATCACATCACCAGATAATTGACCTCTGAGGTGCTCAGGGCCGAGTAGAATTATTTCGGTTTTGTCTGAGTTTAACATCAAGAAGTTGCCGGTCATCCATGTTTTTATGTCTTTAAGACATGCTTGAATTTTAGTGAGTTGGTTAGTCTCCTCTGGTTTTATCGATAGATATAGTTGAGTATCATCTGCATAACAATGAAAGTTTATAGAGTGTTTCCTGATAATATTGCCCAAAGGAAGCATGTATAAGGTAAATAGAATTGGTCCAAGCACAGAACCTTGTGGAACTCCGTGACTAACGTTGGTGTTCATCGAGGCTTCATCGTTTACAAATACAAACTGAGATGGATCTGATGAATAGGATTTAAACCAACTTAGTGCGGTGCCTGAAATACCAATCGACTGCTCCAGTCTCTGTAATAGGATGTTATGGTCAAATGGTGTCGAATGCAGCACTAGGTCTAACAAGACCAGTACAGAGATGAGTCCTTTATCTGCTGCCATTAAGAGGTCATTCGTAATCTTCACCAGTGCTGTCTCTGTGCTGTGGTGTTTTCTAAATCCTGACTGAAACTCTTCAAATAAACTATTCTGATGTAGAAAGTCACACAAATGATTTGCGACCACTTTCTCAAGGATCTTAGAGAGGAAGGGGAGGTTAGAGATCGGTCTGTAGTTAGCCAAAACCTCTGGATCCAGAGTGGGCTTCTTCAGGAGAGGTTTAATTACAGCTACTTTGAAGGAATGTGGTACGTGGCCTGTTAACAAAGACACATTGATCATATCCAAAAGAGAGCTGCCAATTAAAGGCAAAACGTCTATAAGCAGCCTAGTCGAGATAGGGTCCAAGAGACAGGTAGACGTTCATGAATGACTTTAACCATATTATATATAATGACAATGTATATTTATTATTACTATTATTATATGGCTTAGTCAGAGCGGAGGACCTTTTTTCTTAAACCGTTTATCATTTTTAGATTTGTGGTCAGAACAATAAATTGACCATAGTTGTTGTTCCAAAAGCTTTGAGGCTTCATCAAACAAAAGTCAGTTTATTTTGTATAGCCCAACATTACAAATTTGTTTTGGGGGGCTTTACAATCTACACCTATGACTACACTTAAAGATGAATAAAACTTGATACTTAATTTTTTCTACATGGTTGAGATGGTTGATTTGAATTATCTGACACTTGATTTGAGAATTTCTCATTTTGTGACCACTTTAAAGATGATGAAGATTGTTAAATGCATACAGGCTAATTAAGAAATGTCAACTGCTTTTTAAAGCTTTCAACATTAATGTATTATCATAAAAGGAATTGTCTATATTCTGGATAAAATCAGACATTGATGGCACAGCGTTGTGTATGACCACAGAGCCAAAAAGGAATGGTCCTCTCTCACAGCAGAGCTGGACGTGTCATCGATGGTACAATACAGGTGTGACTAATAACCGTAACGATGTCTTGTTGTGGTCAAGAGTGACACTCAACCATGTGTGCACAGTGTGTCCGGTACCGCCGGTGCTTAGCCTGCAGGTGACCAGTCGAAATAACCTCCATGAAAATGGCATTTTGAACAAGGATGTGTTTTATTGCATCTGAATTCAACTCGGAAGAAGAATGTGTTGTTTCTGCGTCGAATTATTAGTCTGGAATTTCCAAAAATGTCTTGAGCAGTCTGGGAACATACCTTTGAGTGACTAATGCAAAAAGAAAATCTTGGTCATATTTTGTTAATCAAGTAAATACAACATTTCCTTTTCAGTTGTTCTCGAACTTTGAACATTCAGAGATTGATCTTGAGGCCTTGATTTTATACACCTCTGTTGAACCGGTGGAGGCCGAGTAGAGGTCTGAGCCGGTTGGTCAGTTCTGCTGATTTGCTTAACTTCACACCTGCTTTCAATAAAGCAAATTAACAGCTCCTCCTGGTTGCTCAGTGGGGGAACGCCATCAGACATGCGTGGAGGTGAAATACGTAATTCTTAAGACCAAAATCTCTTTCGGCCAGGGGTCTGTAAGATCTTTGTGGTATTACATTAATTGATCGACGGGTTGGTGCTTCCTCGCATCACGATGAGTACAGCTCATTTGACGGATGAGGACAGCATCAATATGCAGCCGGTTGACATGGATTTGACTTCACCCGAGCAGGTAATGTCTTTAGTTTAGGGTTGGATCGAACAGTACCACAACTCAGATTATGTTTCATGTTTCATGTTGTACTCTCGTGAGGCATCTCTGACCTGTCAGCATGCCTGTCCCTGGGCCAGAAGGACTTGAATATGCCCTCTGCACTGCGGTTTAGTTTCCCGCCTGGTTTCCCTTCTTTGTGTTTTAGGCTGAGCTGCTGGGTGGAGCTGAGCTGCAGACCATGAGAGTGTACCTCAGAGTCAGGCCCTTCTCCAAAGAGGAACTCTCTGACGGGGAGGATCAGGTACACACTCCCTGTGAGCGCACTCCGTGCACACACGCCATCATTTAGATGCAGCCTTATGAACTGGCGTCTTCTCCTCAGGGCTGTTTCGTGATTGAAAACAACCAGACGGTGACACTGAAGGCACCGAAGGGTTCTGCCACCATGAAGAGCAGTGAGAAGGGCATCGGCATGTCACTCCACAAATTCTCCTTCTCGCAGGTCTGCAAAAATTGTCGTACTGCTCGCATATGTCTGAAATATACTGTGGATGAGCTTTGTGCTTTAGTTTTTACAACCAACTGTCCTTCTGTTGGCTTTTAGATTTGTGGACAGGAGGTGACCCAGTCTGAGCTTTTTGAGGACACTGTCAAACGCCAAATGTCTGATTTCTTGGATGGAAAGAATGCGCTGATATTTAGCTACGGTGTAACCAACGCTGGGAAAACCTACACAATCCAAGGTAAAGATGGAAACTCAACGGCTTCCGAATCAGAGTAGAAGTTGCTCGGCCGGTCTAAAGTATCTGAAATGTTTTAGGGACTTCAAAAGAGCCCGGCATACTCCCTCGAGTGCTGGACGCCGCCTTCCACTACATCGGGGGCCGTCTGTATGAGGGGATGGACTGGAAGCCCTACCTCAGGAATGATGCACAGTATCTGGATCCGGACCAAGTCAAGCAGGAGAGAAGTGCTAAAGCTGCTGTTTTTGCTTCAGTCAAAGATGTGAGGGAAAAGTTTTGCCTTTTTTTTCTTCTTTTTTTTTTAAGAGTTTTTAGAATCTAACGCCACAATTCTCCATCTCTTTGTTCCCATGCAGGAGTGTGATCCTCTCCGGGCTGGTGGTGGTTCAGAGTCCTCGTCTTCTCCCTCCACCCATTTCTCTTCCTCCCCTTTTTCCTACGATCAGACCGGTAGCACCCATACATTATTCACACGGAACATTTATTGACTTAAGCTTGAAATTGTCAACATTTCATTATACATGATCCTTAATTTTTCACTCTCTCTGTATTCGTCTCCCTTTTAGTGTTTGCAAGTGACCCACCAGAAGCAGGCAGCAGCCAGTTCGCCTTGTGGATTGCGTTCTTTGAAATCTACAATGAGTGTGTGTACGATTTGCTTCAATCCCCTTTGTGCTTAAAGTCCAAGCGGCGTGCTGCTCTTCGTGTGTGCGACGATGGTGTTGGAAATGCTTACGTTAAAGGTGAGCGGGACTTTATCGGGTGTTCTCTAATTGGTAGAAACATGCGTTGCTCGAGCCTTAAAACTGAATTAATTTACTTATTTCAGATCTCAAGTGGATTAACATCCAGACCCTGGGAGAAGCCTCCAGACTGCTCCAGTTCGGAAACAAAAACCGAAGTGCTGCAGCCACAAAGATGAACCAGTCGTCAAGCAGAAGGCAAACTTTGTTTTGTTGAGTTGGTGCTTGGTCCCATTTCTGTTCTCAAAACTCAACCCCATTTTCCTTACAGCCACAGCATATTTACCATGAAGTTGCTGAAGATCGATGGCAGTACGGTTGAAAGGACCTCTGAGTATGTATCTCTGACGTTGTGAATACAATGCTTATGTAGTTTTGTTTTGTGTGGCTGCATTTGTTAAAATACCTGTGAGGAGGTAGGGAACATGGTGATTGTAATGGAAAACAAAGAGCATACAGTTAAGATAAACTAAAAAAGACTATTTAACCACCTACAATGCATCCAAAGAGGTTTTAATAAACACCAGACATGACGTGAAAGAGATTTGTTGTCGAGTTATTGGACCCGATTGAAAGTTTGTGGCCTTCCAGCACCATGAAAGGACTTATAATGCATAAAATAACTCTTTGTTTTCCTCAGGTTTTCTTTGTGCGACCTGGCCGGCTCTGAGCGATGCAACAAAACCAAGACGTTCGGGGAGAGGCTGAGGGAGGCGGGGAACATCAACACCTCGCTGCTCATTCTGGGGAAGTGCATCACTGCCCTCCGAAACAATCAGACTGACGGGTACGGTTGGTTCTTCATGCGTCACCACCTATAAATACTTGTTTGACAAGTTATGCAAGGCAGAGACGGCACTAAAGAGTGGATATTTTTGCATTGCTAAAACCCAGCAACGTGTGCTTTTTTACCAGAATGAAGAGCAGCTACATTCCCTTCAGAGAGAGTAAGCTCACCAAGCTCTTTCAGGCCGTTTTCTGCGGCAAAGGAAGAGCGTCGATGATAGTCAACATCAACCAGTGTGCTTCCACCTACGATGAGACTCTCCATGTTATGAAATTCTCCGCTGTTGCCAAACAGGTTAGCCTTGAATACATAACGGTGTGAGGAAGCGGACCTTATAAAGAATCTACTGATCATCCCTGTGCTGTCTGTAGGTGATGCAGGTGATCTCGGACAAGCCTCTGGAGTCTCCTGCTCCTTGTCTGGTCGGCCGTGACGGCAAGCCTCTGAGTAATGGGCTGATTGACAGCCAGGCCCTGGAGAGCTACCTGTCTGAGGAGGAGCTGCTGGATGAGGAAGATGAGGCGAACATGACTTTGCTGCCACAGAATGTAAAACTGCTCCTCCATGCCACAGTCTTTGTTTCAAACTAATGTATCAGTTGTATTTCTGGAATCAGAATCAGCCCCTTGTGTTTTACTTGGGTGGGTTTTGCCTTCCTGTGAGAAGGCCCTGGTTGGTTCAGTAAAGGTCATGGGTTGTGTTGAAAAATACTATTTTCTGGTAAAAAGCCATGAAGGCAAACTACCCCTGTGTATAAATACCTCAATTCTTCTTTTGGGGGTTCGTGCAGACACTCACGGTCCCTGGAGGATAACGCCTACTGAATATCTGCACGTTGGCATCGTCCCCAACTTCAGCATTTAGCTCCAAACGCTGCTATCGTCTGCTGTAGATTCTTAATGCTTTCTCAAATCCAGCAGATGAGGAATATTTCACCACTCATTCTAAGACTAAGTTTATCTCCAATGTTTTACTTTTCGTCTCCTAGGAGCTTGTGAATATGATTGAAAGCCTGCGAACCAAACTTCTGGCTGAGCGAAGAAGAAACCTGGTTCAGGAAATGGAGATTCGGAAAGAAATGGGAGATGCCATGTTACAACAGCTCATGGAGAGTGAAGAGCTCCGCATGTAGGTTACTTTTAAATTTAAACGAGAAGGAGAGTCATGTAGCTCTGTGATTGTGTGCGACCGAAGTGAGGGGTCAGCAGCCATAACTTTCATTAACCCTTTGTTAAACATCTAAATGAGGTTTGTTTTGACTGTGTAGTCGACAGATCGAGGAGCAGAAGGAGAGCTACCAGGAAAAGCTGGAGAACACGTTTGAGATGTACAAGGACGCCATCAAAGAGCATGCCTACCAGTGTGCTATGAACAATCTGGAGGACGACTATGTTCCTCTTGAGGAGTTTATTGCTGTACAGGAGAAAGTGGAAGTATGGCATTTGATTAAAAAACAAAACGTTGCACTGGGTTTTTGCTGTTTTCCAATAATACGTTGCTCAAATCACAACTGCTATATGAATTGTGAATAGCCAAATTGTAGTAATCTGATGCTGTTAAACTGCCAAACCAAGCGGTCAGATTTTTGGTTCGTCATCAAAACTTCACATCTGTCTCTACCCACTGCATGTAGGCCCTGACTCGTAAGATGTCAGAGTTGGAAACCGTGACCAATATTGAACGTGGATTGTGTGCAGTACCAACTGTGGACCAGTCGAGCCAGACTCAAGCATCCAACTCGACAGAGGCAAGAGGTAAATCCTACACACGCATGAATGTAGACACCTTTGTTTTAAATTAGAGTGGATCATGAAATATTAAGATGCATATTTTTAGTTTATTTTTTCCAATCTTTTGAATTTGTATTTTTTAATTCTGTATTTGTATATTCTCCTCCCTGTATTGTTTCATTGAGCGCACCAGCTTTAGTTATAAGGGCAATAAACGTCACTCGGCTCATTTCCTCTTCACAGCGGAAGATCGCGGCAAATGGCTGTACAAAGAGAAATGTGCCCTGGAGAAGATGTGTGAGGATAAACAGCAGGTAATGAGCGCAACGTTTGAGTTCTGTGATTGAATTAAACTTCGCCTGAGGCTGGTTCTGCGATCACTTGCTCAGTTTTACATTTAATATTTGGTGCAGTTGATTTTGTCATTAGAGAAAAGGCTGATGGAGCTTAGTGAAACTCTTCAGAAGGTCAGAGATGGCTTCCTGGAGAAATCTATTGCTGTGGAGGTTTTACAGAGGAAGTGTGATGATCAGGTGAGATAATACAAAGTGTGACAAATCCTACTCGTAATGGCTTTAATAATCAATACTGTTTGACTAGATCCAGACATGATGAACTTGTCTGTATGAAAACTATTTTATTTATTCTCTTCACAAGACTAAATCCATGGACGACATCCGACAGCAGAGCGTTGAAAAGGACCGGGAGATTGCCTCACTGAAGGCAGAACTTGCCACGCTCTCCCAGAAGTCTCCTGTGAAGCCCAAACTCAAGCGAGGCCTGCTTGCCAACATCAAGGAAGCGGTTTCTTCTCCACGGACGGGCACACCTGGGCGACCGCTCAGAAAAATGTCCAAGACTGCACACCACTCGGCAGCATCTGGACCAAAGGAGAGGGATTAAACATGGACAGTTTTAGGGTACCTGGATATGAAACCGCAAGTGTGATGCTTTATTTTATACAGATGTAGTGTAATGTTTATATTTTATCTAATTAAATTGCTTCAACTTTTGTGTGAAGTCATTGATTTTAATCATTTACACGATGAAATCTAACATTTTCAATAATCTTACTTTGTCATTTCATGGGCATATGCATGGTTTTATTTTTCTTTCGTGCTGTATACACATGGAAGCCCTCACACACTTCTATAGAGCTGGCACGCCAGGGAATTCATGCTTTGAAACTTGTGTCAAATGAGGCCATCCATTATCTAGAGCCTGAGGAAAAGTAAATGACAAAAGACCGTGATGGGTCAAAGGAAACCATACATGATGTTCAATTCCTTAAGTGCGTCAATATTTAATTTGCTTATTCGTCTATCTACTTCACGCAGCTGCTAAGATCTCTTCATTCTTAACAAATTCAATATAAGAAACATGGCTAATATGAAATGCGTCCTGTAGTTTATTGACCTTTACAGTTGAGTGACTGAGTTAAGGAGTGCAGCCTCCTCTCCGTTAGTGAAAGGGTCATTGTGGGAGAGGCGGCCAGCTGCTCTTCGAGCGCTCTGGTCTCAGTGATAGTTAATGAGATTAGCTGTTTGTCTTGGCCTGGGTCAATCACAGGATTACCACCTTGCTGAGGAGTGACATCAGTTAATTACACTTTTTCTTTTCCTCATTACTTAGACGGTCCCACTTCTGGCTCTTTGTGAGATTTATTTTTCCTTCTATTTTATCCACCAAAGAATGTGTAGCAGCCGTAATTGCAGTTTAGTCATTGGAGTGTAATTTTGCAATGCATCATGCGGCTCTGGGACTGAGTCCGTCTCAACCCTCAGCCACTGAATGAAGCATCTTCCAGGGGAGGAAGGAGAAGGGGCAGCCAGAGAAGTGACGGGCAGCTGGGCCAAAATCTTGCCTGCTGTGGCGGAGTCTGCGACTCTGGACAAGTCACCCTCATGCCACTTGTAAATAACAAAGTGGGCGATGATTACACGGTTGGTACAGACGAGGCTTTGGCTGATGGAAAGGCTCTGGTGGATTCTTTGGTTAAGGTAAGCTGCTTCAAGTTGTAAACATCTCATTTGTGCCACAACTATTAAGAAAATGGAATGTTGTGGTGTAATTCTGACATTGCTTTTATTATGGTCGGTGGTATTTAACAATTGAACAAACTGAAGAAATGTCACAAAACTCCAATGAGGTTGATTTTTTTTTTTAAGTTGCTATGTTTAAATGCAATTCTATAATTTCTATTTATATGAATATTTCACTGACTAAGCTTACACAAGACATCCAAGCATCTTTTTCCCCCTCTGGCTAAAAAAGCACTCTGAAAATAATGTCTTGGTCCACTGCGTCTTTGTGACCGTTTCAATATCTTTGTTGGATGCCTGGCATTTTGTTTGTGATTGACATGCATGCAGTTGGTTTAACTACAATTGACTATAATATGACAGCTATTTATGCCATATGGTAGTATTATTATTTGTTTGCACCATGAGAATTATTTAGTCGTCTACAATACAGATTTTAGCTGCACACTAAATATTTGCTTGATATGCAGTTGATGTATTTTTTTTCCTACTGAGATTTTACTTCCAGTAAGCATCGAAAATGAACTAGTGGAACAGTACCACCGTTTAAGTTATGCACAAATACTATATGGAAATGCCAATGCATACAGCATGTGTGGTTAACGTATTCTTGTTCAGCTCTCCACGCTGCACGAGTGTACAAGGTTGTTTTGGCTTATCTAGAAATAGATCGATGATAAGGAGATTAATTGTGATATTTTTCATTGAAACTCCTCCTGCTAATCCTCCACGGCTAAGCTAATGCCTATTAATAAAACACAGTATTAGGATATGATCTAAATCATAAAAGCGTAAATGTTTTTACAGTTATTGTTACAGGCAGCTTCAGATAACCAATGTATTTTTATCAATTATTTTTGACCAATCCAAAGGCCAGTATTTAATAATCCAAGCATTGATTTTGTCTATTTGTCTTTTCAACATTGGATATATTTATAACGTAATAACAAAATGAATGTGTTGACAAGAGGACATCTATGTGTCCTACTGTATACTGGGTCAGCTGATGTGCACAGCTGGGGCGCTTATTGACACCAAGCCCTGTTTGGCTGTTATGAACTTTGTTCCAGGAGGAAGACACAGAGTCTTGCCTCCAGTGTGTATCAGACAGTATTCAGGTCTGAGTTGTTACCAGGAACTAATCACTTCTCTGAGGTATCCAGCAAGGACACTATAACATATATTCACTCAAGCAACTACAGAGGTGTGATGGCTGCTTGCACACAGCTTCTGGTTCCCCTAACTTCACCCAGGGTTTGCATATCAATTAACACAGTTAAATATGTATGTTTCATTTTCTCCACACAGGTGGTGGCGTGTTACCGGCACTTGGCCTCATGTGTCGGTGGGTGCACAGACAGTTTGCAGCTGCGGGAGGAGTTGCGGCAAACACGAGAGAAAGCCCAAACGTTATCCGGGTCCATCTGTAGTCAACTGACCTCACAGCTCCGAAACAAGAGACTGCCTGAGGGGCAGCGGAAGGAGATGGAGCTCCTCTGGGTGGCCTTCTCCTCCAGTCTAGAGCTCCTCCATGTTGACATGTGCAAAGTTTTCAATGTGGCGGAAATCTTCTCTCTGGCCAACACTGATAGCCTGATGCAAACTGGCCTACAAGGTGAATTATAGCCCTGCACCTCATTGTATAGGTGAATAGTGATTCAGGGGGTGGATTAGTCAAGGGGAAACACATTAAGTACATCATGCAAAACACAATTTAGCAATTAACACTATCTACAAAATCACTTCAGAGATGATTTGTGTGTGAATAGGACTAAAATGATGAGTAGCAACATAGACATTTGTGTTTAAATAAAATACAGTGATTTCCCCTGATGGCTTCAGAGGTAAGGTGTTTTCTACAGTATCAATAACGAGATTTAAAAAATCTGTTTGTACAAATCTCTTGAATATGTATTTAACTTTATATACATGTGTCTGATATGCCAAATGTTCATTCCACATCCTAGTTATGCAAATCAAACCATGAAGTCATGAATTTTGAGGCGGATCTCTGAGCAGGCAGCTACTACTTTCCTATGAAATCTACTTATGACAACAGTTTAGAGCTACTGCTTCAGCCCACGCTCACTGATATGAGAAGAAAATAATAGAAGCGCTTAAACAGTATAACCGTCATGGGGTGAGAATGTGTTGCAGGCTGCATTAGAATAAGTTAAATCAGGTTTGACTGGATAAAAAGTTTAATTTTGCCCATGCAGGAGGAGGCAGTGAGGTGGCAGCGCGGGCCCTCAGTCTTCCAGACTTAAACCAAGCTCAGAGCCCAACCCTCCCTCCTGAGCTCGAGAACCAGGAGCGCATCACCATGGAGCAGGAGATCAGCCAAATTGACCACATGATCGACGACATGGAGATGAAGGTCAACGTGATGCGCTGGATGGTGCAGCCCCACGGGCCGCAGTACACAGACCCACTCAGCAGCACCGACAGCGCCTCCCTGGGTCTGCTCTCCGTCGACGAGGAGCAGCCTGGACACCAGCCTCTATGCCAGCGCAGTCAAATCGTTGTGCTCTTATTGATGTTTGCTGTTGTTTTGGTGTCAGCCACTTTATCCGTCTGTATTGTCATTTTCGCATGAGCTAAACCTTAATACACTCGAGTCATTGTATTTCTTTCACAACCCCAGTAAAGCTCAGGAATGCTGACAAAAATAACTACTGAGAGTACAGTATTGATTTCTTTCCATACTCATTCCATTTTGTGATAGCTGCTAAATTATGTGTACTAGTGATGAAGTGCATATGTACTAGTGCATGAGATTTGTTTAAGGATACGCTGCAATAAATCTGGATGCAAACCAGTTTTCCATTTATTGCAGTAAATATAATGCTGCTAAACACTTTAAACTGTCTTTGTTGAACAAAATGACAATAAAAAACATGGTGGCCAGTGGGATCTGGTTTAAAATTAAAATAACTTATCATAAGGACAGGTGGTTGATTTTACTTTCCCTAATTGTTAAAATAAGACAATAAATCACATTGTTTTGTACAGTACATTCTCCTTTCCTAAAAAAAAAAGAAAGTCAAATTGTTTTCCTTGTTCCCATTGAGAAGACATGTGCTGATGCTTTGTAGTTAATATTCTGTAATAAGCGGAATATTCACTTCCAATGACATTTTTGATTCAGTTTTACTTATTGTGTATATAATATTTGCTGTAGAGCACTGACAATGTATGGTTATGCATTGTAGACATATTAACCTCTGTTATGACACTGTTTTTATTTAATTTGAATGTCTAGGACCTTGGTAAGTGTATGCAAATTTAAGACATTAAATTACCCATTCTACTATTATTTTTGGTGATTTTTCTGTTTTTTTACTTTGGAAAAAAGTTAATACAATATGAATACAACAGGATCTACAGATGTCTCTGATGCTTATATGTCTGTAACTGGGCACACTTATTATACCTTTATATGGAGAAACATTGAAAGTTAAAGAAGTTTAAGTGACAGCAAAGTGTTGATTTCTCAAAGATGATTGTTTTCTAAGTGGACCCATTTCCCCCTCGGCTGTGTGCAGCCAGCGAGGTTCTTTATGTTCAAGTTTCATCGAGCATGTTTAGGCACAAACTGTTTTTGTGTCATGTGATGCCTGGGTAAGGGATTTGGCTAAAAAGCCCAAATGTGTATAGTGTGGGTGAACTGGGACAGTTCACACATCCCGAGGGAGGTTGGGGTGGTTGTCTTGGCTATCTTCAATGTTGCATGGATGGGGGTCAGATATTCTAAGATATTTGAGATATTATTGTTAATGATTCAAACCTAACAACATCAGAACTGTAACTAGTATAGTTCCTTAACTGACTAGCACATCAACAGAAAATGATTGAGTTCCAAACAAAAAACACATTTCAATGAGATCACGCAGAAGGAAAACAAGTGGGGAGATTTGCATAAAAAGCACCGGTGCATTAATAATTGTCCCGGTAGTGATCGCTCTAACAAGCTTTTATATAAATATAGTTATATAAGATAAAGGACACGCTCTTTAAGTGCTATACATATTATTGATGTCATTATTTAATTCGCTTGTGTATACTATTATTTATTACTTGTACAATATTGATTATGTTTGTATTTACACTTGAAAGGAACTATTTGTACGTCCTATGTTGTGTGCTGGGACACATTAATTAATTAATGACATAATAATAATGTTGTGATAAGGAAATACAAACTGACCAATTAAATGCAATTATACAGACATCACATATGATGCAAACATACAATGTTCGCCTACGTTATGATTGAAAAATCTACAATTAACACTCTAAATAAATAGATGATTAAAGACCATTCTTTACAATTGTTTCAGTTTCATTTGTAAAAAAGTTGACATCTACCAGCTAATGTGACCTCCGCTGTCACCCCACACACAATACAATAAACACGAGCAACGCATTTCTGACACATGAACTTTATTTTGAAGTGCGTGTGACCGGACGTGGGAAGGTTTCATGCGCCTCCCTCTGTTGTCTGATGGGACGTTGGGGCGATAACTAGCGAGGTGAAACGTTCCAGGGAAGAGAGGCGGTGCGATGTTCACAGACGGAAGTACAGCCGAGCAGCAGCTGGCGTAACACCGAGCCTCCACAATGCTGCGTAAACAGTGTCATTCGCAACTCAAACGCCTGGGTGTTACCCACCCGGAAGAGCGGCGCGACCTCTCTTTTACTCCAAACCGAGTCTGCAGCATGTCGGGCTGGACGCCGCGGAGGAGCTTGGAGAAGCCGCTCTGGAGAGGCAGACGAGCGGCACTGAAGGTTACGCGTGTGTCCGCAAGAGGTAACTGGACTCGTTTCTTCTCTTCAACTCTCGCGTTAACTCACGTTAAAGCTCCAACATGTACTTGAATTGGATTATATAGTAAGCGTAAACAATAGATAGTTAAATGCTCTTTTCTAAACCCCCACGCGACACAATGCTCCCACGCGACACAATGTTCATCACAAAACAAAGTCTATGGCGGTGTCACGACCTGTCTCTTGTTTGAGTGTCAAAATAAAAGTCCTTCCCTTGAGCCGCTGCCGTGAATTGAAGGCATAATTGGGAACTGTTAAATGCAGCAAATATACACTTATTTTGTAGGAAATCGTTGTAAACAACCCAGTGTCTTCTAGATCCTTCTTAAGCCAGAGCATGTTGCTAAATCTGCAATATTTTCAGTAGAAGCCTTTGCCCACATCGCCACACTGTATTTGCATAATAAGCCTCATGGTTCCAATTATTTTGAGGTGGTGTTGCCACCACAGAGGGGTTGAGTCTTTTGTTTTTAATATATAAATGCTTCATCGTTGAATTATCTTCTCATTTTTTAAAAGGTTGACGTTTGTGAATCCAAACTGTACTCACCCACCGCATAGCCCAATGGTTATAGTGGTTGTGATAGGCATAATAAAGCAGTCAAATAAGAGATATAGGATGTATAATGGGATCAATGGCACAGCACCAAGAATAATATACAAATATGCAACTTTTAAAACAATTACACAGCCATACATTATTTCTCAAAAGTATTCTTGAATACACTAAATGATAAGTATGGGCTGTTCGGGTTGAGAAATATTAGGCTCCATAATATACAGAAAAGTGTTACGTAAATATATAATCCATTTCATGTGCATAATATGTGAGGTATATATTTTTAATGGGTAAAATATGTCCTTAGAGCACCTTGTGTTATTAGGCATGTCAATGCTTTCAATGTATTTGCAAAATGTGATTAATTAATGTTTTGTTTTTTTAAATCTTCAAGATGGAAGTTACATACCAAAAAATGGATAGTTATAAAATACAGTGTATATTGCACAAAATAAATGAAGTGAAAAGTAATATTTCTATAATTGTAATGCTCACTTTCTTGTATCTTCACTTCCATCTTCCTATCATTGATTTCAGGGCTGAGTACCTCCTTCAAAGACCCCGAGTATCTGAAACCAGATGTGCCGAGGTCTGAAAGCGGGAAGCTGTTCTTTGATACCCATGCAGTGGTGCGTCTCTTCGAGGAAAATGGTTCGGCTTTCATTTGTCACTTTAAAAAAGTCACTATATTTATCTGTTTCATCAAAAACAAGCTGTTGATTCTCCTCATGAAGACACACTTGTCGTTGGGCAGGCTTCACGACTCAGCAAGCCGAGGCGATGGTTAAAGTGCTGGTGAGGATGACAAAGTCGAACATGGACGTCATCTACAATGACATGGTCACCAAAGTGCAGCAGGTGAGACGGTAGGAGGAGGTTTGTTTCTCGTAACTTTACTGGAAATACACGAGTAAGCACAACGTTGCCACCGCTCAAATAGCTGTGCCTCAACTCCAGTAAAGGTCAGTGAACCGAGAACGTTGTGTCTCCTTGTTCCCTTTAGAAAACAGATGCTGCTCACTAGTCAGACCCAGCTGGGATTGAGGCTGCAATTTCGGCAGCGGAGGCAAATCAAATAAATCTAACTATTTGTTTTATTTTTTGGATTTACCTTGATGCCTTACTAGTACAATAACAAATTCTTTCCTGACTCACTATCGCATCTCAGTGACCGATGAGTGAGATCGAAAAGTCAAAAAGGCGTCTGACATGCCATTTAGAATTTCAATTGTTCTCATTTCCATATTTGTCCTTACTTTGTGTCCACTTGACATGAGTAATTTGTTTTGCATAACTACGCTGTTTTTGTCTTTTGACAATCGCTTATATTTCTGTCAGGAGATCATGTTGCAGCATGTGATGTCTCAAATAGCAGCCGTGAAGAAGGACATGGTCATCCTCGAGAAGAGCGAGTTCACTACTCTACTGGCAGAGTATGAGGTACGTGTGGTTATCAGCTGTCTGAAGCTGATTCTCAAAGGTTGTACCTGTGAATATAGAATATGTTCAAAGTTGGACAATTGAATGGTCGCATCAATAATCGGAATAAAAAATATAAAGCCCAATAATAATAATTAAATCAAACAAAAATCAGTCACTCCAGCTAATAAAGGAGTGTACGTTGCTCTTACGTGAATGACTGTTCTGTCTCTTTTCTGATTCATATTATTTTTGACATTTATTCCAGAAACTCAAGATCCATATATTGCTGTTCAAGGTCCAACTGGCTGTAAGTGGTCATTCTGATTCACTCAAATCACATCATGTCCACGTTTGATGGTAGAAACATTCATTTGGAAGCATTTAAACATTCTTTTCCCCATCCAAGATGTTTTTATTTTATATTTTCCTTTGTGTCTCTCCACGACCATTTTAGGATGTCATGAATAAAGTGCGCTCTGACACTATCATGGACCTGAATCTGGAGAAAAGTCGTGCAAAAGGATTGGTGAGTGCTTGAGAACATTAAATAAGCGTTTTGAGATCCATTTCTACAGAGTAGAAAAGTACTTTCTATCTCTCTTCTAAACAAAACATTGTTTATCATTTTCAGAAAGTAAATAATGAGAAGAAGCTTCTAGAAACGCGAACTGAGATTATGGAAATGGTTTGTATATGTGCAGTACACCGTCAGTACATATTCACTTCTGATCTTAAATGCATGTTTATCTACACAATGTAAAGTCTGGTAAGTTTTGACACATGTCAAATGGTTTAGTTTTGACACATGTTCTTTTAGATAAACGTAATAGCCTATGCAAAACGTAGAATACTTTAGTGTACTAAAAGCCTTTATAATATTCTGAATATCCGTTGGGTCTTTGGTCTTATCATTAATGTCTCTGTCTTGTCTTTTAATGCTCTCCTTTTCTTACAGACGGCAGAGCAAGATCGTCATTTATCTCAGACCAACATGAAAATAGACACCGAATTGGCTGGTTTGAAAACCATGTTAGAATCTCATAAACTGGATACTATAAAGTACCTTGCAGGTGGGTTATTATGCATTGTTACAAGGAATTAGAGACTATAGTATTGGGACGTCAAATAATCTTAATTGCAGTGGGGAATAAACAGTATATTAAGTGTGTATATTGCAATTTAAACATTAAGCTCTATTTGTTTAAAACATGCTTTTTTCTTTTTTAGGTTCAGTGTTCACCTGTCTCACGGTGGTCTTGGGTTTCTACCGTATTTGGATGTAAGCAGGACTGATTTAGATTTTTACTTTTTAAATCTCCCGAATCTAACAAGTCAGAGAACAAATGTTTTTTGTGTCAGAATGTTTGCATTCCTCGGTGCAATCTCATTCTTTCCTCCGAAGTAGGAGTTATGAAATAGAGGCTCTGCTGACAGACTGCTTGTGTTTTTACTATATCAAGTTATACTTTTTTTTAAAGTATTTATTTTGTATGTATATATCACACTGTATAGAGAAGATCAGAATAAGAATGAGTTACTGTGTCTCTCAATCAGCTAGCTATTTTATCACAGCTATTTAACTTTATGCTTTGTGGTCTCAGGAATGTTTTACATGATTGCTTAATTTATGTTGTTTTAATTAAATGAATTGTCAATAGATGTCAACTTTTTACCAACAAAATAAAGTCTCTTTCGATTCATAAATGTGTGTCGAGATATTTTTGATAGTACTATTATTTGGAACGGGCATTTACTCTGCTGTAAGTATTATGTAAACCCATGTTAATTTACTGTCTTCCCTCTTGTTTCAATTGCTTATTATATTAATAATCCATAACGTAGACTAACACAAATATGGGACTTCTGTGTACTGCAACTTTGTGATTTGGCAATGTGGTTTAAAGATGTCATGGTATTTGTTTTCTGATGATGTCATGGGGGTGTCGCAGAGAAATAGTTGTCTTGAGGGAAATTATGTCAGGATAATAAACAACTGATGAGGCACATCATTGACGGTTTAGCCCGACTCTTATTTTGAAAGACCTGAACCGGAAGTGTTTGTCCAAGCGGACCTGAGGAACTCTAATGTATTCACTAAACACGTGTGTCGCTGTCAGATGCGCGTTTATCCTCCAACTCCCCACGCGATATTGAAGTGTACGTTTACGTGTATGTGTTGTAAAGGTAAGTTGTAAAACATAGCTCGTTGCAATGACTCATTGTAAAGTAAGACCAGTTAGCGGCTAAGCTAGCAGGCGGAACCAACGTGACGTGATAGATAACCGGTGAAGGCGTCGTTGTTTTATTTAGAGCTCAAACCAAAAACACCATTTTTACTTGACAATTGTATGAAGTGGTTGGTAACAACTTAAGTTTGAGTAAGGTAACTTTAGCGTAACATATCATGGTCACGTTAGGAAGCTGTGAGGGCTTTCGGACACTGCTTTTCAATAACTGTCTGCTTTGTAGCCACCTGACCTGCTGAAATGCGACTTATTGCTTTACTCTAGTCACCGCTGCGTGTTTCCGACGCAACGATGGCGGACGCGTTCAGCAGCAGCTCGGAAACCGTAATCCAGCGCATGGTGGACGTGGAGGTGAAGATAACGACGCCTCTGGAGAAACTCGAAGAGTTGTATCAGATCAAGAAGACATGCGACTTTATCAGTGAGCATCAGTTTAAAAAGGTGAGGACGTGTTTTTTCTTGTTTTTTTTTTTAAGTAAAATAAGTTTAGGTGTCCATACGGCTTTCAGTTGACCAGCTGTAGTTGATTAAGTCGCAGGTGCGCCAGATGCACGTCATTAGTCTGATGCTGTGCTTGATGTGTGCAGGTTGCGCTGCAGTTCCCGGATGAGCTGCTGGTGGATTCCGTTGCAGTAGCGGTGGAGATCGAGAGCAACAGTGATGCCAAGCCCTTCATTTTGGGAGATACGTCCTATGGCAGGTAACGCACCAGCTTTATCGAGAAAGATCTGGCTTAGTTTAAATATGCATTGCCTGCACATTGCTTTAGTCATGTTATTTAGTGCTGCAGTTTTTCATGCCAAGCAGGTCAAACAAAAGTGAAAGGTTTTACCTTTTTTTTGTGGGGTTGTGAAAAAGACTGGTTTGCCATTCTGAATTCCTAACAGCTTTTCTAACACTGACTAAGTGAGGATCATACCCTTTTGACAGTTTTCAGTTATTTCATTGATCTGTTTATCATCAACATGCATGATGACATGTCTCTGCACTTGCTTGTTGAACTTTAAAAATATCATCTTTAGCTGCTCCACTGGGAGTATAAAGATATGTTTCAGTACACTTTAAAGTAGAATGCTAAGATAAAGGTGTTGGATCCTCAGCTGCTGTGTGGACGAGGTGGCTGCAGAACACATCAGAGCCGACTGCATCGTGCACTACGGCGGCGCCTGCCTCAGCCCGTCCACGAGGCTGCCACTGATGTACGTCTTTGAGCGAAGGCCGGTGGATCTTGTGAAGTGCAGCTCCACCTTCAGAGAGCTCCACCCCGACACGAGGAGTCACGTCGCCATCCTCTGTGACGTCAACTATGATCATGTCTTGAGTAAGCTATGCGTTATCAACCACAACTAGAGTTGAGTTAGAAAGTATTGTAAACTTGCCAATCCACACTCTTGGCTTTATAACGCTTTGCTAATGATTTCCTCCGTCACTGAATACAACGTGTTTTCTAAAATATTTTTCAGATGATCTTGTGACGATCCTGCTGCCAGAGTATCCAAACATTGTTGTTGCCGAACTCGTCGTGGAAGGAGAGCACTGTTACAGTCATGGCCGGATTAAAAAACAACACGATGACGCCCGTCTGTCGGAGCGAGACAACAGCCAGGTTATTTCTCAGTTTGGGAGGCGGTTCTCCTTGAGCAGTGGTTTAAGCGTCACGGATTACAGTCTGTTCTACGTGGGCCAAGAGGGAGCGACGCTGAGGAACTTCATGATGACGTGGAATCGCTGCTCGTTTTGTTCATTTGACCCCAAAACGATGACGGGCAGGACGGAGTCTGTGAGCATCAACCGTGCTCTGATGAAGCGATATTACGCTATAGAAAGAGCTAAAGATGCTAATGTGGTTGGCATCCTAGTTGGCACCCTCGGGGTGGCCGACTACCTCGGCATCATCCAGCAGTTGAAGGAGACCATCCGAGGAGCCGGCAAGAAGAGCTACGTGTTTGCAATGGGGAAACTGAACGTGCCCAAACTCGCAAACTTTCTTGAAATTGACATATTTGTGTTAATCGCGTGTCCCGAGAACTCACTGCTGGACTCAAGTGAGTTCTATAAACCTGTAGTAACGCCGTTTGAGATGGAGTTGGCCTGCAACAAGAAGAGGGAGTGGTCAGAGGAATACGTCACAGACTTTCGACATCTCCTGCCAGGTTAGATTGGGATTTATTTATACCCCTTCTAAAATGTACTTGGGTGGCTTCAGTGAATATTATTGTTATTCCATATATGTTTTTAAGTAGACTACTCTATCTTCAATTTGTTATGCTTTACCTCTTCTAGTTTCTATTAATGGTGAAAGGGTTTGTACCAACACTTTCAGATATTAGATTCAGAACCTTCTTCACCTCCATAATTTGCATAACATGAATACAGATTCATATTTAGACTTGTTTAGTCTACTATATCTGTCTCACTAGTAGCCTAGTGAAGCTAGTGTACAGCTACATCTAATGTATTATTCTTATCCCACACTTTCACCAGGTGGACAGAGCCATGTGCCTCTGGCCAATCAGCAGGAGGAGGGCGACGAGACAGACGTGTCTTTAATCACAGGAGCTCTGCGAAGCCACAACCTGTTGAACAGGGAGCCTGCAGTGTCTTCCTTTGGCTCCTCCGTGGTCCTCAGGAACCAGGCGCTGACTGTAGCCAACACAAACTCAGCTGGTAAATCTGATGCACACAATTCAGTTTATTTTGTATAGCCCATTATTACAGATTTGCCTCAGAGGGCTTTACAATCAGTACACATACGACATCCCTGTACCAGTTAATTTTACTTTTAAAACAAACTTTAAACCATCTACACTAAACTGCCAAGATCTAAAATGATTTAATGATTGGCAAGTGTTCTTTTAGATTACGTATTTTCCTATTTTATGAAAACACATTTTTTACATGGGGCTCGATCACACCAGACGCGCCTCTCAAAAACGCGTCACTAGCAAAACCATTGATTCAGATGTGCCTTTTAAATGCCGCGCGGGCCGCGTTTTTCAGGCGCTCTTAAAAGTTATAATATTCTTACTTTTAAAAGTCGCGTCTGGTGTGATCGTGCCCTAAGGCTTATTATTTTCCCCATAAGACATCGTTTGAATTGATTTCCACACATCTATAGGTTTATTGTAGAGTTCTGTACATACAATAACTGGTAAGTCAAGCAAACACATTTTGTCTCTTTTCAGCATCTTTTCTGGCAGAACGAAGCTGGCGTGGCTTAGAGAAGAAGTTGGGGGAGACCCCCGTGGTGAAGGCAGTGGCGGGCAGGAGAGGCATAGCTATTGCCTATGAAGAGGAAGGAACATCTTCATGACGATGCACCTGACACACAAGGATTCTAACAGATTATTTAATCATGCTTGCAGGATTAAATGTATATTCTTTGTAATTACTGTAAGTACTAATGGGAGGTTTTCATTAAATCAATATCCGATATCACCATTTTTTTGTATCGCTCTACTTACTGAATGATGTAATTCGAACTTATTAGAACTTGACACACTTGTCCAAATGTATTTGTTGTGAAAACAGATTTAATTTAATCAGTGTTCAAAAGTTTCATCAATGAATAATATGCGATTTGTCAAATGTAGTTGATTCTGAATGTTTTGGTCGGGGGTCCGCCTTAGCCCCTGCGTGGTTTTCCTGGCTCCAGCATGTTCTCTGGTCACATGTATTCACTCAAGTGACCGGCCGTCGACAGGAACTTCTTCCACAAAGGATGCAGGAAATATACCAGTGGTCCCACTACATTGTCCTTCCAGCCAGTCCTGGTTAACTAAAGAAAAAATGACATTCTGAATTAAAATCATATTTCTCAGACGCATCGCAATATATTTTTAATATTTGGGATCTACGGTATATGGCCAAAAGATAGGAGTCTCACTTTTAGTGAGTAATGTGATCGTGTCGCCTTGATGAAAGTTGAGATCCTCTGGGTTCGACGACTCGTAGGAATGAAGTGCCACCAGGTGAACCTCACTCTGTGGAGTTCCATCAGTGTGCTGGAAACACAAATTGCATTTAGATAAATATTTACAGCTGAATTTCATAATAACTCAAGCAAACAAATAAAATCTTTTGCACTGGCTTCAAGATGCGTCGTTTAACTTTCCCTTAGTGGCTACGAGAAGATGTAGTAGCCCATGACTTAACATAGAGAATGAAATGCTCCTATGATGCATTCATGAATAACTATATAGAAACAAAAATGAACTTTTCAGAACCACCATGAGGCAACGTACAACTCACCTCGTTGGCGTGACACCACAAGGTGATGCGCAGACCGCTGGCACCACGCCACACACTTTCCATGTCTGTGCTGGGGGTGATTACACGTTGTTCCGTTGCCTCGGGGGTTAAACTAAATCACAAAAAACAAGATCACATTTTTTTACTCAGCATTACAATTTTCCATTTAAACTGGAAGATTTTTTTCAAATGTGCATCTCACCTCAGAGTGATTGCGGTTGACGGGAGTTTCAGTTTCTTACTGATTTTGTCAATCAGTACTTCAGAGGGAGACCCGAGCGGTACTAAGACAGCAAAGTTGAACGTGAAACGGACTTTGACAATACACAAGTTGTCGGTAGGCTGTTCATCCTGGAAATTATGAAAGGACACATTAAATAAAACACTTTAATACTTCCCATGCTGCCACGTTGTGTGGATTACCGGTGTATCCTACTCATGGGCAGCTCTGGACACACCAAGGACTTGACTCTGCGTACCTTTTGTTGTGTGTCTCCACTGCTGCTCCCGCTAGGAGTAAGACCTGACATGCAGATAATTAGTTTGTTAAAGGTTCTGGTGCAATGCAGTTATTAGAGTTTGCCAAATCCATGTGTCCGATACGTTTACCTTGTACCCTCTCAGGTCTGATGGGGGGTTCTCGACTCGGAGGCTGAGATTTCCCCGGTCCCTGATTGATACCAAGTTCCAACCAAACAAGGTATTACACAACTTGATAAAACACCACATTTGCACCATTTGCCATCAGAAAAGTAAAACAAGACTACTAACAATGTGTTGAACAAACATCTTAAGGTCTCGGAGCAAAGCGTTTGACTACTTGAGAAAACATCGCTTTTAAAAAAAACATTAAAAAGGAATCTATAAAACAAGAAACCATCCTCTTTAATATGTCTCACCTCATTCGGTTTGGAAGCCAAAGAGATCTCCAAACGTTCAAGGTAATTGTAAGGAACGAGTCCCCTCTGTAATTGACATGATGCTGATCAATCCTCTGCATGGAAAGTAACATGACTGATGGATTTATGTGCATATGTCATAATATATGTCCTAACTGGAGGTCTTGAGAGACACATTAGCATGGTGGACGTACAGATTCTGTCCTAGTGGCCTTACTCTTTCGTTGAAGATCACAAAGGCCCAGTTGTCGGCCCCCTTCTGCAGTACAAACACAATGTTGCCCGGCACTACGGCCAACTCGTCACTGGTCTCAGGAACAAAGGCGAACTGTACGGTGTGGGGTTCTCCTTTCAGAGCCCTGTGAAGACAGCAGACGTCCCCGAGGCTCACTAGTCTGGAGTGTCTAGGATAACCTTTTATATATATATATTAGCTTTATGCTTTTTCCATTCCTTCTATTTGCCCTCCACATAAAGAGCTTATTTGTTCCATTTTGCACATCAAATACGCCATTTGTAACAAGTAATACGGTCATTTGACGAGGCTGAAATAGAACAACTGTAAACAAATGACAATCTTTTAAACATTAAAATGAATGAACACGTGTTAAATGTGAGTCCCTGGAGAACATCAGGGTTCTAGGGCTTCAAAGTGGACTGTTGTACCTCAAAACCTCAGGTTCTTTAGGAGACATAGGGCCATCTTTAACCTGTCCGATGGAAACAGAAACACATTACCATACACTGTCAGTGGACGCTCTGTAACATAACAACCTTATCGTAAACCAAAGATTTATTTTTCATCTGATCTTATTGTCTTTGTTTTCTTTTTATTGCCAAAGAAGAGCCCAAATGTCACCTGTGGCTGTAAGGGGGCGAATCCAGAGAAGGCGTCCTGAGGAACGACCGAGGCAACGACCTGAAGATAGAAGAGAAAACAAAGGTTATGTTTGGAAAATAATAATTGTTTCAAGTCAAATTTTTTATGAATAAGATGAGCTGTACTCTGCTGAAGTTTAATTATGTGAATAATGTAGTATTACCTTTGCTTTGCCCAGGTAGTCCTTCTTCTCCAACTCAGCAACATAGTGCTTATTCGGTTTAAATAACACTTTTGACGGAAACACAACCAGTTTGAAAAGTTTCTGTTTCTGTTGGTTAAAATGCATTACAACGGAGATTGTAACATTTGTCAACAAATGTTATTCAACAGAGTAGAATCACTTTGAGCTAGACACCAATCTAAACTGAGAGCACTCTCTGTGTCTCATCCTTGACTGTTATGAATGCACATTTATTTGCAAATACACTGGATGATATCGGGCTTGTTTTAGTAATTGTTCACTTGCAAGATAATGTGAAACAAAGCTTTTTTTTAAAGTCTTATCTGATTGGTGGGGAGCTGCATCACTGTCCTCTGAAGAGTTGCCATCTCACCCAGAAAGTTTTTTAATCAGTGTTTATTTTAAACTGAACCAGTCTGAAAGCTGAATACATCGCATTCTTTGTTGTGAATATAATTACAGTTAGAGATAGTGACACACTGAACCAAATGATAGCTCACATATCTCATTTTTTAATGGGTGAGAATTTTAATTTGTTATATTAATTATTGTAAGTTAACTGACCAGGGCTGAATCAAGAGCTCTGTCGATGATATTGAGCTTGGCATCTGTCTTGTAGTTGAGAGCCTTCACAAGGTTTTCGTGGGCTTTGTCCCAGTTGCCCAGCTGAGCCTCAGACAGAGCCATATTGAGGAGAACCTGTGACAGGAAACATTGATATTGAATTACATGCTCGGCACTGTTTCAACCCCTGAGCCATCTTGAATCCATTCATTCATTTGAGAAATGGCAACAGTGTCAAATACAAACAGATCCATTGCTTTTTAACATTAAATTAGTCATCGAGGCAGATTAGAAAATGAATGTCTCTCAGCTTTTTGACAGTAGTAGGCCGAGTGGAGAAAGATAGTCTAATAATGTGTACGTGAGATAATAATGAGCCTTTACAATAACATAGAAATATGATTGGAAGCTTCTGAATACTTACCTCACATGCATATAACTTGTATCTGAGACCAAGTGTTTTGTAATCTATCAGTTGGTTGCCCCTTAGTGCTTTGAAGGCTTGCTGGAAATCAGCTAAACTCTCCTCATACCTTTTGAATATAAATAATCCAGTTAATTTATTGAGCATGTAGTAAACCACAAACATTACTTTTTACAAAGAATAGACAAAAAAAAGAGCTAAGAGCAGCGACTAGGAATCAAATGTCATGATCTTCAAAGCATACTGTGTTCAGTATTCTTTGAATTATGATTTTAAACATGGATAATGAATGTGGACATTGCATTGTAGATGCCTGGTTGTCTTGCCTCTTCTTTCGGTAAAATGTCATTCCTCTTTGAAAGAAGGCCACAGCCAAATGTTCATCCTTTCCTATGCTGCAATCAAACGCCTGAGAAACATAAGAAAACACAGTAACTTCCTCAAGAAGAAAAGAGAAATGGTAAACTCTACTTCTTCTTTCACAGTGACTCTCGATTTCAGACTGCAACTATATCTCTGCATTTCATCTCAACTTCATCAGCTACATACAAACTAGATTTAACAAATAGATGAGTAATATTGCAAAATAAGAAGACACAGATATCTGTGCCAGATGTTTCCGCTTACCAACTAAACCTCAGACGTACCTTTTCAGCAGCATCCAGGTCTTGGTTAAGAAGATGGAGACAGCCAATGTCAAAATAAATTTTGGAGTTTGGCTCCTGGATAGAAAGGAAAATCCTGAGAGCCTCTGTCAAATCCTGTTTGTCAACACAAGTTATAGCCTGGTCCCACTGGCGCAAGGTGTCCACAAAAGACATGGTTGCTGGTTTGGAGAACACTGAGCAAAAGACCAAATTCAGGAAGCTCTTCTGATTTGTACCAGCTAGATCAGGAAGTGTGATGAAAGTGTCATTCTTGGCACATTTGCATCTGCCCCACTACTAGGTGTGAAGGCCCAATGGTTGTTGTCTGGCATTTAACGTGTCATAACTTTGATATACATTTAGGAGTGTCATTATTAGTACACAGAGATAAGCACATGAGAATTGATTTCTTTAGGATGATTTCCAAGCCCCACATCTGGAGCCTTAGGTGGAGTTTTATTTTGTATTAGTTGGGCTTTATTTTAGTTATCAAACCCGGCTGTATAAAACTAAAACGACCGGCAAAAAAAGCACTTCAACAATTTCCCCTCGAAAGGTCGAGACACGTGTTGCGTTGGTGCCCGTGTATCCCGACATAAATGATGCTTTTATTTTATAAGAATAAAAAAAAAAACGTATTTCCGTTATTCATCAGGTTGACTTTAGACCAGTTGCCGCGATGCAGTCGTTGCGAGCTCAACAAACATGTCTCTGCTCCGCAATGAGACACCGGACCGTAACGAGACGTATGCTATGAGGACACGGAGGCAAATGCACCGGGGAGCATGCGGCGACTTCTAGGAAACGTGCCAACCATCGAGCTGTAGATGGCGAGTTGCTCCCCGACCCGCTGGTTAGCTTCGCGTAGCCCTTTGTGACCGTGTTTACACACTGCGAGCTAGCCGCCGTGGGCTAATGTACACTAGCAAAATGGACCTTGGAACAATGTTGTACAACAATTTGAAAGAAGTCACGTGGAGCACGACTGCTTTGCCATTAGATCAACTCGTCAGCACTTATAGGTTGCCTCAAATTGCCAAGCTGGACAACGGTGAGTAACTTGCTGTCACTTCTGAGCTTTCTTTTGCTAGCTGCTAAATTGCTAGTTAGCAGCTAGTTACACTAGCGCGAGTCAACGCGAAACTCAAGCAACTTTTTTTTTTTTTGCAGCTGGTGTTTGTCAGCGTGTCGTATGAATGCTCAACTAATGTGGCACGTTTAATTTGTTCGGGGTTGAGGTTGCGTCGCTACATTTGAACCCATGTGTGTCTGTGGTGGAAATGTCCCCTGATGGTTCTGCTCTAAGTTACAGTGTGTTATGACTTGTGACCGCACGGCTCTCAGCCATGTCGGTAAACACAACCACGGTCTAATAGTTAGGGACCAGAAGATAATGCTAGTTGTGCAACCTGGGGACTGCTTGGGAATATGTGCATACAATGCTACTGTAAATGCCATTTTTTAAACAAAAAAAGTAAGGACATAGGTATGCGTGACAATTGTAGCAAGATGAGTCAACTTAGTTGGTCAATCAAGGAGGATTATCTTTGACCTCACCCTGGGAACAATGAACGCCTCTTTTTAGGCAGAACAATACACGATGACATGTTCGGTGAAGCAGAACAAAACTACAGGGAATGTACCTCTCCATCACCAGTCGTGTAATCGCATACACAATGTCATGTCCTGTACTTTAACAATTAAGTCATTATGAGACCATCAGCAATTAATTGATCTCTATCTTCCCTTTTTCTGTCACGTTCTGCCAAGTGTCTGGAGATTGGTGGTATTAGAGAGGTGTGGATTAAGGCATTTGTCATTGTCTATGGGGGAGAGGCTCTGAGTGTTCGGAGTAATCCAGTGCATTGGCCTGCTGGAGCAACCTGCTACAAGTGGCGTAACAAGGGCAAGAATAATCATGGCATTTCTCTGGAGACTTGGGATATTAATTAAGAATTTGTGTCAACCGTGGATGCAAATAAACAAAAGGTTCTACGACCCCCGACTATTCAGGCCAATTTATATGATAAGTAATAAACCTAGACCATCAGTGTCTGAGATATCAGACTTTATATTTTAACAATTTACTATTATTCTTGCAGGTGTAAGGATGGGTGACATGACAGTTACAATGTTTTAGGAGAGTTGAGATTTCGATTGTCCAAAAGGGTACATCAGGCGCTACTCTGACACTTTCTTAGAGTTAGTGATGTACAGTTTGATTTATTGGTCTATTGTACCTTGCGGTATAACACTATTTCTTTAAAAGTAAAACCTGTGTTCTGCTTGTTGTTTTTATTCATCCAGGCCAGTTGGTGGAAGGGCTCAGAGACAATGACTACCTCTTGATTCATTCCTGCCGTCAATGGACGACAATTACTGCTCACAGTCTGGAGGAGGGCCACTATGTCATCGGGCCCAAAATAGAGATCCCAGTACACTATGAAGGTGAGCGACATCTGCATGGCTGCTAAGCACTCTGGAATTTGCTTGGACATTGTCTTTTGATGATTTATCTTTTGTATATAGCAAACCTGCCCAAAATAGGTTTAGACTTTCAACATGTATTTTGAATCAGGAGGGCTCCTTGAATGATGATTTTAATCTTTAGAGAAGAAGAAAACATTTTGAGAGGGGTTTTAGTGCATATCTCTAAACTTTATTTGTTTTATTAATACTTTTACGGAAACACACAATCTATGCTGGATCCAGTCAGTTGCATTGATACGTCTTTTCCTCTTTCAGGTCAGTTTAAGCTACTGGAGCAGGACAGAGATGTCAAGGAGCCTGTGCAGTACTTCAACAGCGTGGAGGAGGTGGCCAAAGCATTCCCTGAAAGAGTATACGTCATGGAAGAAATCACCTTCAATGTTAAGGTACATCTGATGTGTTACAGGGATTATTGGTTCTGGATTATGTAGTGCTAATTGGAATTAGTATAGTTTTGGTATATTTATACCATGTAATATGATTCTCTATAAATCTGCCTTCTAATTCTGACATCAGACACATTTGATAAACTAAGATCAATTACATTAAAGACTAGATAACATCTCTTTAAGATGCCCAATAATATATTTGTTTTCTTTTCTGTAATTTCAGTTCCAAAAAGTAGATTTAAATTAGGACACTATTAATACCGACCCCTTTCCATAATCTTTGTTGTGGACCATGATGTTTGTTTATGTCTTCCAAATCACACTAATAAGTAAATATTTAGGGAAACCAAAAGTTGTATAAATCAGTGAAAGAATCTATACAGAAAGCAATTTTTAATGTGCTATCCTAATGTTTACTGACAGGGTTTTAAAAAAAGTACTCATGCCGTGTGTCGTCTTTTCACAGATGGCTTCAGGGGAATGCAATGAAGACACCGAGGTTTACAACATAACCCTGAGCACTGGTGATGAACTGACGTTAATGGGCCAGGCGGAGATCCTATACGCCAAGACTTCCAGAGAGAAATCAAGGTTCAACACCATCTTTAAGAAGATTGGGAAGCTGAACTCCATCAGCAAGATCGGTCGAGGCAAGATGCCGTGCTTGATCTGCATGAACCATCGCACCAATGAGAGCATCAGCCTGCCTTTCCAGTGCAAGGGCAGGTTCAGCACCTGTAGTCCGCTGGAACTCCAGATGCAGGACGGCGAGCACATCATCAGGAACATCGTGGAGAAAACCCGCCTCCCTGTCAACGTCACAGTCCCCGGCAGTCCCCCCCGCAACCAGCACGACCTCCACCTCATCCGGGAGGGCCATCGCTACAAATTGGTCAACATTCAGACGAAGACGGTGGTCGTGTGCTGCATCCTGCGGAGCAACAAAATCTTCCCCGTCCATTTTCCCTTTCACATGGCCATGCCCAGATGTATTATTCCGGAAGAACTACTGCAAGGAGAGTTGTGGCTCGACACTATGGTGCATCGCTGGTTTTCCTTCTGCCAGGAGCAGTTTGACATCGATGACTATTCTCGCGCAGTCCGGGATGTGCGAACGGACTGGAACGAGGATGGGAAGAGCCCCAAGAAAAGTGGTGGGAATGGCAGCTGCAGCGGAAGTAGCGGAGGCAACAGCGGCTCCAACGGCTGTACCAACCAAATGCAGATTCCCAGCTCTTTAACTTACGCCCGGGATGAGCTCACCCAGTCCTTCCACCGACTCTCTGTGTGCGTGTACGGCAGCAACCTGCACGGTAACAGTGAGGTCAATTTGCAGGGCTGCATGACATTGTGTGGAGATTGGGCTCTCCTTCCCTCTGACAGCATCCCTTCAGACTCGGGTGAAAATGAACACTTTTTCCCAGAACTGATGGACGCCACCAGCCAACAACCACCCCTCAACAAGTCGGACATTCCCTATGAGGAGCTGTGGCTGGATCATCTGAGAGGTCAGGCGCCAAAAGCTTCTTCAAGCGAGGGGACCCGAGGCGTCAACAATGGCGGCGGTTCAACAGCAGCCCTGTCGTACCCAGTGACGTTACCTCTCGGTGCTACACCCAGTTTAGATGCGACTCTTACTCCGCCACCAGTTCCACCCAAGTCTGAAGCTGTGAGTATCATCCATCAGACTTAAAGTTGTCATTCCCAGTGTGACTGTGGTAACAGCGTGTGAAGTTTAAGACCACAGCAAACAGAAGCTTCTTTGTCAGAAATAGAACCGAGAAACTGGTGTTTTAGATTACAGCGCGACTACACAAACTCTCATTGTTTTAATAAAGCAGTCATTCAGAAGTACAATTCAACTGATGTCATGCTACGCACGGCAACAATACGTCGCCAAAGTAAAGTTGGTTGACTTGCCGAGTTGGAGCGGGTGAAGCCTGTCGCCTGCTCCTTCCGGCTGCTCTGTTGCATTGAGAGGCCCCACCTGATGAAATCAATGCCAGTAGTGACTGCTGATTTGTTGTGGAGAGCCGGTGGTCTCATGCTTTCTGGTAAAAGGTTGCCATGAATGCCAGGTTTCCGTGTAGCATTGATTGCGTTTCCTGTGGCTGCTTCGCACAGTCGCCCCGTGTTTTGCCGGTCGAAAGCTTTCAACTTTTGTAATGTGAAGCAGGATGATGCACACACCCCTGACGCCGCTTTAAGAGAGGCTGACAGACGGGGGCTGTTGCGAATAAGACAGGAGTGTCATTAAGCGGTCTATGACACCTTCCGTTTTGCAGAAAATAATGTATGTGTTTAAGTTGCCTTCAGCTTCAAAGTCAGTTAATTTTCTTTCCAGGTGAAGGAAGAATGCCGTCTGTTGAACGCCCCACCGATTCCTCCACGGAGCTTGAAACAGATGCTGTCCGTGCCCATCCTGTCCAAAGCACGGCAGCAAGAGACTCGGTCTCCGAGTCCGACCCTCTCCTATTACTCCTCTGGTCTCCACAACATGTAAGAACCGACATTTCACACCAATTTAACCCAAATTAAGAATGGAAAGAAAAAAGCCGGACATGCTGACATTTCTTAGTTCTAGAGAACGCTGTTGGGATGGTCATTGTGTTCTTCTTTTGTCCAACTTCCCCTTGAAATGTGTTTGTTTTATGTGTTAAATGTGTTGAACTCGTATTAGTTCAACACATTGAATTGATGTTTATCCATATCAGGGTTCATACGGTCATGGGAAAACCTGGAAAAGTCATGGAAAAAACTTAAATCATAACAGTTTGGGAAAAGTCATGGAAATTTGTTATAATCACATGTTCATTTCCGCCGAGTTTGAAATAATTAATGTTTTTTAAAGAAAGACGCTCAAAATATAAGCCGGCGTACGCTCTCAATATACACAATTTTCAAAAAATGTCATGTTTATACTGAGATTTCAGTTTGGTCATGGAAATTTGCTTTAAAGTCATGGAAAAGTCCTGGAAATCCATTGGTCAAAATGTGTAAGAACCCTGCTTATAACAGAAATTAATTTCTACTTTTCCACCAGCAGTGGAGCGTCTGAGCAAGAGGCGGCCGACCCACAAGACGGCCGAGGGTGCCACCCCTGTAGCTGGGTTAAATCGGACGGCGCCGAGCCGAATGCTACGTTGGCCAGTGGGAGCCTGCCCTCCGACGGGATGGCCTCCAGGTTGTCTTGGCCAAATAATTTCAGTAGAGGAGAATCGCACAGCATGGAGGAATTCCTACCGGCCGGCTGTCGAAGTTACTACAGCTACCCCAGAAAAAGGTCCCCAAGCACCCCGAAGACCTGCACAAGCAGCCTGGTGGACTTCGATGGCAGAGAGCACAGCACTCAGGACTTCCGGTCGCAGAAAGCCTCTCTGGAGGAGTTCTGCATCAAATCGTCAAGTTACAACTCCGAGATGTACAGGGACAAGCCCATCGAGGAGTCTGACACCAAGCAGAGCCTCTCTTGCCCCATCCTGCCCCCGAGAACACTCAGAGCCAACGCCCCGCAGAGGACCACGGACCTCCTGTCTGTTGCCGTCTGTGACGGTGAGCAGGAGCCCCCCAAGCGCTCCCTTCCTCGACACGAGCACAGCCCGAAAGACTCCTCAACTCCTAACTGTCCACCCCCTCCCCCCACTGCTCAGTGGCAGCCCCCGTCCAGTCTGGCTGGCCTTTCTATTGAGGAGGTGTCCAGGTCTCTCAGGTTTATCGGCCTGCCGGATGACATCATCGCTCTTTTCGTGTCCGAGAAGATCGATGGGAGTTTACTCCTGCAGCTCACCGAGGAGATTCTGTCGGAGGACTTCAAGCTCAGCAAACTGCAGGTAAAGAAACTCATGCAGTTCATAAACGGGTGGAGGCCCAAGATATGACGAGCAGTATATGAAATAAGTTCTGTTATAAAGCAGAGAGTCATGCCTTCAGTATATATATGCTATGCACACCAAGCCACAAAGAGTTTCTTTTTGTATAATATGAATTTATGTCTTTGTTACCATATTGTAAAAGACTTAAAGTCTGTGACTGCTATTTATTAACTGAATGAAATCATTTAGCACTTTCATGGAGACATTTCCATGTCAGCTTCTTAGTACTTGTACTGCCCACAGCCTACTCGCGGTCATGTCATCTCATCGATCCCCATCTAAGGCAACAAATGTAAAAGAAAACGCTGACGTGACGGGAGACTTGCTTAACGAGGACGTCGTACCGCTCTGTCCTCAAAGTTAATCACAAGCCATTTCCAGGATTTCTAAAAAGAGCTCAGAGGACGTACTATGGTATATGTTGCTTAGTTACCATATTAAAGCAGCAATGTACAAACATTTAGTAGGCGATACAAAATTAGACATTTGGCTGAATTTTTCTATCTCCAAAAAAGGAATTTCTTCCCAGAAACGTGCAGTTATATAGTTTTGCAGTCGGTGACAAATGAAGTATGCAGCTGTTTTTACGAGGTCAGGGATGTGATAGAGAATCGGTTTAATTCATACTGTTGAATTAATTCAAGCCCTCTGCTAACGGGCATTAAGAAATACTTGAGTTCTTTTAGAAATCGACCCCTGCAGCTGTAACCCTGTCCTGCACCAGTGAACATTTACTATTTTTCCGAATGGCCAGAAATGGCCAATGACGTAAACCTCATCTCCGAAGAGAGTCGCTGTCTGTGCATTGAGCCGATATCGGGGAGCGTTTGTTGGTTTTCTGTTTAGTTTCAGGAGATGAAGTGTTGCATTTAAACCCACTGGGCTTTGATGGCCATCAGCAGTCTCACGTGATATTCTAGGTCACTGAACTCTGCTCGTAAGAGTCGGCCAATCCAACGATCGTGACGGTCTCCCGCGCAACAAAATGTCCGATTCAGACACGGTCGTCTTTCTATTTGATGCCTATTTAATCTCAAGTTGAATTGAACTAGATTGCTAATTGCTTTGAATTTAAACATCTCTGCTGGAAAGTATCTTTTTTATATAGAGATGGTTTATTGCAGAAAAAGACTAACTGGGAAAAAGATGATATCCTTACTCTAAACCGTACGGGAACAACCAACACAGCTGATGTGGGCGGTGACATTCTACATAAAATACAAATTATGCATCATGCACTTTGGTGGATTTCAGCCTTATTAATTGCAGTAAAGGTCAATAAATAAACGTATAAAAGAAAAGTGTCTACGTAGAGGGTGAATGCACTACATGCTTTTAAAAAACTTAAATGGTACTTCTCCTTTGTTCTCATTGTATGTATTGTGTGCTCTCATGCTAGAAACTATTAAAAGATAGCTTATCTGCGCCTTAACCCATAGACCTTAAAATATATAATATTTAACGTTGGCTTAACATTGTCATTGAGTCAGTCTTGACTTGAGTTATACTCTTAACATAAACGTCTCAACGTAAACATGGCGGTATTTTGAACGCGTGTATTCCCCAAACCCTGAGAGACATGTAAGCTAAAATCGAAAATGAAATATTGGTTTCTATTGGTACCAAACATTTTCTCTGTATCCTCGAATCGGAGTTGATTTATTTATGCAGTATTTAACATAATGCAAAATATGCAGGATTGTTATTTTGGGACTGTTGGCATGGCTGGATGAAGGTGCTTCAGCAACAGCAGCCTTTCTGAGCTGTTGGCCAACAGCTGTGGAGTTCCTCCACCGACACCTTTTGAAGTGGGTTGTTACATATTTTTATTTTGTATGTAAATGCAAATGTATTGGTTTCTTTTGTTTTTAAAGAAAGTGATTACTAATTTGAAATGATTGTTATTGAGAAAAGACATCTTATGTTCAAATATATCTTTAAAAAAACAAACATTCTGTACAACTTGGTTACTACTGGGGTTAATGAATCCATGAACTCAAATAACATTCGGTCACGAGGTAAGAAGTCACACGACATAAACCGTGACCAAAAAGAATAATGTTGAGAAGCCATGTGTCCAGGTACTTTCAGAGAGTTCCTTGTACCTGTCGTCCCAGTGTCCACAGCCACGTTTCCCTATGTCCCTCGGCACTGTTATTACACGGTGATTAATGTCCTATGCAATGCACCTGGAGATTCAGAGGGACCATGGGGAAGAACAACGAAGCGAGTGATGATGATGATGATGATGATGATGGGCAATGAAGTATTATGCATATTGAAATGACCACAAATGGCAAACTGTGCATGCCAAAGTAATTCTTTGTAAGTCACTAATTTTACATGGATACCTCCTGAGATATGAACTGTGAACACAACTGACCCTGTCCCGTGAGCTCACGATCCTCAAGCATTAACCCTGACGGCTAGTCCACCTGGATGATGCCCGGCAACCCTTATTAATAATTAGCATCTGTGTGCAAAAAGGAGTGAAAAGGACTGACGCTGGGTTTGAGAGCATTATTGGTGAACATTATGGAAATCTCTACTTATGGACAGCTATCTTTCAATTAACTTGTGTTGTCCCTATTTTTGATTGTATTAAAATGGATTAACGGTGATTGTGTGTTATCTTTTTTCTTTTAGGAATAAGCTAGAGTTTCATATTTAATCAGTTGCACACTAACGTCATACAAAACCTGGATGATGCAAGAGGTCTGTACTTTATAGCAACATAATACACATATATATATATATATATATATATATATATATATATATATATATAGAAATGATGTGTTGATAACGGTGATGTTGTTATCCCACACAATACATTTTGTATAAATCGACAGCATTTGATTGGTCGAGCTCACATATGAGAAATGGCAGCTTTTCTCTCTTAACATTTTTATAAATATGCTTTAGATAATAATTGACATTACTTGGTTAGTGCTGTTAGTTGCCGCCTCACTAGTTTAGTTATACGGTGAATATCTGTACTCTAGATTGATTGATTTAATATAGTTGCACTAGCATTGTTACAAAATCAGTCGGCAATTTTCTAAATGTAATCCGGCAGAGGTTCATAGGTTCAGAGGTTTGCAGGGTTTCAGGAACAAATGTCCGACCCGACCTGAAGCCTTTCAGCCACCAGCCAGAGCTTCGTCAGTTCTGCTTCTCCGGTTTCCTGCCTTGCGTCAGGCAGGTGAACGGCTCGCAGCTCAAAGGGAACTTGCACTTCTGCTTTTTATGGCTCCACTTTCACAACGGGTTGATATTTCCATCTTTTATTTATATTGACTTTAAAAAGCTCCAGTATTTGTTCCAGTTGGAGTACAGTGATTACTCATTTGTTGAAGTCCGACTTAAATATATGAGGACATGCATCAACATGTAATACTTTATAGTCACGGTTATATCTATTAAAAAATGTGCAACAAACAAATGATACATATTTGTGACGCCTATTCATCTTTTTTTAAGGCAGAAATATATAACTGATGGTGACTGATTCCATCAATTTCAATGCAGTTGTATCGGTTCATAGACACCCACATACACATTCAAAAGCAATGGGACAATGTAAATTCTCTATAAAAAAAAACTACAACTAATAGTATCTGAAAAATGAATAGACATATTAGTTTGCAGCTCAGTTTGAATTTATTCAACAAGTCTCAAAACTTAACCTGAATTGGAAAATGTGATGAACTAAACCACAAGGTGCCCTTCATGACCAATGGGTGAAGGGTCCTGTTGACCTGCAACAATATTGTATTGTTATTTTAGAATTGTTCACAGAGAGGGAATGTCTTTTATCGTTAACCCCAACATCATTAGATTTCCTGTAGCTAATAACCAGGTGTGTATTAGATTTGAACCTGGAGACAGTTCAATCTTCCCCCTGATTGTAACCAACCAACCAGAACGCTCTCTGGTCTTTTTTCTCCACTCGACAACTTAAAGCCCCCCCTCCAACTCCGTTAGGCCAATTATGACTGAATAATGTCCGATCAAGTAGGTGGGCCATGTCAGCTTTCTATAAAGCCTACAGAAGTTAAACCTTCCCCAAGACTCCATCCAGCTGCTGACTGACCAACACAATTCTACTCTGTGACCATTTCAAGAGCCGAGGCAGCAGCAACCCGTCAGCCTCCCGCCATCAGCTCCCTGAGCCTGCTCCAGGTCTGCTTTCTCAGTTGATGGATTTCATTTATATTGTTAAGATGTTGGTGAAGGGTGGGATGTCTCTGAGTGAGGCTGCTACTCATAAAATACAGACTTCAGAATACATATTAGGTTTTGTCTTTACATGACTGTGGTCCGACAACTATGGGCAACTTTCTTTTTGGGTTTGGAGAAATACAATGAATGAATGCTTTTCTGTGAGTAGTGTATTGGTACAGATTCCCACCCTCCATTAACATACATATTATACATATATGGAATCGGTGTATCGGACATGTGTTTATAAGTTTTTACATGTATGTATTTATGTACTTATGTGTGTGCATATATACCTGTATGTATGCATGTATATGTATATTTCTGTACCCCCTTACATACATAAATACCCACACATACATCAATATATGTACAATATCGATGTATATATGTGTGTATTTATGTATGTACATGTGTATATACATTACCGTTCAAAAGTTTGGGGTCACCCAACAAGACAATTTCGTGTTTTATTTATCCAATGAATTGCAAAATGAATAGAAAACATAGTAAATACATTGACAAGGTTAGAAATAATGATTTTTATTTTAAATATGAATTGTGTTCTTCAGACTTCAAGCTCAAAAGGAAGGCCAGTTGAAAAGCTTCTCTGACCAGCATAAATGTTTTCAGCTGTGCTAACATAACAAAAGGGTTTTCTAAAATTCTAACCCTCCGTTAGTCTTCTAAGGCAATAACACAATGTGCCATTAGAACACTGGAGATGGGCCTCTATACAACCATGTAGATATTTTATTTTTTATTTCAACCTAGAATAGTAATTTACCACGTTAATAATGTATAGAGTGCATTTCTTAATTAAAAAAAAACATGCTTTTCTTTGAAAAATAAAGACATTTCTTAGTGACCCCAAATTTTGGAACGGTAGTGTATAATTCTGTGTATACATGACAAAGTGAAAATATGTAGTATTTACACTAACAATGAGAAAAGCAAAGCATACCGTATTGAAAATTACAGTTATTTCTTTTTTTATCCGATTAATCGGTAAATCAAAGAAATTGTCAACAGTTTAATCGATTTTCAAAATAATGGTTAGTTGCAGCCCGAGTGTATATACGGTTTTCTTTGTAAATCAAGAAAGGAGAAATGAAGTCTCTAACTCAAAATTGCCTTTATCCGTTATATTCCTTGCGAGGAGGAAAGTTATGACACTTGTCAGGGCAGTCTGTGACACAAGATTAACCCAAGCAACAGTCACAGCCTTCCTTATACAACATTATGTTTACGCCCCTAAGCCCCCGATCAAAGAATCAAAAGTGCTGCGTCTGATTTGTCCGAGTATTCAAAGAAGTTACTTCTCCTTCGTCCGGACGGGTCAGTTCCTTATCCTGATTAAGACCCAGGGACCCGACCTTGTATCGGCTTCCCCTAACCCCATCGTGTGGAATGCCACCGATTTTACCAGAGCAGGCTCCCACTACACCAAATCACTCCTCCATAAAACTCCTGATGATGTAGCTCCATGTTTCCATAGCATGACAGTACTATATTTTACCATTACAATAGGATTCTGGTGAAATAAGATACCAAGTGAACATAAAACATCTCAGTATTGCTCTGTATTTCGCTTAACATTCCTCACTTCTGCAGCGCTGTTGGATATCATACTTTTCAGTTATCAACGCTGGAACATCCAGCACATCAGACTTTCTTCGTTTTGCTTTAAAGAAAGTAATACCGAGCGGGGTATTTAGATGTTTTTGGTAAACTTCTCTACTTTGAGTGTAAAAGTGAGTAAAGGGATTGTGATAGTGTGTGTGTGTGTGTGTGTGTGTGTGTGTGTGTTGCCAGTCATGTGGACTCCAGGCCTGCTGTTCCTGCTGCTGACGTCTTTCTGCCTTGCTGTCCTGAGTGCTCCGCCGGACACTTCCACTTCGACGGAGATCGTTCTTCCCAAGGGACAACTGAAGCGAACAGATCAAATCAAGAATAATATAAAAGAGCTTTATACCTGGTTTAAGAAAAATCACATGGTGGTGGGAGAGGTCGCTAAGAATGGTGTAAACGTGATACCAGGAGTTGGGCCAATCCTTGGTGGATTGATCAGCACCCTGCTGGTGCTCACTCCACAAGCAGAGACACTGGAAGCTGTCAACTCTGATCTTAAAGTTCTTAATATTAAGATTGACAACTTTCATTCAGAAATGAAATGGGCCGCCTGGGCCGCTGGTGCCTACCAAACTACAGTGAACAACATCGAGAGAGCCTGGATTAAATACGCGGAGCTAGTGCAAAGTTATCACAAAAGTACGAATACAGAAAAGGAGGCACTCAAAAAGATTTATTTCACATTCTACAGCGAGTATATCGAGAGCACCTTGGTCCTGCACCAATACTTGACCGCTGAACCAGCATCTATAACACAAAACCTTGGAGACGTACTGGCTGAAAGATTAAGATGTCATGAAAAAGATGTCAACGCACAGTTTTTGTATTTGAATAAACTTATGTGTAAAGGCAATGTACTCAATGAAAAGTACCACCAATTCAAAGGCACACACACCGATGCCAGTGTTAACACCGCCCTACAGATTGCGTCCCAATCTGCCTCGGCTTTGATGAAATCACACCAGAGATGCTTATCGGACAGTTCTGCTTACATAGAAAGGGACATTTTTGAGCGCATTGATGAAACCAAAAAACATCAAGAGATAGCAAACAGTGTCAGGGATTTTTTGGGGAAAACATACGACAGGTATGACTGGATGGTTGTTGCGTTTACGACCATCCACTCAAAGCATGACCTACAGTTACAGAACAGGCACACGTTTTCAGGGTTTACTGAGGTAGAGAGAGGGTCAGTAACTGTGGCTGTAGCTAAACAGGTGAAAGGGGGTCACACCAAGACTGCCGCTGTTAAACACGCTATTGATAGGTGTATACAACAGGTTGAAATCTGTTTTAATGTAGTAAAGAAACTTGGAGAATGTCAGGAAAACATTTTTGGAAAACGCTTATCTCAAACATTTACAGCAGTGCATGCCTATAAAAGAAAGAGTCAAACTGCCACCAGTGACGTGGAAGCACCGAATGATAACGACTTTGCAATCCCACAAAGTGTATCTCTTACCCCCCACCTCTACAAAGGGAAATGTGGAAATTCCTTAGGGAAGTTTATGGTCCTTATTAAAAGTGACAAAGAGCTCCTGAGAAAAGAAGATCTCTGCTCCGGTGTAAACTGTGGGGAAAAAGGCAAGTGTGTTGTGGTGCCAGAAACGTTCTTAACGATGTGCGAGTGCCAGTACCCATACTTTGGCGAGCGCTGTGACACGAGCCTAGAGAGTTATAAGAGACTTCTCCAGCAGGAACGCAGCACCCAAACCCGAGGACGAGTTACAAAAAGCAAATCACTGCCTCCCGCTCAGAAGGGCAAATCCAAAAGCCCTGCTGGCCGTAGGTCTCGGAAGAGCAAGTCCAAAAGCCCTGCTGGCCGTAGGTCTCGGAAGAGCAAGTCCAAAAGCCCTGCTGGCCGTAGGTCTCGGAAGAGCAAGTCCAAAAGCCCTCAGAAGAGCAAATCCAAAAGCCCTGCTGGCCATAGGTCTCCGAAGAGCAAGTTCAAAAGCCCTGCTGGCCGTAGGTCTCCGAAGAGCAAGTCCAAAAGCCCTCAGAAGAGCAATTCCAAAAGCCCTGCTGGCCGTAGGTCCCCGAATAGCAAGTCCAAAAGCTCTGCTGGCCGTCAGTAAATTAACAATGATAAAGGTTTTGAGAAATTAGTACCGGAAGATACACATTTGTACTATTGAAATGTGTAAAAACATTCATTATATTATTCACTTTTTAAATGTAACATGTAAAATATGCACTTACACCTTTGTGGGACATGTGTTACCTTTTGAACATTACATTACATTACATTACATTACATGTCATTTAGCAGATGCTTTTATCCAAAGCGACTTACAATAAGTGCATTTCAACCTAGAGTACAAACTAAGAACAACAAGAATACAGAAAGTAACATTTCCTCAACATAGTCAAACTACAAAAATACCATAATAAGAGCCATTCAAGTGCTACTAAAGTGCAAGTCTGTGTTTAATCCAGATATAGTCGGAAAAGGTGCGTTTTCAGTTTCCGGCGGAAGATGTAGAGACTTCCTGCTGTCCTTATGTCAGCGGGGAGCTCGTTCCACCAATCAGGAGCCAGGACAGCAAACAGTCTGGATTTCGAGTGATTAGCTCGAGGTGACGGAGTCACAAGTCGGTTGGTTGTTGCCGAGCGGGTAAGAAGAGGCCGTATTCTCCAGATGTTGTGCAGCATGTACCTACAGGAACGCGCTGTCGCAGCGATGTTGGCCGTCAGGGAGAGTTGACTGTCTAGCGTCACCCCGAGGCTCCTGGCAGTCAGGGTAGGGGCCAACACGGAGCTGTTGAAGGTGGTAGTCAGGTCGTGAGTGGGGGAACCTTTCCCTGGAAGGAACAGTAGCTCGGTCTTGTCAGGGTTGATCTTCAGGTGGTCAGCAGACATCCACTGAGAGATGTCGGTCAGACAGGCAGAGATTTGCGCCGCCACCTGTGTTTCGGACGGTGGGAACGAGAAGATCAGTTGGCTGTCATCGGCATAGCTGTGGTAGGAGAAGCCATGCGAACGAATGACAGAGCCGAGAGAATTGGTGTATAGAGAGAAGAGGAGGGGACCCAGGACGGAGCCTTGAGGAACCCCAGTAGTGAGAGGACAAGGTTCAGATACAGATCCTCTCCAAGTTACCCGGTAAGTGCGGTCGGTGAGGTAGGAAGAGAAAAGAGTGAGTGCTATGCCTGAGATCCCCAGGTCCTGAAGAGAAGAGAGAAGGATCTGGTGGTTCACGGTGTTCAGAGTGAAGCTGCTCAGAGACAGCAAGGAGGGCCGTCTCTGTTGAGTGGCCAGCCTTGAATCCAGACTGGTGGGGGTCAAGAAGGTTGTTGCTGTGGAGGTAGGAGGACACTTGGTTAAAGATAGCTCCCTCCAGAGTTTTGGAAAGAAAGGGAAGAAGAGAGACCGGTCTGTAGTTGCTGACTTCAGACGGGTCGAGCGTGGGTTTCTACAGGAGAGGATTGACTCTTGCCTCCTTCAGAGAGTTGGGGAAACAGCCAGTTGAGAGGGAGCTGTTAATAAGATGGGTTAGAAAGGTCAGAAGGTCAGGAGCAACAGCCTGGAGGATGTGAGATGGGACGGGGTCAAGGGCGCAGGTGGTCAGTCGAGCAGAGGTCACCAAGCTAAGAACTTGACTGGGAGACAGGGGGGTAAACGAGGAAAGAGAGGGGGATGAAGGAGTTGGTGTAGGTGAAGTGATAGAGGATGGATTAGTAAAGGAGGAGCGTATGTCGTCTATCTTGTTTGTAAAGTAGTCGACAAAGTGGCTCGGCAAAAGGGAGGAAGGAGGAGGGGGACTCGGGGGATCAAGGAGGTTGGAAAAGATAGAGAAGAGTTTTTTGGGATTAGAGAAGGAAGACTGAATTTTGGTCAGGTAGAAAGAGCTTTTGGCTGCAGAGATAGAGGCAGAGAAGGAGGAGAGAAGAGATTGATAGCAGAGCAGGTCTTCCGCTTGATTCGATTTGCGCCATTTCCTCTCCGTCGCTCGCAAGTTGGCTCTCTCTGCACGCACCGAGTCGGACAACCAGGGAGCCGGAGAGGATTTGCGAACCGGTCGTATCTTAAAAGGACAAAGCGAATCAAGAGATGAAGACAGGGAAGAGAGGAGAGTGTCTGCGGCAGAGTTAGGCTGCATGAGTGAGAAGGAGTCAGTTGAGGGGAGAGCAGATAGGACAGAGGGGGCCAGAGAGGAGGGACAGAGGGTGCAAATGTTGCGGCGTACAGGTACAGAGTCTGTAGATACGGGTGGGTTATCAGTACCAGAGAGTGAGAGAGAGTAAGAGATGAAGTAGTGGTCAGAGACATGCAGAGGAGTTACAGTGAGATTAATCATATTGTATAGGAAAGTAGAAAACAAGTGAGATTCTTTCCCTAACCTTAACTTTAAAGCTTAAAATTCTAGCTTATTAAATGTTATTTCAAAGTAATTACTGCCTTTGCTTCTCTTAAATAAATGTTAAAAAGAAGTCTTTTGATAAAATGAAAAAAGTTTGAATCAATTGAATTGATGTCTCATTGATATGTAAGGGCTCCATTTGTAAAGGCTATTATATGTGCACATGTTGTTCTCATCTTAAGTGTGATACATCATTGTAATGAAGAAGATAAACAATGTTTGAGATTATATGTGGCTTCATAATAACATCATAATAAAAATATTAAACAGTTTTAAGTTTGGAACCAATTCATATTCAGTTTTTGGCAGCGGTGCCTTCAGCTTGTTTAGAAAATAACAAATACAATATTCCAACAGACACACTGGGAAATCTTATTATTGCTTCCCGCTGGTTGGTCCGAGGGTGGGATGCACTCTCCCAACTAAGCCATCACAGCTGACTGAGTAGGGCACACATCATGGCTACATGTTTTAATGCTAACATTTGCTAATTGCACTAAACACACACAAACAGCTAAGGCTGATTGCCTTATTTCAAGTGTATCAACTTGTACAAATTGATGACTGATCCAAAAAAGTTACTACACTTAATTACCTAAATAAAATACATATCTGTTCCACATTTCACAATAATTCATCCAACCCGTATAGAGATGCTGCACCACAAACAGAACCACCAAAATAAAAGTAAAACCATCACCAAAGTCGTTCAAATGAACCCTCTGTGGACCATGGATGTACTTTTTTTTTTTAATGGCAATCCAATTATTAGCTGATAGTGATGGACTGACACGGCCGTCCCTTGAGCAGCTATTGTGGCTTAAAACTGATCAAGTGATGTTTGTCATGTTTTTAAGTAACAACTCAGCACTTCTCAAATGAAATGGGGTAATATTACTTGACAGTGCCATGAGAAGCACAACAATCCCAAAGAGCTCACAGCAGGAATGCGAGCTATACTTCAGCAAAATCACCATTGTTTGATGAGGGTGCTTGTTTAAGTCAGCCATGTACACAAACACTGCACATGTATAATACATTACAGTGTTTTCCTAACAGGGGTTCAATATGCAAAACCTCTGTAATTATGTGGCATTATGGAATCCAGTGGATATTAATCTAAGCCGACCGGCCTCTGTTCTCTGTTCTCTGTTCTCTGTTCTCTGTTCTCTGTTCTCTGTTCTCTGTTCTGAAGCACAGCGGCATACTGAGGGAGCGTCTCATACTGAAAAAGGAGAGTTTTGGTGGAGGGTGAGGCAAGACCTGTCCTGTCTTTGCATCATACTGGAACAACATATTTACATATTTAAATCATTTAATTTTTAAAAGAGATCTGATTTAAAAAAATATATTTTCAAATGCAACTCCCCCTTTACTTTATTTTATATTTCAATTCAAGCCATTTAAAAACAATGAATTTGTAAGGTGGCAATATTGAGAGTTTCACACAGATGACTAATGTTCAGCCTCTCAAGCATTTTCAACATTTTTATTTTAAATTTAAGCTACAAGACATTGATAGATGATGGTCATGATGATAATGTTTCGTTTCAAGTCAAATCCAAATATTTTTTTTACCAAACTTAAGATTTCTTAATTTTAAGACAAGTATGAGACACCATGCTGATCCTGCCACAAACAAACTCTGCCGTACCCACTATATGTGAAAATGATCTGCCGCAGCTACATAAGAGGAAACATTTGACATTACAGGGAATGAGACCACTAAAAAAAACATCTTCTCAAATGTATTTACCTCACCTTCGATATGATTTGCTTCCCAATTATTGTGAATGACTGTCTTAGAAATATTTCACACATCAGACCATCAGAACCATGGCTCCCAGCCCACCCAAACTCTGCCGAGCACATTCGGATCCATGGCTTGGTCCAGCAGACAGTCCACCTGCTTCTCCACCGACAAGCCGGCGGCTGGAAGCCGAGCCCGGATGTTGTGCTCCTCGACCCCCAGGGCCACCGACTGCATCCCCTGGTAGGCAGCGTCCTTCTCAAAGCCCAGCTTCAGCTCCTCACTGACCAACAGAAAGCGACATCTCATCACGCACAACTTCCATTCAAATGACGCCCGTGAAGACAAGCCACAGTGTCGTGGATTGAAAGACGATTTCAAAATGTAACATTGTGTCTAGTAGGTTTTGATTTTAAAGCGGTCATATCAGATCCAAATCCAATCGGATTATGACACATTAGTTAAACTTTCCACCCCTTGTATAAATCAAAGATTGTGTAGAACTCAATAAAAGTGTTATTATTAGTTGAATATAAGGGCTTTTCCAAGGCCAATGCGACGCCAATGTTATTATTTTGCGATATTTCCACCATAATGGATATCAACATTGCAAGTCTCATCGTTAATTGTAAACATTGTCAGTGGGGTCTGACAAAAATGAAATCCAATTATGATTTGATAAGATACCTGGTTAAAGCTGCTGGATTTGCTCCTTCCAGTTTTCTTCTGGCAAAGTTCACCTTCTGAAGAGGATACCAGTTGATTTCTTTGGTGTTCACGTTCTCCGTCCACGTGCCTTTTTTCTTCATCTGTTTCAGCTCAAAGTTCTGTTCAGAGCAACGGGAAACACCGTGTGTCATATCGTTTATTTACAGTTTACTGTACAACAAAGACAAATCAGATTCACACCATACATTCTGCCTGTAACACATTTAAAATGTCCTTTTCCTAGTTCCTTCCCACTTTTATCTGCAGTTCAAACTAGAAACCCAATGTTGAATGGGATCCCTGCAGCAGGAGTGATCGTTACCTTCCAGTCCAACAACGGCTCCTTGACGAACACGTCCATGGTGTTCAGCAAAAGGTCCGGCTCGGCACTGTAAGCGCGGAGGGAGTGGACCATGATGCTCTGGATCAACCCCGACTCTCTCAAGGGCTGCATGAGATTCACAAACTGCTGGGTCAGTCGGAAGGGCATGAGCTCCGGCACAGCGAGGAACTGGGAAGAAATACAATATTTCACAGAGAGGGAATTATTTATACAAGAGATGGTCAAGAGCAGCTATCGCGAGCAACTATTTGGTATTGTTGATTTTCTTTCTTTTTTTTCTTTTTAGTTTAGTTTAGTTTTACTTTAGTTTTGTTGTGTTTTGTGTAAAAAAAAGAAAAAGGTAAAATGTATCACAATTGCACTATTTCGTTGTGTGCTTGCTTACTTACTTAAAATAAAAATAAAATTAAAAATTAAAAATATTTTTTTTTTGGTACGGACTGAAATATCTCAACATTTAGTTGAAATACAATGTTTTCCTTATCCCCGCCCTCGAAGAACAAAGCACGGCCAACCTGTGTGGCTGAGCCGAACGCATGACCAAAGTCGATGCCGACCATGCCTCCCGTTTCCATGTTGATCATGAAGTTGGAGAGATGGCGGTCACCAATTCCCAGAATCCATTGGCTGACGCACAGCAAGGCGTGAGAGCTGATGAAGTGGGAGCGCAAGGAGAGGAACGCCTCGGGACTGTTGCACATCTTCAGAAAAGCTCTCCTAGGTGTTGAAAAAAGATATCAAGTGGTTTTACTGCAAGCGTTAAACCTCCATGAGCAGATGTGCAATACAGAGATTCAACTCACTTCAGGAGATCTCTGGGCACATGCTGCAACACTTTGGAAAAGTTGTTGACCGTCTCAGAACGTCCCGCATTCCTGGAAAAGGAGAAATATGTTGGAGCTCAGATTTGACAAAACTGTATTTCCCCCGGTGGCATTGGCGAATGTTAAAACAGACGATAACAGATTGTACATGATGTGGATATTAAACTACAATCAACACAATTCAGCTGAAAAAGTTAAAATTAACTAAAATGAACATTCAGGAGACTTACTTGTAAGCACATCCATACAGTGCAATACCCTCTAACTTTGGAGCAAATTTTTTGAGCCATTTATTGTAATCTTTAGCACACCTTTAAGAAAGAGAAATCCAAGTTTAGAAACAACATTTTGAACATAAACTCATCACTGGACAGAGGGCTGATATCTAGGTTATTATATTTATGTACGGTACCTTCCGGCCCGTTCCTTTTCCTGGTCAGTCATTGTGTTGTACAGGAAGTCTTTCAGAGTACAGGTATTCTCCATCCATTCAATCAGACCAATTCTGTAAAAAGCAGTGAAGGTGGACAATTAAGTTTTCTTAACATTAAACAACTAATTTAAGTATAAAATGAATCAGAATGAAATCATCAATCTCAGCGATCTGTGTCGAGTTGTATGGCTGGTCTGATGGACGCACAGGAGACAGATCTGGTCTAGTTCTACTTCCGCTCGTGGAGTCTATCTATGCATTCAGATCAAAAACTGGAAGTACAGAAGCACCTGGTGGTGATGGGAATGACTTGGTAGGTGCGCAGCTGCATGCCTCTGTGTGTGCATGCGGCGTCATGACTCAGCACAATGTTCATGACGCCAAAGAGCTGCTCAATGCGTTGGTCCTGGCGGAGGTCCTCTCCCCCCTTCACCAGGAAGGGGTGGTCGCGCTCATCATCCCCGCGGATGATCAGACGTTTGGGGCGACGGATCGACGACATCACCTTCACCTGCGGGGCATAAATCCATACTCATAATCCGACCAGCACCCAGTGGGATTTCAAACTTACATAGGACTGCTGTTTGAACATTTAACTTTATTATCTCACAACAATAAAAACATACCCTTTCGTCGAAGCCTGTTATTTTTGCATGATATTCTGGCAACGGTTTGTCTCTGCCATCATACTGTCCTACAGGAACAGGTTACCAGGTTAGCAGCAAATAGGATGTTCTCTAAAATCAGTGACTCCCAATATATTTATACACACAGTATATATATGTATACATACACAGTATATATATATATATATATATATATATACACACACATACAGTATATATATATATACACACACATACAGTATATATATGTATACATACACAGTATATATATATATATATATATATATATATATATACACACACACATACAGTATATATATGTATACATACACAGTATATATATATATACACACACATACAGTATATATATGTATACATACACAGTATATATATATATATATATATATATATATACACACACATACAGTATATATATGTATACATACACAGTATATATATATATATATATATATATATATATATATATATATATATATATATATATATATATTGTAATCAAATTAGTTGAGCTACTCTTGATACTACAATGGGCCTATACAGAATTAATCAAAACCAGCAATGTCCAATATCTAAAGAGTTTAATTGCCTTTCTTTCACAGCTCTGCACTGACCTGGGATCTCCAGCTCGTTGCTGAATGTGTCTGCTTTAAATCCGCTCAGCCAGGGCGAGTATTCCTTTAGGTTCCCTGGTTCCTTCTGAAATCCACGCATGGATGCTGCCAGCTCTTCCAACTGCTTCAAAAAGGCTTTGTCTTTCCTCTTCTTGAACAGATTGCTGCCTTTAGATCCCAGCAGTGTCGCAACATCTTTAGCAAATTTCTGTTAAATACAAAAAATAAATAGTTTGAAAAGTGCAATTTATTTTCGTACAGTGGAAATGCTTTTTCGATAACGGGGGAAAGGCAAAGTACTAACTCGGATGAATTTGCTGCGAAACGTTCCGTGACCGCCTCGTTTACAATCCCCGAGGGAAGCGTGCATCTCCTCGTACATGACGCCCATCCGCTCCTCGTCAAAGCTCGGTTTATCCAGTTCATTTTTCACACCATCCCACCAATCCTGTGTGAACCCAACGGCAATAATCGATGACAGGCCAGTAACAAGGAAGTGGCAGGTTGGTTAATTTATGGCTGAACTTGCACTTATTACGTTGTATGTGTACAGTTTGTAAAGCCCTTTGAGGCACATTAGTAATTTGTGATGTTGGGTTATATAAAATAAACTGAATTACCTTAAAAAGCATTTCAGGGTTTGTCAGCTGCTGCAGTGCATCCACAAAGTCCTTCACAGATCCTCCCTCATCCAGCATGCTCATGAGCCTGTTGACACACACAGTATCATGAAGCAGACGTTTATATATATATTTCCTTTCTTCCCAAAACAGACGGACAACATGAGGCCATTTACCTGTCGACAAATCCCCGCTGCTGGTGGCCGGTAGCAGAGTCCTCAAACTGGTAACTCTCCCTGCTGATCATCAGAGCGTAAACCAGAGCTTGAGGGTAGGACTCCGCTATCTGCTCGATGCAGCGCTGCACCGCCACAGCTTCCGGCCTGTCCAGTAGGGCGACCATTTGACTGATCCATCCAATCAGCATCCAGCAGGGAACCGACCCCATCTACAGGTGGTGAGAAAGGGTTTTGATGCGGCGTTCCACTTCCAAAGCTGGTGACTGCTGTTCACAGTTCTACATGTGTCGGTATGATCGTTCTCACAGTCAACGCAGGAGGGTAACACTGTATTATTGTGTCTGAAGCTTCCACAACATCCACCGTCTTAACATATACTAACCTCTTTCATCATGAGGTCCAGTGTCTCAGACGGGTATAACTCAATGATCTGCAGAAGACGTGGGAACTTGAGGCGAGCTTCCTCAGAGTTCATCTTCAGTGCTTTCAACATGCTCTTCAATATATGAACAGGCAGTGCCAACATATCTGGGAATTGGCTTTCTGGAACAAAACGCAAAATGCATCAAGTTAGATCACTGGGTGACCGGCGCATGCTGATGAACATACCGTAAGAGAGGCGTGTCCTCTACATGCAGGGTGCCCGTATTTCATCTGCTGTGTATTCAGTGGCCAATCAGAATAACTGGGAAGCTCCACAAAGGCATACAGGATGGTTACTGACCAGCTTCACTCTGCTCCTCCTCTCGCAGCCGTTTGTCGCAGAAGTTAGCCAAAGTCATGTAGGTCTCAATGATGCTGCTGCTCTCCACACAGTCCGGAGTATACGACTGAAGCTCTTCATCGGCCTTTCTGGTCGCGTCACACAGCAACTCCAATGCTTTCACCTGCAGCCCCACTTCCACTTTCTGCAGGGGAAAGTAAGTGCCTTAAGATCTCTCTTTCACATGGACTGTTTGCACGTGCTCGAGTCATACTTATGACGAATACACAAATATAATTAGAGTACCTTTGAATTCTCATGGGGCCAAGCCGCTCCAGAAAGCTTTGCAACTCTCTGCGCTTTCTCAGCATCCATAGTGTCCAGGACCGAGGGGCTTCGGCTTACAGCTGTGGCCAGGATGTGGAAGGATGCCCCCTGAAGTATCTTCTGGTGTCTGAATACTTTAGCCGTGGCACTCTGACAGTCGGCCTGAAGGTCCTCTGCAGGAAGATAAGAGCTGACATGAAGCGTCTCTACAGCAAACGAGAGCAGCTACATTCCCACGTATCTGTATGAGCATGCTGCTGCGCCTGAAGCTCAAAATAATTATCTCGATGTCATATAATGAGCACCTCATATTGTACAATTGTTTTATTATTACTTAATATAAAAGTTAGTATAACTGAATAAAAAATGCGAGTTTCCAACTTAAAATTTTGAATTAGTTGACACGGTGACGAGACGTAAAAGTCCAAGAATAGAGTACAAACATTATTAAAAGATACCCGCTTTAGTTTTTGACCACTAGAGCCTCTTTGGAATCACTGTTTTGTTTGTTTTGTCAGATTCTGCCACTAGATTCTCTTAATTCTGCTGACATTTGGTGGCTGCAATGCATCGGCGCTCAGCCTTTGCATCCACAAAAGCAGTGAAGAAGATTTCTAGCAGGAAAACATGAACGTCAACACAAATGTTTAGAAAATGTCCTCGTGGAGGAAATCCACTATGATATTTGCTAGACTTCATAAAACTAAAATGTGTTTTCGATGTAAACAGAACTTTTGTTTGTTTACAATAAAACGACCCAGGGCAAATGTAAAACTCCCCTCATGGCGGTGAGAATAACAGTAACCCTGTCAAGGCCGTCTATCATTATCTATCATTCTGTCCAGTAATCCACAAGATCCTGAGCACGAGTCGGTTCCCTGCTTACCCAGGAGTGGGATCGTCTTCAGCATGACCCCGATCTGTTCCACAGGACCCTGGCTCTGGCTGCGTTTCTGGTTGTAGCGGCTAAAGCTGTGGACCCACCGCAGCAGCCAGCCCCGGTTGGTTTTGGCTTCTTGCTGAAGTTCCTTCAGCAGCTTGGTGGCCACGGGGAAGTTGTTCTGAAAACAACAGCCGTGTTCCAAGGTGAGTTTGCGGTAAACACGTGAGGGAACAAAACAAGTTACTTCCACAGTCGTTTCTTCACCTGCTTCCAAGCGCTGTCGGCCATTTGGAGTTTCATGTTGAACTTGCAGTCGTTTACCAGCGTGTCGAGGTCTTCTGAACCGTCCACCTCCATACTGTCACCGGGAGCGTGGCCTCTTAGTTTCACCCGGATCTTGTCCAAGAAGAAACATCTGAAACGCAAAGATCAAATATGACACCTCATCACAATTTGTTATCTGATCATTTAAACGTTTTGTACCAAAATATTCTATATGCTATATAATCTTTTTTTCCCCTACCGAGATGTAATGATGTCGTCCCATAAATTCACTGGATCCGCTTTAGCGTCAGGATACCGCTCGGTCCAAAGTCGGATGAGCCGCTTGAGTGAGCTCACAGACACTGAAGAATGAAACATGAATGTTGAGAGGGACAAACACAAAGACACAAAGACACAAAGACACAAAGACAGTTGTGTTGAAATGATTCTATCAGACAACATCTCCGCTTACCTTCTCCTTTAATGAACATCAGGAAGTCTTGGATTTCAGTCAAGGCCTGCACTGACTGCAGGATGGTCAGCCGACTTTGAGTCAACAGCGTGTCCACGCTGGAGTAGTTCTATGAGGCAAAAACATTCAGACGGCAAGCTGTGGTTGATTTGCAGGATGCATGTATTTCAATCTACTTGTATATGCAAAACCTACTGTACGTTAACTTAAGAATGCACTCTCAATAAAGATCGTTGTTGTTCTGACGCTCAGGTGATGGACAGAAAGGATGCATAAAGACCTGCATGAAGAGCTGCATGGCGTAGTTAGTGTAGTACGTTGCGCGGTCATAGTCCTCCTGCAGGATGTAGAGCAAGCTGAGCTCTTGGCTGTAATGGCTTTCCAGCAGCTTTTTGTGCTCCTCCACCCTCATGGCTTTGTCGATGAAGCTGAGGAGAGTTTGGTCCACCGCCCCCAGCTGCAGCTGCTTCAGCATGCTGCGGATCATGTGCTGCAGGTACATCTCCTGACAAACAGACACGACTGAGGTTTCACTTCATGTTCATCGTGCATTGCATCACAACAGGAGTTTTATCACACGAGGATATGCTACGGAATTTTTGGGGGTAAAATTCAGTGTAAATTAGAGATGATTTAACAAGAGATGAAGAATATCACGGTTGGAATCTAAACCTGCAGGACGCCAGGTCTCCCTGGTGCGTAGCCGAGAGTTCCCTGACTGAAAGGTGAGATTGAGCACCTGGTTGAGCGGCTCCGACCACATCCTCTCGAGGTTGGGCGGGGAGTTTTCATCTATGTTCACGGTGGAGCAGTACTGGAGAGACTTCCACTCAGTCAGGTGGGCGTAGGCCTCCATGGCAGCTATTTCCCAGAAGTCCTTCTCAGAGTCGGTGGGCTCGCCGTCGCTCCAATCCTCGGTGTTCAGGGCCTGCCGGGATGGAAGAGAGTATTCTAGCAATCTGATAGCCCTGCACCAATCCACGTGCATCGACACGCTACCTCAGCACTACGCTAGACGTAATGCACTGGTGACAAACTGTACCTCATTGTAAAGATTCACAGCTTCTGCAAAGTCCGTGTTGGCTTCAGCTTGAAGCGCAGTGCAGGTGATCGACTTGGTCCCGACTTTACCCCCAAAGATGCCGCGCACAACATCATAATCCTCCAACGACCTGTAAAGCCTGGAGAAGAGAGAGAGAGAGAGAGAGAGAGAGAGAGAGAGAGAGAGAGCAAAGAGTCATTTGTGAATAAATAAAGCTCCCAACGTTCAGCTAAAAGACAGAACCGATAGAACCGGTATCACACCTTGCTAGGTGGATCCATTTGTTGGTCTCTGGGGGGATGTCTTTGCGTCCTCGGGATCGCTTGGCAGCAGGCTCGCTCTGCCCCCCGTCGAGCAACAAGCCCTCCTCCAGCAGCAGGATGCCCGACGGCTGCTGGAGGCTCATCAGGCAGGTGGAGCTGATGGCGGCGGGGTCCACTTGACGCAGCTCCTTATGCTGGCAGCACATGTCCTGACAACACAAGCACAGAGTATCAACTATCGGATTTCAGCCTTGAAGTTTAAAGTCTCGAGTTTGACTCTAATAATTAAGCTATCGACTATCGAGGTATTTTCAATATTTAAATACTTCCTCTGGGTTATACCTGAACACATGCTATGAATGGAGGGAAGCAGAGGGTGCTCTTGGTCAGGAACGTATTCATGCTGCCACGCAGCTCCTCTTTGATCCTCCCGCTCTCCTCTCTCGTTTTGTGCGTTTCCATCTCTTGGAGGATTCCAGCAAACAGGGAGCTAAACAGCTGTTTGGCTAAAATTGGATCTCTCTAAAGGAACATGCATAGGGGAAGAAAAAAAAGCATATAAGTATTGATTCATATTTAGAGACGGTGTACTTTGTGGTCAGCAGAGGGCGTGTTACCTGGGCTAAGGCTTGGAGGGGGGCGATGAGGCTGCTGTATGGGATCTGGATGTCTGGGAAGTCTCCCGCTCTGTAGTTCCGATAGAGAGTCACCTGAGCCTCTTTTCGCAGCCTTTGGTCAGCTTTGTCCACCTATGGGACACACAACACAACCGTAAGTGAGACTCTACAGTAATCAATCTTCAAAATGTTTGTGCTGCAAATGAATTTCCCTAAGTTGTGTATTGATCTGCATATTGCCCGTTGCATACCTTTTTCTGTCTTTGTTGTTGGATCTCTCTATGCGCAAAAGTCAAGCTGACTTTCTCCTGATCTTTGAGAAATCTGCGCCTCAATCTGAGGATGCTACTGCGCTGCTCATTTGCTGCTGTTGAGATAAAGACAAACAGAAACACATTTACAGAATTTCACTCCATTTGAATCACGGTTTCTCTCCTGGAACGGACTCAAGAGGAACAAAACGTGAAGCGCCGGATGGGAAGTGAAAACCGACCATTAGTGCGACCGTCCACCTCATCGGTTGATGCAGCGAGGCGCCTCAGCCCAAAGCCTTCTCCCACTGGTCTCCTCGCTGTAGTCCGCCTCTCTGATTTCTTCTCAAACGCCAACAATGACGACAGAGACTCAGAGCCTAGTGTGTGCTCTGCTAGTGTGTCCACCGTGCTGCTCGTCAGCCAATTATAGGCCGAGCGTCGACCTAGAGGAAAAATAAATACAAATCAAGGTAAATATACATATCTTCACCTCAAAGCTATAGATACAGCACCAGGATATGGACGTATAGCAGTACCTGCTGTTTGGGTTTGGCTGAACTCTAATGAACTCTGAGTGGCTCGGATCTTCCCCATCAGGCCTCCGGACTGCGACGCGGCCACACTCTCCGGGCCTTGAGAGCTTTGGGTTTCAACAAACATGGGGGTCATCACTGTGCTCCTGAAGCGCCAGTTGGAGTCGATCACGTAGTCCTAGAGAGTGGAGGAATATACACCGTGTGCAGAATTATTAGGCAAGTTGTATTTTTGAGGATTTATTTTATTATTGAACAACTACAGTACTGTCAGTCAATTCAAAATGTCAATAAACCTCCAACCTGAGTATTTCAGAAAGTAAAAGTGAGGTTTTGGCTTTCTTAGGAGAAAATCTATGTGTGCACAATTATTGGGCAACTATTAGTGTGCAGAATTATTATGCAACTAAATAAAAAACAACACATTTCCCATCTCATTTGTTATTTTCCATCTGTTAACGTGAGAATAATAAACAAACAACTAAAAATGTACAATCAAACATTTCTGACATTAAAAAAACGAACTCAGTGACTAATATAGCCACCCTTCTTTTCAATAACGGTAATAAGCCTTCCATTCATGGACTCTGTCAGTTTCTTGATCTGTTGACGATCAACGTGTTGTGCAGCAGCAGCCACAGCCTCCCAGACACTGTTCAGAGAGGTGTACTGTTTTCCTGCACTGTAAATCTCCTGTTTAAGAAGCTCCACAAGTTCTCCATCGGGTTGAGGTCCGGTCAGGAAGGGGGCCATGCCATTATTCTGTCATCTTTAAGGCCTTTACCTTCGATGCATGCGCTGGAGCATCGTCCTGCATGAAAATCATGGTCTTCTTGAAAGATGCAGACGTGTTCCTGTTCCACTGCTTGAAGAAAGTGTCTTCTGAAAACTGGCAGTAGGTTTGATTTGATTTTGAGTCCATGTTCAACCCGAAAAGGTCCAACTAGCTCATCTTTAATAATACCAGCCCATACCAGTACCCCACCCTCACCTTGCAAGGTCTGAGTGGAAGTGGAGCTCTGTGCCCCTTACTGGTCCAGCCCGGGCCCATCCATCTGGTCCGTCAGGACTCACTCTCATCTCATCAGTCCATAAAACCTTTGAAACATCAGTCTTCAGATGGTTCTTGGCCCAGTTTTGACGTTTCACCTTCAGTGTCTTGTTCACTGGTCATCGGTGGTCGGGTTTCAGCCTCCTGACCTCGGCCGTGTCTCTGAGCGATGAGCACCTGGTACTGCTGGGCCCTGCAGGTAGGTTGCAGTTCTGGAATATGACCGCACTGGAGGAAGATGGTTCCTGGTAGCTTCACGTTTCATTCTTCTCACATCTTTGGCAGTTACTTTGCGTCAATTGTTTCTGTCGACTATTTGTAACACAGCGTTTGATGGTTCTGTGATCACGCCCCAATATCTTAGCACTTTCAAGAGTGCTGCATCCCTCTGAAAGACTTTTTACAATTTGTGACTTTTCAGAGTCAGTTACATCTCTTTTTTGGTCCATTTTGCCTGAGGAAAAGAAGCTGCCTAATAATTATGCACACCTCGATATAGGGTTTTGATCTCCTTAGGCCACGCCCTTCCTCATAACACAGATACACATGACCTGATATGATTAAATACAATTAAAATAAAAAAAAAGTTTATACAGCTTGGAGTTGGAAAATATGCATCAAATTTATGATATGGTCAAAATACTCACTTGCCTAATAATTGTGCACACAGTGTAGTTAACACAGCGGGCTCATCAGTGACATACAAATCCAATGAATCTCAAAGCTAATTCCTTGCAAACCCCCTGAGAGACATAAATACTTTGGGTTTCAACTGACCTGGAAGGTACACTCTGACAGAGGATACTCAAAGATGTTTCTTTTGAAGTCGGGACTCTGGCTGGTCATTTCCAGCAGCAGATTGGTGGCCAAGCTCAAGAAAGACCTCTCTATCTGACGGGAGTAGAGAGAACCAAGCACCGTCAACATCCGCTCAAGGGTCGCCGTCGGTAGGCGCTTCTCCTGACTCCAGAAGTTATGAATATAAAGCCTAAAAAACAAAACAGACAAGGAGAGGATTTTCTTTCAGTCAGTTTTCTTGCATAATCTGAACAAATTAACAGCAAAATCAAACAAATGACAACTAGTTGCTTCTTACTGAAGGCCTTGGTTTTCTTCAGCCAGTCCCTGAAGTAGTGTTTCCTTCGCTGCATTCAAAATCTCGATTGAGGTGCTGTCCTCCATGCTCTCTGCATCACTGGAAACATTACAAACAGCATATGAATAAAGATCATACCAGGAAGTGACCAGCCACTGCTCATGCCACTGCATATTGCAGTCTGGTGCAAATAAAAAGCAGTATAATAAAAGCTCTATGGACATTCTTTGCCTCACATTGATATAGTATTTAAGGCCGCCCCGGAGTAACATCAGAAGAAGGTTATTAAAATGCATTATGGGAAAACAGTACCTGTAGTTGTCCTGGATCCACATGAGGATGTCATACATCCTCTCTCTGCACACTGGTGAAGGATGGGAGACAAACGCCGTCACGGCTCCCAGGAGCTCCTGCAGCTGAACGGGAGTCAGGCAGGCGAGGATCTTGTGGATGATATCCAGACACACTCTCTGCCTGGCTTCATCCCTGGAGAGCAACATGCAGAAACATGGTTTCAGCACAGATGAACATTTCAAATGCGTTATTACAATTACTCACGAGACAACACCACTTTAAACCATCTGCAGTACAATACACAGGGGACAAAGACCGGACTCACCTGTGGCCCATCATTTGGATAAAGCTTGTGGTCTTCAGACGCAGAAAGATGTCCGGGATGACATCAGCACGGCTCAGCACGCATTCCAAGCAAAGAGTCTTTAAGATGCCGTGCAGTTTGGGCAGGATGGAGAACACGTGGTTGAAAAAGCTGAAGGAATTCAAAGAAAAGCCGCGGTTACAATATGACATTTACGTACACTAAGATTCAAGAAATTATTTATTTTCGAGGGGGAGTCACATAAAACACAACTACGAACTCACCGATCCATAAACGGAGGAAAGTGCTTTGAAACTTTGTTCAAGCAAATAATGAACTTGTCATCCATGTCTTTTTTCTTCAGATTGGTTATCTTATTTGCAGCAACACTGAGAAGCTCTTGACGATGCTGGGACAAGAATGACACAAGATCCGACTAAATATCAGGGATTCAATATAAGAGTATTGCAGATAACAGATGAAGAGAAGAGCGATGTGTATACCGACTGACTGGCATTCATTTCCCAGATCTTCTAAGATCTTTGCTACAGAGTTGCTTTGAGATCTCAGACAGAAACATAAATGAAGAGTCACTGTAACTCAACCAAACCGAGGAAGATGTCATACATCGTTCATGTCACTCATGTTCTTCAGGGTGAGGCCAATAATCTCAGCAGCAGCCGTGTAGACGTCTTTGTATCTCACGAAGGACACGTTGTTGGTGAGAGACTGGATGTACCTGCAAACATCAGAGGAAACCGGTATTGTTTGAATATATTGCTCTCTATCTCTTTTCATAGATTATTTTTCTCCTGCAGCGTAAAGAAGGAACAGTTGTGTGAGCAAAATAAACGGTGGTGTTGCATAAATAAAGCTGTCGGCTTACCCGTCGTATTCAATTCCACACGAGGCCTCGTAAGCGGGGAGGTTGTTGGCCAGGATGATTCCCAGTAGCTGAAGTCCAACAGAATTGTCTTTGCTGTTTGGGTCCGTGCCACGAAATCTCTCATATATCAGACTACAGGGGCAAGAAAACGATAAAGTCACGGACCGGTTCGATTACATTTTCTTTGTACTACCAGATTTCATACACCAGCCAGCAAGTAGAGCGCATTAACCAGTATTTTACAGAATTACACAACGACAAAGACATTCATATTATTCATAATTAATTTTTTTGGTTAGTTTTCCATCTGGCTTTGAAATCGCACCGATGTTTTTGATGAAATTAGGAGTACACATATTTTCCAAGAGTTTGGGGTTTCTTTATCGATACTTCACATACAAAGTCAAGACACCGGTAGATAGGAAGACTTTGTGTCCACCTGACCGTAGAGAGAGGGGAAAGGGACAAGTTCCTTCCAAAGTCTGCTTCAATCACAGTTCTACTTTCAACAACAGCTTTTTATGACATACATTTCTCTTTGAACCTCCAGGGAGCGTGCCGCGTGGTGTAGAGTGTCTCCAGGCTACACCACAGGCTTGTGTCAAACATATCTGTTCATTCAGGGTATGCAAGACCCACCTGTAAGGCACATGGAGACAGTCTTTCCAGCACTCAACCACGGTACGAATGATCTCCAGATTGTGCCGGAAAACGGCACTCTTGGAGTGGAAGCTATGCTTCATCAGGAACTCCAACAGCCGGTTGGCGAGCACTTCATCTCTGGGGTTTCCCTGGGACAACAGAACCCTTTTACTCACAGTAATCCACCCGTTATTTCATGTGATAGAAAAGAAACAATTTAACTTGTGATTTCTGCGCAGGCCACAACAAAAATGTTTTAGCCACCTTGGGGCTGACCAGGCTCGTCCAGGAGAGCACGATGACGATGATGTCCACCACCATAAAATGGATCCCCTCTCCTCCGTTGTTTCCAGAAACGACGACCTGCAGGAGCGGCCCCAGCCAGTGCTTGGCATAAGGCCGGAAAACCTGGAAAGATCAACAGGTATTAACTCCTCAGACCGATAGAGAAAGCAGCACTTTAGTAGCACTTAGACGGCTCTTCTTGAAAGCACTTTGTAGTTTGGCTTTCTTGATTCTTGTGTTAGTACAGCCGGTTGAATCAACTCATGGTAAGTTGCTTTGGATAACAGCATCTGTAAGCAGAATGTACCTCCTCGGTGTTGATGATCAACTTTGAGATGAAGAGTCGAATATTCAGAGGTGTAGCTGGATTTGATAGTTTGCCATGTAGAAATTTCATCCATGGAGGAAGTTCACTGGGCATGGTTCCCTGTTTCATTACCGAAGAAGAGAACAGTTTCAGAATAATATTTGCATATGATATGAAGACTCAATTACTGTAATTTATTGGATGTAAAAAGGTATGCATTTGTTTTTCCTGCTTTACTCCTCCTGGCGCCACTGACCGGTTCAATTTTGGGGGTTATGTTGTTCCTTAGCATGTGTCCGATCAGAGCAGTCATGGTCACCATGCATTCATGCTGATTCAGCTCATCCATTTCTAGATCCACCGTTGCATCCTGGGAGGAATTTTTCTCCTCCGTGTCCTTGATGCACAAACATAGAAACACTGTTCACACCATCATCATAAGCCACTAAACATGCCACCAGCTAGGTGCAGTTCCATAAAAGGGAAACACTAAAGACGAACGCCTCACTCTTCTTGCAACAGGTCGTCTGTGTCCTTCTGGGTTTTGGGAGCTGAAGGAAAAGCTTTGGACTCCGGTGGAGAAATCAAACTGGCTCATCTCCTCGCTCAGGCTGCTGTCGGCCATGTACGACTGGGACGACAGGTACACTGGCGCTTCTGTGGGAAACAGAACATAGATCCCATGAAGTCATCCACTGGAGATGCACTGACCTCTATGGCCACCGATTGACCTTTTGTTAGCTCAATCTCATCCCATTACATTGTACAAAGCATTTTCTTCAGACTTTAGGCAAGTCGCAACTCATCCGAGGCAAAGTGTGCTAACTTCCAACAGCTTTAAAACATTTCCAGTAGCAGAACTTACCTCCACTCTCCTCGCTCACTTCTTTACGAATCAGGACATATTTCTTCTTTCTCTCAAGTGGGACCTACGGGGATATATATATATATATATATATATATAAATATATATGAATAAACTGCAAATCAAAGTATCGTGCTAAACAAACAGGCCTGTTAAAAAAAGAAAACTTACTTCAATTTCAATTGGAAAGTTGTAGGTCCTTTCAACGTCAATGATATTCTCCAGAATGAACTGATTCTAGACGAGGAGAGAAAACCAGAACCAGTGAACTATAACACATCGCCTTTCATCTCTTTCCATGGATTACACACAGAATCAGTCGTAGCGCAATGTCTCCAAAATGAAAGCGAGTTGCATATAATTAAACAAGCCGCTCGGTACCTTCTCGGGTTTCTCACTGAAGAGGAAGCCGTAGTAGAACTTGGGCTCATTGAAGCTACAGCTGATGGCGGCGATGGCACAGTTGTACGCAGCACAGTGGTAGTGCCTCCTCAGTCCAAGGAGCCGAGTCTCACCGGCCATGTTCTCAGTGAAGGCTTCAAAACACGACCTAAGTAAAATGAGACCAGCATCCGGTCATGGAACAACGAGGACGTTCCACATCACTGTCGTGTCACTTCTCGAGCCTTCGAAGTGTCTTACTTGATCAAGGTCTTGGACAACTCATTCCCTTCGGTTGTGCCTGATCGACAGTAGGCTTGATTAATGCGGGATTCCTTGGAGTAAACCTCTTGTTTGGGAAGCTGACAATACAGGAGCTCCATCAGCTTGAAGTAGCCGTTCTTCTTCATCAACTGGATCTCAAATTCCATTTCATTTGACTGAAATTGATAAATAAATTAGCCATAAAAAACATTTTTCACGTGCCTCTCTGACATAAATAATTCAGCATTAGCTTTGGCCTGTGAGGATACAAAAATATAACTATATTACCAAAGTGTTTAAGCTAAACATGAGCACATATCTCTAAAAAAACTAACCTAACACAGTCTTCTTCCATTGTTTTTTTTAAATACTCCCCAAAATGTTAAGACGCAAACCTTCGTGAAGCGACTGAGCAGCAAAACCATGATGTCAGACACATTGGTGACAAAGAAGTCGTTGAGGGCCTTGGCGCTGCAGTGCGAGGTGAGAGGTAGCAGGACGCGCTCCATCATGGCCTCCAGCACGGAGCTCATCGGCACGTCACCCCGCTGGATCTCCCCGAACACCGTGCACAGCAGCGCCAGCTGCCGCTCGCTGCTCGCCCTGCAGGTAGTCAGGCATCGACAGGCATAGGGAGTGGAAAACAAAAGAAGAGAATTACAATAGCTCAAGTAATAGGATCATTTAACTGGCCAATTCAACACACTGATGCCTCATGGGTAACCTCGCCGTCTCCCATGAACGAGTCTTGACTAACCGTCTAGCGATTCTTTGGAAACAGGTTTGGAAGGCGTCCTCCATGATGTGTTTTCTGTCACGGCACAGAATCCCTGCCATCAGCTTGAGAAGAAGTGGGCTCTGAGAAAGCTCAAGGGCATCCAGCAACTAAAAGACGGAGAGAAATGTACGATTGGTGCAACATTACAACCTTTCTTACACGGTCAAACATGCAAGAGATACGTGGCACATATGAGGGTTTGAAGAAAAGCTAAATCACATCAATGAATTTGGCCCCTGAATCTGTGGTATCCTCCTTAATCTCCAAAACCCCGGCGTCACCTTTCGGGTACAGTCCATGTAGTTGTTGCGATGCAGCGAGCCCTTAGCGAACTCATCGGACTGCATGGGGAAGTGGGACACGACCAGGTCGTCCAGGGCTTTCTGCAGGTCAGCAAGTCGCTCCTCGGGGAGGGTTGTGAAGAAGGGCAACACCAGCAGAGCCTGACTCTGAAGAGTTGAGGGAAACCCAATAAAATAAAAACACACACAGAGTCCGATATGGCAATTTGAAACGAGCCACGATGCTGGGGCTATAAAATGTATACATGTCCATTACCTTGAGATTCAGTGGCAGATTCATGTCGACCAGCAGCATGGTGAAAGTGGAAAACACCGGTCTGAAGGCCGTGTGGTTGGTATCGGAGCAGACGGAAGAGTCAATCTGATGACGGAGGGGGGAAGTGTCCATGGAATAAATAGAGGACATTAGAAGAAAATAAGAGGTAAGCTTGTAATTTACTGTATTGGATATATTTTTCACAGGCTGGGCACTTAAAATGCCGATTATTATTACTTATTCACAAACCTGGCAGCTACAGTTCCTAGTTAACCTGATAAAAGATGTTTCCCTAGGGGACATGCATGCAGTAACTGCAGCATCAGGATACCTGAAGCAGCTTGGAGAGCAGCAGCAGCGTGGCCGTCTTGCTCTCCGGCGTGGAGGAGTTTCCCTCCCACCACGACTGCAGACTGTTCCATCTTCCTAGCACCGCGTCCACCAGCTGTTTCCCCTGGTTCTTCCTCACAGAGCGCTCTCTAAAGCTGTGGTCCAGAACGCCATTCAGCAACACGCTCACCTGATTCGACACCAGAAAGAAAATGAACTCAAATGCAGGAAAAACAATAAGACTCCATCACAGGTGAAAAAAACAGTTAAAATGGAAATGTAAAAATGTAATAAAAAAGAAGAAGAAGGAGCTACCATGCTGGGGTTTTGAGAGGACGCCCCCATGAGGCGTGCCACCGTGGTGTTTAGACTTCTCAGCAGCTCAGTGTTGACGGTCATCTGGAAGAGACTGTAGAAGTACTCACCGTGCGAGAAGCTCAGGAAGTTGTTGCTATGACTTCCTGAGATTGGCACAGAGAGCATGATGGTGTTCAACAGCAGGTCCACCAGCTGCTCACTCTGCAGAGAAACAGCAACATACAAGAGGAACGCTGTCAGACACTCAGTATACTTATAGAAAATTAAAAACTGTTTACATGATGTCTAATCCAGACACTATTAATATTGCTACATTATTTTCATCCTAACTTCTTTCAACTGTCTGCAGCTCAAACTAGAACGGGCACTCGGTAGAGCGCATACCTTCGCCGCAGACACATGTTGGCATTAGTTGCATGCCAATTGGATACAAATTGACCGTGCTATGGTAAAAAGAAGATTTTGACCTATAATAATAAACAATCATCCCACCAAATGTCATGCGATTCGGATTAATACATTTTAAGTTATGCAAGTAACACACAAACACACATAGCGATCAAAATATAACCTTCCGCATTCTGCGAAGGTAATAACTCTCCCCAGGTTGTTCACATTTCCTCTGATTTGATCAAAGCTACCCCAAAGAGAGACGGCACTGACCTGTTGGTTTAGAGAGAAGGCGAGCTGAAGCAGGCCGTCCGCCAGACTCTTGGTATTTATGTCCAGGGATGGAAGAGCCTCCCGCTCCTCACCCGGCGCTATTCCTTTATACACGGCCATTAGCAGTCGGGACCCAAGGGATTTGGCATATGTGCCATCCTTCAATACAAAATGTGTGTTCTTTATTAAAGGATAAAAACACTGTATTGCCATTGAATGGTTACGACAACTGAGATGCATGGCACATCGCAACAAGCAGAAAAACAGTGCTGCAAATATAAAGCTTATTGTGGGTTAATGGTGACACAATCCCATTTAGAAAATACCAGGAGAAATACCTGACGGTCCAGAATGGAGCTGAGGAAGTTGGCTTTGTGGATCTGCTTACAGGACGACAGAACCATATTCATGTGGTGGTGGCGGCTGAGGGTGCTGGAGTGATAGAGATCCACAGCACACAACTCCTCCACACTAGAGCGAACATTCACAACATGAGGAAAGAAACAATATGTGACGAACACAACCGTCGTGGTATCATCGAAGGCAATCAGAAGGTATTTTGTTTTTTATTTGAAACAACTGATATGCAATCCTTTATATTATTTCTAAATATCCAATTCAGCTGCCTATTTGTTTATATTGGACAATAACAGAAACACATTGCATGAACTTAAATTAGAGTACTACTCTAGAGATGATTTACAAACCTTTTAATTGAGATTTTTTTCCGCAAACTGGTTTCAAGTTGAGTGCGGTAAGGCGAGGCCAGCAGCGCCTTCAGTAAAGGAACGCACACTTCTGGAAGGTTCCTCATCACCTCCACATCTGCCATGTTGAACCCCACGGTGGAGGGCTCACACACCACCAGCGCAGTCAGCTCAAAGAAATCAGAGACAAAAATGTCTTGTTCCAGAAGCTGGGAATAAATGAAGGAAATGGGGAACAAAGTAAATCTTTTAAAAAGGAGAATAAGAAGAAATCTCATGACTTTAAAGTTCAGAGTGTCTTAAATTCTTTGATACCTTGCAAATTTCTTCGTCTCCTTTGACAAGAATCATGGTGGCAAACTCCAGTAGGCGGACAATGATGGTGCACTTGCTATAGTTGTACTGGTCCACCTCTCTTGGGCTGAAGTGAGACGTCTTCTTGCCAGAGGAGAAGCAGCTCTCTGCTGCTGCCAGCTCGTGAGTTGCCAGCTCCATCAAGAAGAAACGTATTCCTTTCAGAAAGCTCGACTTCTCTTCGAAACCTTGACAAAACAGTAAACAAGTAGAAGAAGAATAGAAAACTGTGATCGCTGCGGGGCCAACATGTTTTTACACTGGCCATCCGGTATAAAAGATGTGTATGTTGAGCAGGGGAGGACTTTATGAGCAGGTGAGTAAGAGTGATTTTCTGATCACTTACTCAGCATGAGGTTGGGCTTGATGATGTGCAGGTGGATGAAGGTGTTGTAGCAGTCCAGGGCGGCCAGCAGCACGTCCATCCACAGCAGGGTGCCTCTGACGCTGAACGGACCCGCCAGGTCCCTGAGAGTGGGCTGAGAGAGGAGACCACCACCCTCCAAACGGGAGATCAGGAAACCGTTGCCCTGATCCTTCAGTATGCCGTCTACCCACTGAGATGGAGACTCCTTTCCTAAATTCAGTCACACACGTCAGAGAATTTATTCACAAATAAATGCATCACCTCTGTCTTTATAAGATTTGAGTTTGGTTTAGAATTGTATTTTCTTTTTATAACTAACATTTGATGTTCTGACTCGTTCACCTGACCGAGGGAGGGTTTCTCACCTGGGAGGAGAGGAACGAACTCGTGGAACAGAGCCATGCATTTGTGGCGACACTCAGACTGCGGACGGCCACATTGTTCCAGGAGCCATAACACCACATCAAAGAGGCACAACTTCCCATCAGGTGGAAAGCCCCTTTATGAACACAAAGGAATTAAGACAATGATGGAACATATGATGATTATATACATATAATCAGTAAGGTTTTATCTTTTCATGAGCATTATTGAGACTCGGCCTTTTGTACAATAAAGGTGGAAACACTATGTAGATACCTTCGCATTGAGAATACGGAAGGTAATGTTTTGATCGCCGTGTATTTGTATGCATGCGTGCGTGTTATTCGCATAAGTCAAAAAGTGTTAAACCGAATCTCATGAAATTGTGTAGGATGATTGGTGGATCTGGGGACCATTTCATTAGATTTTGGGATCAATCAATTTTGGGATCAATCAATGAAAAGGTCAAAATCGTATTTTTACCATAGCGCTATGTCAATCTACTATCCAATTGGCATGCAACTAATGCCAACATGTTCAGAATTCAATGCCCAATCTTGTGATATGCGAAGGTATGCGCTCTACCGAGTGCCCGGTCTAGTTATGAAATGTAATGCTTAATATACACAATTTACCGTACCGCTGAAATTCCTTTCAAAGCAATTATGTCTTGTACTATAGTTTATTCAGGTTGACCATGTCAAATGATGCAACAACCCAGCTGATAACCAGATTACCAACCTTGGGACACGTGTCTTGGGGTTGTGCTGATTCAGACTGGGGGCCTTTCGACTGATGATTCTTTTCAGATGATCAATGGCAATGCAACACTGCTGCAGGGTACCTGAGGATGGAGGCAAGAACAGATGCAGAGCTTTGTGAAAACAAAACAATTATTTTCCTTCAACATGCAGAGGAAACTTGTGTAACCCACCAAGAGAGTACTGGAATATAAATAATACAATTTAATTACAATACAATTACAAACGTGGATTAAAACATTGTAACGTAACAGTGAAATGCATCACCTTCAAGAAAACACTGTTTTAAAACATACGTTTCTACTGCTAGTTAGTCTTATGACAAGAATACGTTGATAGTGATATGATAATCTGAATGTCCCGTCTATAAAGCTCAAGAGGAGGAACAGTTACCCATAGAGCGCTCATCTGAGTGTGCAAGAGCCAGACTTTCCACAAATATGACGAGAACTTCAAAGATAAACTGCTCCACCAAGGACTTCTCCTCCCTGTAGAGAGAAATAAGCAGTCAAACCAAATCAGTCAAACCTGAAATATGACAAACAAGATACAGATTGTGTCAAAACAGTGAACAAAAAGTATTGTACCTGAATTGTCTGTAGATGCTGTTGAACGCTAAGGCGGCTCCAAGTCTTTTGAAGCCATTAGGGTGGAGAGCCAAGCTGTAGATACGCTTGAACAGGGACTTCATGTTGGTCGGGCTCTTCTCCTGCTGCTTGGGGGTGGTTTGTTTGATTGACCATTTGACAAACTCTTCGATGCAGCGGCCACAGAAGTCCCTGAGAGTGCTATCCATCGGGTCGACCACGCCGTCCTGAGGAGGGAAAACAAAGACACACCGATGTGTGTGTGTGTGGCAGAAAGGAATCCTTCTGAAACCCATCTATTGATGCATAGCACCAGGACTTGTTTGAACACCTGTTAAGCCCTTCACAGAGTACCAACCCTTACCATGATGGCCTCCAGAACAGCTACTGTGTCCTGGCTCTCGAACTTCTTGTTGTTCGTGAACCAGTGAATCAGCTGCATGACCAGCGGTTCAAAGAGCTGTCTGGTCACCTGGTAAAGACATTTACATTCATAAATATTACTGTAGATATCTTCATGTAAGAACCAGGCTCTGGCTCATAACTACATCAGGAGTTAACATGAAACTGAAATAACTGGGTTTGTGTGTTATTCGCACAAGTAAAAAAGTATTAAACCGAATCGCATGAAATTTGGTGGGATGATTGGTTATTATCCGGGGACCATTTCAATCGATTTTGGGATTGATCGGGTCAAAGGTCAAGGTCATGAAAAGGTAAAAATCTTCTTTGTACCATAGCGCTATGTCAATTTGTATCCAATTGGCAACTAATGCCAAAATGTTCATAATTTTAATGCCCAATCTTGTAATATACGACATGTCATATTGACGGCATTACCGTTGTTAGCGCTTTGGGGTCAAAGGTCAGGGGGATCAACGACCTTCCGAAATGTGCTGTTTTTTTTAATCATAATCAATATCAAGTTACATCAATTTACAGTTCCCCACATTCTCATGCCAAGTACCAAAAAAGTGGCTGCGGGGAAGGTATGCACTCTACCGAGTGCCCGTTCTAGTTTAAAAAGGGAAAGTCTACGAAATAATACCCTCCCAAAAAGATTATCTGACCTGTAGTGCTATACATCAATCTAAATGGCTTTGGTGTGGAATGCCTAGTTTTGGAGATCTGCTTTCTCAGTAGTATATTATAGGACTATATGGCACTCGGCTTGTGGTGCTAAAAGTGCAACGTCTCTTCACAAAAATCCTCAAAATAATCCACAGGACTAGTTGTGCTGTGGATTATCTATATCCAGGGTGAACTCTGTCTCATCTCATACACAACTCATATCTAGCACCCACCTAAACCCTAAAATCAACCCTGAAAACTATCATTCCAAATAACCTCAGTGTTTTTCCCCTGAGATAATCAACATACGTCTTTCCCTGTTTGGATTGCAACCAGCGCACAAACCTGATCCACATCGCATGCCAGACGCAGAAGAACAGGAAACAGCCTCTTGTGCAGCTTGTACATGGGCGGCAAGCTATCGTCCCCCTCCACCATCTGAGCGCTTTTCCCAACCATGAAGACCACCAAGCTGTGGAGAAGCTCACAAGCTGCGACCTGCAGCACAAAGGAAACAATCATTTCTATTGGGCGACACCATTGTTGCATCGCATTTGGGAAACGCGTCGCCGACGGAGGACGTACTTTGGTTTGTCTGTCACTCGTGGACAGAGCCAGCTCACTGATGTGCGGCAGGAACGGGTCGAGGTAGATGACGGGCTTCATGTCGGCGAATGGCACCGCAAAGCTGAGCCTCTTCTCAGAATCCCAGGCAACAAATCTCTTCATCGTTTCCTCTGATGAGACCCCTAAATGTGAAAATAGAGGTGTCACACGTGTCACGTGTTCTCAAACCCTCTCTGTGGAGCGTGGCCCCGATGCATCTGTGGCAAACGAACGAGACTTACCAGTGACAAGGTTCCTGTTCAGCTGTCCTCCCAGGTGACCGAGCAACTTCACCACCCGGAGCCTCACGGTGACAAGAGGAGCGTCTTCCTGCATCAACGTAGAAGTACTCAGTGAGCTCGAGGACAGGACCTCTCATCAATGTGTAGCAGCTGCACTCGTCGATGTCTGCAACGTGCAGCAACAGCTAATTCCTCAGCACTCTAATCTGAAGTAATTCATCTTTATAAGAGATTAAATGTAAATGAAATGTCTCCCGTTGTAACTCTTTTTGGGGGTCTGTAAGTTCTATCAGACATCATAACCAGCATGTCCTCCTCCTTCTGTGTTTGTATTGTTGGGCTAATGAGGTGAACACACTACTCAGTAGACGGAAGGTAACGGCCCATTAACCTTTCATAAAATAAACAAATGTGATGATTTTAGATGGATTATAAAAATATAACTTCCTACATGAACTTTACTCTGACTTGGTGGCGTGGTGAGAGACTACAGAAAGCATGTTATTTGGACAAAACCACGGTGAGAAATAACACAAAGAGCAAAGCGCTCCCCAAACACTGAAAGACGTCTTCCACTTTCCCATCCCGTACCGTGGTGAGCTGGCGCGATTTCTTCAAGAGCCTCGTCATCACTCGTCTGTATCCTTTGTCACTTCTCGAAGAAACCGAAGACATCACCTCCCAGTTGCTGTCGTCTTTGTCTGAAGTCAACAACATCGGAATAGATTTTGGTCATTTGAACGATAACCTTCATTTAGAAAACTGAAATCATTTCAAATGGAAGCGAACACGAAACCATCGTGCGCTTACCGTCGGAGGTGTTCTTCAGGTACCCATCCAGAAGAGGAAGGATGCTCGCATAGCAGTGCTGCATAGTCTCCAGAGGAATGTGGGAGGACCAGTCCTCAAGGGCATCGAGGGCTACGTTGGCCAAAGGAACATGGCTCAGACCCAACTTCAGAGCCGCCTAGACGGACACACACACAGACACACACACACACACACACACACATATATATATATATATATATATATATATAAAATTAAGCACCCCTTCCTTCAGCAACACCTGTCATGTTCCAAATACATTCATTTTAATTCATCTGAATATGGATTTAATAGTGTAAGTTATATTTTAGTTAAGTTTGCCCACTTGAAGTGGCTATTAATCCACGACTTTCAGCTGTCTATTCCTACCATTGGTTTCCTTTTTATGTCATTTCTATTTCATCAAAGTACATGAGCTACAATTCTTCCATTTATGGCCTGGTATTTGTGAATTACTGCACTAAAGCGCCTCCTGTACTTCAGTTTGAAGAGGTGCTCATCCATCCTTATCTAGGTCACACAACCTCAAAGGAACAAGTTAAAGGATCCCACCTCGAGAGCAGGGCAGTAGGCCTTGATGTCCAGAGCTACGATGTTGTGCTGCAGCGAGAGGACGAAGGTCAAGCAGGAGGCCAGCAGCTCATCTTTGTACTGCTTCATTCTCACACACACCTGGAAGGAAGCCACACGTCATCCACACACCCCGCCGACCAAGCTGCTTCGGGAGTTGATAACATTCCCAGGAGATATTGCAGAGAGAATCTACCTCTTTTCCAAACTTAGAGAACAGAGCGAAACAAGCGCTCTTCTCCGTGTCACTCTGGGGTGATACGGAGCTCCTCGGGCCAACTCCCTGATCGGACACAGAGAGACAGTCGACATGTCACACACGTTGTAAACACTCAAGCAATATAAATCGTGCCCTGAAAAGGGAAAAACAACAAATGGTGTTGTAAATATTACCTGGTAGTACTTGATTCTCTTGGCAATGTTCATGGTGACAGAGAGCATCTTGTAAAAGCCACTGACGAGTGGATTTCGTATGGAGTGGAGGATAAGTTCATGGCTCAGGGGATACATCCAGGACTGGAAATAGTCCAGGTGTTTAGTCAGCAACAATTCGCTGCAAACATAGGAAAACAGTGTGAGACCGAAATTGAAAATGTGGTAAAATACACAGTATGTTCAATTTATTAATAATATTACATGTTTTTTTGTATAACCCTTTAAAGAAGGCAATGTAAAGTGCCTTTAAATGTAATAACAATAAATGGTGTCTGCTTGTTTCACTGTTAACTTTGCCATTTTTAAAAGGCTCCCATGTGCGTTGACTCCAATACCTGCAGAAGTCCACCAGGTTGATGAAGGCAGTGAAGTCTTTGATCTTATTGGGCAGCAGATGAGCTGTGGGGTCGGAGGACGGCAGGACGTGGGCCGCATCATCCGGAGCCTGATAGACACGGACGGGTTTCATGTTTAACCGATACCGCTAACAGCAAGTGTGCAAAAACTTTATCAATTTGAAGGTCATCAACAGGGGACACAATCAAGTTGACTGAAACAATGTCAGCGTCTCTCATACACAGGCCCATTCACGTTCACTTGTCTACAACGTTTTATGAATGTTGATGAAGTACATCAAAGTGGGACCTGAGAGTGAGACCTCACCTCCTCTCCCGTTGTATCTTTCTGCACCGACAAGTCCAACTTTTCAACAATTTTGAGAATTGATTTCACCAACTCGTCGTAAAGCAGACGGCTGAAAGATACGAGGGAGGCGTTCTGACTTTCAAAAGCTCCATCCAAAAATCCTGAATCCTGCAGAGGACGGCACAGACATAACACGGTCATACAAACATATGCGCCGCTTATTGTGACCCATGACACCATCTCCCCTGCAGCACACACAGCCGAATGGAGGAGAGCGTGCCGGTCCATAAACCCACCTCAGGACACAACGTACCTCAATATTTGTGATTCAACACTACATGATGAATGTACATCTGAACAATTTTAATTATGCAACGAGAAGCACTTAAAGTAGTTTACAGCAGTACAGTAGATGATACATAATAATCTGATGTAGACTTATTGATAGTATCTACAAAAGGTAGAACTACTGTGGTGGCCTGTTCCTTGTTCCCGTCCTATCCTGAGCCACGTCACGGGACTCCGTTTCTTGACTCACTCATTAAAAGGCTTGAATAATAACTCGAGACATTGATTCCATTTTGATCATTTTGTCAATATATTTTCACTTTTATCGAACTTAACAAATCAGAAGTCAAACTTGAGTTTTAATGAAAGCTCTAACGTGAGGTCAAAGACTGTCCCGATGTCTCGTTCTAGATAAAGAACATAAAACCAGAGACTCGGTCCCGCCCCTTCCTCTTATACCAGCTGATTTTCATCAGCTTAATATAAAATATTCCCAAAGAAAAGCATTATTTAGAATATGAATATAACATCCATTTATTTGGCAAAGGGATGTCTTTAGATAGAATAAATCAAATAACATGATTTGTAATAAAAAAAAAAATATATATGTCTCTAACAACCACCGTCTTCAAAATGGATGCAAATGTTATGCATTATAAATAACAGGCTGTCCCAAATACAACTGCTAAAATTAATAATAATAAAACATTTTTTTAATGACATATGTACCTTCAGCAGATGGCAGTCTAGAAGTCTTTTAAAAAGGGCGAGGTAGTTCTGACTGGATGGAACTTTCCATGTTCCAGTGTGAACTTGGGAAGACCCGCTGTCTTTGTCCTGAGGGGAGAAAATATATATACATATTGTTTGTACCAGTACAGTAAAAAAATGTCATTTTTGATTTAAGGAAAAGGAATTAAACTGTAAATAAAACGGCGCCTGACCTCAGAAAGCATGATGGGTTTTGAACAGATACGAATCAGGCCCTGGTGCACTGGAACAAAAGAACAGAGGTGAAGGTTTGAGCAGATGTTATGTGCATCTCATCACAGATATCATGTTTACCACAATGACAGCCTCTTCTCTCATTTCTGCACTGAATCAACTATTGAATGATGAACACATCATTGTAAAACGGTTACCTGATAAAGGGAAGTGTTTAAATTCAAAATATCACGGTGGCCTTTAGGTGCATCGTGCTCATGGGCGACCTACCCACAGAGCTAATGAATCCCCAGAGGACCGGTCCTTTGGAGGCCATGGCCACCAGCACCTTCAGGATGGACCTGCAACAAACAACCTGCATTCTTTCGCCGTACTGCGGGAAGCTGTCGATCTGCACCACGAGGAGGCGCTCCAGCAGCGGTGTATACACCTCTGGAATCTGAGACCAGGGGGGAGAAATAAGTTTAAAGTAGCTGTGAGAGGGTGAATTAATTAGTCTTTCTTTCTCCTGCAGGACACAATGGTGCATATATGGATTAAAACCGATGATTCTCAGTTTGATTCACATTGATGTCGTCAACATTTGGTCCAGGTCAACGACAAGGAACGTGACTTTGTTACCTTGTCCAGGTGAATCAGAACACTGGCTATGGAGTCCAGGAAGCTGGGCAGCTGGTAGAAGCTGTCGTCCTCCCCGTCGGACTCGGTCAGATACATCTGCTTACAGCGCTGAATCAGCTCGGTGTACATCAAGTCCACGTCTTGTGGGCAAACTTTCTTGCATGGCTACAGAAAAGACATTATATATATTTTTTGGGCATGTTGAATTGAGACACAGGAACACAATGGGAACGCAGAATATTAGAAAGAAGCAAGTGAAGGAAATATGGATCACAGCAGCCCAAGCAGCAACGTTTGTCAAATAGGTTTGGGCTTCTACAGCGGGATTAAAAGCAAACAAGGCAATGAACGTACGGTGGCAAAGAATCCATATCCCCGAATGGCGATGGACAGCTCCTTGTGCGTCGAGTCCATGGTTCTAATGATGCTGCAGAACTTCTGCATGAAGAACTTCAACTTGCTTTTGTGCTCCTCAATATCGTCTGCCACCAGCAATGCAACCTTGGAATAACAACAACAACAAAATAACATGAATGCTCAGCAGAGATGTTGGAATATCATCATGGAGTCTCATCCTGGAGCATCTCCTCATAGAGTGTTTCCTCATGGAGCGTCTCCTCATGGAGCGTCTCCTCATAAAGCGTCTCCTCATGGAGCGTCTCCTCATGGAGCGTCTCCTCATGGAGCGTCACCTCATGGAGCGTCTCCTCATGGAGCGTCTCCTCATAGAGCGTCTCCTCATAGAGCGTCTCCTCATAGAGCATCTCCTCATGGAGCGTGTCCTCATGGAGCGTCTCCTCATGGAGCGTCTCGTCATGGAGCGTCTCGTCATGGAGCGTCTCGTCATGGAGCGTCTCCTCATGGAGCGTCTCCTCATGGTGCTGCTAACCTGTTAACTTGCTAAATGTCTTCTATGTGTAAAAAAGCCTCCGAGTGTTTACCTGTTTGAGGAAGGCCTCAAGTGCGTAGTAACTCGTCTTCTTCATCTCAGCGTTGACGTGTCCACAGAGCTTCGACATGACCTCGAACAAAGCTCTGGAGTGGTCCATGAGGCAGCTGCTGAACTGGGACGCGTGTTTGGCGAGGAGTCTGAGCCCGGCTGTTCAAGAGACGGAATCAGAGACGGACGAGTTCTCGGGGACTTTGGTCTTCATGTCGCTGTAGAAATGGCGGGACTTACCGAGTGTGACAGCGTGGCGCGTCATCGACATCTACAACAAAGAAAACCGTCACGCTCCAGAGCCACACATTTTAATGTAAAAAAACAATCACAAAGGAACACAGCGTGCCAAGACACATTGTGCCCAAAAAACAACAACATGTCCTAAAAAAAATATGTTTCAATCTGGATGTCATGTTTACCACCTACAGCAGGGACCAATGGATTTCTAGGACTTTTCCATGACTTTTATGATTTAAGTTTTTTCCATGAATTTTCCAGGCCTGGAAATTACCATTTTAAAATTACATGACTTTTCCAGATTTTCCATGACCGTACGAACCCTGCTACAGTGACAGGTTTGGCTGCTCGCTACAACGCTAGTTTCACCAAATAACGATTCAGCCGTAACACCCGGCTCAACACGCAGCAGAGGACCGTTAGACAGAAGAGACGGGGTTACCTGCGGGCTGACGGCCTTCAGGGCGTACTGGAAAATGTCCTTGGACGTTGCTGGGTCTGCAAGTCAGAGACGCACACTGATCATGCACCCATCATGGAAAAAGCATGTGTTGTTGAACAATTTAAATACACAGATAAAGCAAAACATATGGATGGATGGACAGACAGACCACACACACACACACACACACACACACACACACACACACACACACACACACACACACACACACACACACACACACACACACACACACACACACACACACACACACACACACACACACACACACACACACACACACACACACACACACACACACACACACACACCCACCCACCCACCCACCCACACACACACCTTCCTCCATTGTTTTTGGGAAGTTGACCATAAGCGCCGTGATTCCTCTCAAACATCCAGCTACAACAAAAAGTTTGGGCTCCTTTGTTGAAGAGGTCATCTGCAACAAAAAGATTGACAGCCACAGCCGATCACGCACACATTTGAAAACACAATAACTGTAGAGGACAGTGAGCCCGACGCTCCCCGTCAGAGCCACTCCCCCTGTTCCCGTACCTGTTCCTTGAGCTCCGCTAGATAGGCCTTGTAGAGTTTGTCAGAGTTCTTGTCCATCTCACTGGGGTGAACCTCTGCGAGAACTCCCAGCAACTCGTAGATTTTGCCGAGGACTAAAACAAAAGATTGTTTTTATTTTCTATGTGTAATGTACGTCATTTACATGTTCATTTCCTGGATGAACTCCTGTCCAGCGTTAAAACCAAACGTTGCCTTCAGACATCAAGCAATGACTCACCTGAATCGGGCAGTTTGCTCCTCTGACAGAGCTCGCCGTAATATCTGTTGAAAATGTCGCAGACTCGAAGCTCTGCAACCACACTGGAAGCTTTTGTTGTTTGGAGAACCTGAGGAGAGTCACAGCAAGAGCAAGGTCCAGCCAGCATATCCTCCATATTCACTAATATGTCAAACAGACTCTTGCCAGAGCCCGTGCATGGTGAATTGTGTCAACAGTGGGTCTCTTCTTTCGCTCAGTTCATGTCGCACACCTGTTGCACAAAGAAACGGCACAGGCTGCCGAGAGAAACCAACCTTGATGAGGAGATCCAGCACCGGAGACCTACACTTGGCTGCTTTCTCCTTTGTATACACAACCATGCATGTGTCCTGCACGGAGAGAGAAATACAGCATGATTCCATCGTGGCATTACATGTATACGCACAAAAGTCTGGTTCGAGGTATGCCTCGGTTATCTTGTGTTATACCGAGAGTTGTTAGTAGATATTACTACGAATAATATATATAGAAGCTACTTTGGTGTCAGTATCAGTTTTAGTCGGAAGTTGAATTTACTTTGAGTACATGGATGAACCATTATGTGTAATGATCTTTATTTTTCCCTGCTGTGCATGAAGCAAGTGATTGTAGAATGAAACTCTGAACATTTGATCTGGTTCTGAAAGGGGAACTTACACGTATGTCAGTGGCGTATGTCTTCTCCCAACCCTTGATACTTGGTGAGACCCTGTCCAAGAATTTTTCCAAAAAACCCAAGATCTCAACTCGGGTGTCTCGAAACTGGAAAACAGATGTTTCTGTTAAAACACGATAACCTTTCAGAGTTGTGACATTATTGTCCCCTAGATACCCACCTCCTCCAACGACAGGGACTTCCTGAGGAAGATGAGCAGTCCATAGTCTTTTGAGAACAATAAGGACGTCTGCAAAGCTTCACGGCGAAATATGCAAATAAAACGGAATCGGAAGGAAATGTTAATATCTGTTTTCGCAGAATTTCTTCACCCAAAACTAAATTCAGCACATTCAGCATCATGCAATTTCATACATGAAAACATCTGTGCAATTGTTTTCATGAACTTGTTTACTGTGTTAGTAATGTGCTATAACTTCACAAAAACTATATTGACCAGTTTAAGGACCCAACAACTATAATCTAGAGATGAGGAAGAACAATTGTTTTGGATTGAAGTTATATGACAAGCAAGAGAGAACAACATTTAAAATGTTATGTTTTGCATATGGTAATGTAATGTAATGTAATATGGTAAGCGCTACAGGCTGAGCCCCCCTAGGAAAAGGTGTATAGTATTGTAACACTGGCACACTTTTACTATTGTAATATTGCAAACTTCCAATTGAGTTGTGGGCGTGGCCTCCTCCACGCTCTGCTTATTGTCACGTGATATTTATATTGTATTCACCGCAGTGAGTTTAGAAGGAAGTGCTTGACGTGATCGATGCAGGGAAAAAACTAAATAAAAAGTAAATGTGTAATTAATGAAATAATGTATGCATTACGAATTGACAAGTACCAAGTAAATATCCATACAGCGTCTCGGCCGACAAGGTGTTTACGTCTCATCATCAGCTTAGAAGCATCGTCAATATTAAAATGCCAGATTGTTATTGGGAGTCTGGCGCGGATTCACGGCGCTCTCATAACGAAAGGAGTTGATGGACTTTATTGTCTTACCAAGTTCGTTGTCGGTTGGTGTGAGCATGCACTCCTGTCCCAGGACACCCATGATATCGTTGCATTTCAAAGCTGCGGATCGTGTGTCTTCGTCTGCGAGATATTCATGAAGTTTCAGGAGATGCCCCTGAACGCCTCCAGCAGCGTTGCTCTCTGAAGACATAGCGTTAGCTGCGCGGGGCTAAGCTAACGTTAGCATCGCTTCAGCAACACTACTTTCTCTCATGAAGTACATTCACCAGAAGAAGGACGAACAAATATGGAAAGAACACACTCTGTCAGGCGAGCTGGGGAAGAGCTATTCACTCTGAAACAATCACGCACATCGGGAAGTGTCAGAATAAGATGCATTTGTTTCAAAATAAAAGCTGCGGTTATGAATGTCCCGGGAACTTCCGGTGACATAAAGGTTCCTCTCGTGGCTGTAAAATAGTGGTCAGCGCAGCATTACGTTAAACAATTACTTATATTGTTTATTATTATTGACAACGTAGCGTAACATAACGTAATGTAGCATCATATCTACCATATATAAAAAAATATTTTCAAAATGTTTGAAAAATATAGCACGATATTACTATCATACATCCACGGACGGATGGCTGAGTAAGAAAAAGTACATCATCATTAGTGTACACTATAAGTAATCATAGTTTACAATTACAGTGTTATTTGTTAAAAGTTGTATTATATTCTATATATATATTATGTATAACATCTAGCGGTAGTATATGCTCTTTCAACACTAATGTATACTTCTTCTAATTTCCACTGAAGAATGTGCAGTTGTCCATCTAAAAGGAATTAACATTTTTGTGCCATAACTTGTTTTTCCTGATTATTTCAGTTTAGCGTATTTTGAATATTCACCAGAAGTACTATTAGGTAATCATGTCTCCGTTAACGCTAGCTTGACGAATTTACTCTACTGCAGTTCTCTACTTTGGCCGCTGGAGGGCACTAAACACTTATTGTTTCACAATTATGAGGAATAAAGAGCGGCAAACCATTCTCAAACATGTTTTGTTTATTTAACAGGCCTACCTGTCTGAGTTAGGTTTCACTGTTTGTTGTGTTATAGGAAAAACAGATTTCTTTTTTTAAAGGTCTTCAGGTTAATGTTCACTCACACAAAGTCACCTGACATCATGAAGTTGTCTTAATGCTTCCTTTCTGCTGATCAAGTTCTCAGATTGTCATTGCTAAATATGTCCTGTAATCATTGTAGGCTATTTTGTTTTAAATTAATCAAAACGTGCAATATTAAGATAGTATATGACAATTATAAGTACTGTAATGTAATTTACTTTAGTTTTGAGTGAATATGCCAAGTCTGTAGGCTCTATAGTATTTTCTAACTCGGACAGATTATCATACTTTTGTCCTTATCATCTCATTAGAATGATTTCTAAAGGAAGTGTGTGAGTGACCGAATATTTTCTGAAATCCATTGATTTTTAACAAGGAAACACACATGAGATAGGGAAAGGGAAAGAAGAAAGAACACCATTCACACTACTTAAACAACAATATATATATAAACATATATATATATATATATATATATATATATATATATATATATTATATATATACAGTGTATCATAACTGTATTGGTGTGTATGTATTACACAAAATATGCACATACAAAAACAAGCTTTTTGAAACTTTATGAAATCGTAAAAAAAAAACTGGCAGTGATGAAATTATTATATGCAGAAGTTCAGTCATCATTTTTGGGGTTTTGGCCTCCACCTCTGTTGGGCTCCTTTTTTCCTGTAAAAGATTTGTGGGTGATCCGATGTGAGGTCCTGGGTCAGTGATATCATATGTGTAAAGATTGTAAAGCCCTCTGAGGCAAATATATGATTCTGGAAAATGCAAAATAAACTGAATTGAATTGAAAGTCCTGAGGAGTTGAATGACGCTGCAGGCAGACAGGAAGGAGGAGAGAAGCAGCAGGATATCAAAATCATCGTTACATCATTAGATGGGATGAATACATTTCACATGACAAGAGGAGCTCCTGCCTCACCGGCCTGGACTCCTTGAAGTTCTATTACTGCCGTCCAATGTTGCCTTATTTTCCTCACAGCCCTGTAAGTGGTCCTCTTATTTTCAAAAACAAGAGACAGTGCTCACGCAGTCACGACAGATGAGTTATTGACTTTTTACATCTTACAACCACTCTAATTTTTTTTTAACTCTGCAAATAACAGCACGCTGACATCATTCTCCCACTGATCCCAGTCTAATGACTGGGAATCATCACCCCTGTCCAGGTGGCCTCTGTTGACGGACCCTTTGACCCACCTGTAACAAGCTGCATGTAATCACTGTGAATCTTACTCCTATAATTTAGACATGTAGTACACAACATCTCCCCCTCGGACCCTTGTGGCTTGTTGGCGGTCAGTTAGGGTCCGGTACCAGGTCACTGACCTTGCCTGAGACCTCCTGGACACCTTTCAATCAATATGTTTTAACTGGAACAGTTCATGAGGGAAAGATATTCAACTGCTATGTTTGAATACTTTCACAGTGTTTAACTCTAATGTGAGATATAACCCATTAGATTAAACATACGTAAGTATTTAAAAGGCTTAGTTAATTATAACCCCTCAATACATTTCCTTTCCACACTCCCTATTATTTTCACTAAGCAAAAGGCTATGAATATAATAGGTGTGTAGAGGGCACAGACACGACACCCTCTGTAGTCAAACTCAAATCTAGTATATGATATCATTGAGTCCCCAGAAGCATAATGGTCATCTTTCTGTTCGTTGTCACATGGATTATATGCTTCCATCTAGTGGCAAGATCACACAACGCCGGATAAATAAGGCCAATTTTATTAAAAAGTAAAATAGAAATTCACAAATTGTCAAATGTTACTGCAGTAAAAACGTAACCATTGATTCATTTTCAGGGGGAAAAATCCTAGATTCACAAAAGACTACACAGAATTACTAACTAATGTCTAATTTCGAAATTTAACAACTAAAAAGCTGTCGAATTTCTCCATCTATTTCTAAGTAAAACACAGTTAGTATGCAATCAAAGCAAACCAGTATAGGACAATTCACGTGTGGCTTTCTACGCAGGCATATGTCACGTCGGCTTGGAAAGGACCCGATCCGTACACAAGCTGTCGTTGACTCAGGCCGCCGACTGACAAACATTGTATCTGTGCAGATGCAATATTACTGAGGAGGAAGACGAGGAACGCTGAGGGGCAGGGGACATATTTTAAAAAACCAGAGCAGCTCTTAATGTCCGACCAAGCAGTGATGGAAGAAGAGAAGGGGCGACTAAGTGCCTGTGTTTACAGTACCTCAGAGATAAGGAGTGTAAAGGTCCTATTTACAGTGGAACGCTGCACTGATGGGATGATGAGAGTGTTAAGACTTTGGCTTCTTCCAATATCCTAATGACACAGTGCGGGTTAAGGTTTGGGAAGCAGGGGCAGACCAGAGGTCCACTGCAATACATCTTGAGTATTCATTCGGAGAAACTATGGAGTCAAGAACATGTTATCTCATACATATCTTATGCCCATCTGAATTATTGTTCAAGTGGATCTAGATACAGGTTATTAGTGAATGTAGGAAACATTAAACACCATTTCCAGTAACACATAAAAGTATTATGGCCTTCAATGTTTATGTCAAAAAAGTAGCAGGACACTGCAGGGAATCGAACCCCTAAATACCTAATTTTATGTTGTGCGAACCGGATCAACCAGAGTAAAAACCCAACTCAAGCATGGGATGTGCAAACTCCACACCTGTGTTGTACTGGTTTGATGTAATGTAATCTAATTTGGAGAAGGTGGCGATTCACGGAGAAGATTCTAATTTAATCTAATTTTTTAATCTAAATACCTAATTTTATGTTGTGCGAATCGGATCAACCAGAGTAAAAACCCAACTCAAGCATGGGATGTGCAAACTCCACACCTGTGTTGTACTGGTTTGATGTAATCTAATCTAATTGTTATTGAATTTTTAAAAATGGAAATACCTAATTTTATGTGGTAAGAAAAAACCCAACTCAAGCATGGGATGTGCAAACTCCACACCTGTGTTGTACTGGTTTGATGTAATCTAATCTAATTGTTATTGAATTTTTAAAAATGGAAATAACTAATTGTATGTGGTAAGTAAAAACCCAACTCAAGCATGGGATGTGCAAACTCCACACCTGTGTTGTACTAGGTTGATGTAATGTAATCTCATTTGGAGAAGGTGGCGATTCACGGAGAAGATTCTGATTTCTAATTTAATCTATTTTTTTTATCTAAATACCTAATTTTATGTTGTGCGAACCGGATCAACCAGCGTAAAAACCCAACTCAAGCATGGGATGTGCAAACTCCACACCTGTGTTGTACTGGTTTGATCTAATCTAATCTAATTCTTATTGAATAAAAAAAAAATGGAAATACCTAATTTTATGTGGTAAGAAAAAACCCAACTCAAGCATGCAGTGCAAACTCCACATTTGTGTTGTACTGGTTTGATCTAATCTAATCTAAAATTTGTTTTAAATGTTGTTATGGAAATATCTAATTTTATGTTGTAGGAACCGGATTAACCAGAGTAAAAACCCAACTCAAGCATGGGATGTGCAAACTCCACACGTGTGTTGTACTGGTTTAATCTAATCTAATCTAATTTTAATTTTAAAGGTTGTTATGGAAATACCTACATTTATGTGGTAGGAACAAACCAAACTCAAGCATTGGATTCAATTCAATTCAATTCAGTTTATTTGTATAGCCCAGTTTCACAAATTACAAATTTGTCTCAGAGTGCTTTACAATCTGTACACATAGACATCCCTGCCCCAAAACCTCACATCGGACCAGGATGTGCAAACTCCACACCAAAAAAGAAAATCTGTGTAACTTGTTTCTTGTCCTTCAGTTCGTCTGAAGAACCGAAGGAATCTTTTCCGCAAAGATAGTTATTTGGGCTTTTGGACCACTCTTGTCTCCTCCAGGCTTTGTTTAATTTCGCTCGATGGTCCCTTTCTTCTTGCATTTGAATTTGTTGACTGTTGGATTTAGTCAATGCCTCAGTCAGTGCAGCCTGGAGTCGATCGCTCGTCTCTATTTAGTGAGCCAGGCTCATTGCTGCGTCTTCTTGGCTCATCTTTAGCCACTGAAGGGTCAGGTCCAGGGTCGTTTCAACCTCCATGGTATCCTCCTTTTGCACCTGAAGGGCCTCCTCCAACTGCTTTAATTTGTGGCCAGTCTCAGATTCAGTGACGTTTTTTAGAGACAGTTGAATCTCTAATTTACTGATCACTTCATCAGCCACAACTTTTTCTCTAACGTGTTTCTTGTCCTTCAGTTCGTCTGAAGAACCGAAGGAATCTTTTCCGCAAAGATAGTTATTTGGGCTTTTGGACCACTCTTGTCTCCTCCAGGCTTTGTTTAATTTCGCTCGATGGTCCCTTTCTTCTTGCATTTGAATTTGTTGACTGTTTGATTTAGTCAATGTCTCGGTCAGTGCAGCCTGGAGTCGATCGCTCGTCTCTATTTAGTGAGCCAGGCTCATTGCTGCGTCTTCTTGGCTCATCTTTAGCCACTGAAGGGTCAGGTCCAAGGGTCAGGTCCAGGGTCGTTTCAGCCTCCATGGTATCCTCCTTTGGCACCTGAAGGGCCTCCTCCAACTGCTTTAATTTGTGGCCAGTCTCAGATTCAGTGACGGTTTTTAGAAACAGTTGAATCTCTAATTTACTGATCTCTTCATCAATCTTGAGCTGAGACTCCTTCTGGAAAGCCTCATTTAGTTTGGCCTTCTTTTCTAAAACCTTCACTTCATCACTTAGAATATAATTTTCTTCCGAGAAATTACTCTTGCTGAGGTTGTCGTCTAACTCCTCTTTAAGGTCCTCCATGGGTTCTGGAGCCTCCAATTGAACCTGATCAGGTGCAGCAGCCTCCTTCTCTTCAAGGTCCTTCTCTTCCCGATGTACTGTAGGTATTTCCACCTGGGAGACACCTACAGTACACGGGGAACAGGGGTCGGCCGCAGTGCCGACGCGCCTCGGGGAGCAGGGGTTTATTTAAAATGTTGTTATGGAAATACCCAATTTTATATTGTGAGAACCGGATCAACCGGAGAAAAAAAACAACTGAAGTATGGCTCGTGCAAGCTCCACACCTGTGTTGTACTGGTTTGATCTATTCTCATTTGTATTTGGTTCTGGGGCCTCCAATTGAACCTGATCAGGTGCAGCAGCCTCCTTCTCTTTAAGGTCCTATTCCTCCGGATGTACTGTAGGTATTTCCACCTGGGAGACACCTACAATACACAGGGAACAGAGGTCGGCTGCAGCAGAGATGGGTCACGGGGAACAGGGGTTTATTTAAAATGTTGTTATGGAAATACAAAATGTTATGTTGTGAGAACCGGATCAACCGGAGAAAAAAAACAACTTAAGCAATGAACGTGCTCCACACCTAAAAGGAAAATCTGTAGAAAAAAGTTATGGCCGGGACTTTTTCTCTAACGTGTTTCTTGTCCTCCAGTCCGTCTGAAGAACTGAAGGAATCTTTTCCACAAAGAAAGTTTTTTAGGCTTTTGGACCACTCTTGTCTCTTCCAGGCTTTGTTTCTGTTTCATTTTGCTCATGGCCTGGAGGAGATGGTCCATTTCTTCTTGCATTTGAAGCTGTTGACTGTTGGATTTAGTCAATGCCTCGGTCAGTGCAGCCTGGAGTCGATCGCTCGTCTCTCTTTGGTGAGCCAGGCTCATTGCTGCGTCTTCTTGGCTCATCTTTAGCCACTTAAGGGTCAGGTCCAGGGTCGTTTCAGCCTCCATGGTATCCTCCTTTTGCACCTGAAGGGCCTCCTCCAACTGCTTTAATTTGTGGCCGGTCTCAGATTCAGTGACGTTTTTTAGAGACAGTTGAATCTCTAATTTACTGATCTCTTCATCAATCTTGAGCTGAGACTCCTTCTGGAGAGCCTCATTTAGTTTGGCCTTCTTTTCTAAAACCTTCACTTCATCACTTAGAATATCATTTTCTTCCGAGTAATTACGCTTGCTGAGGTTGTTGTCTAACTCCTCTTTAAGGTCCTCCATGGGTTCTGGGGCCTCCAATTGAACCTGATCAGGTGCAGCAGCCTCCTTCTCTTCAAGGTCCTTCTCTTCCCGATGTACTGTAGGTATTTCCACCTGGGAGACACCTACAGTACACGGGGAACAGGGGTCGGCCGCCAATTGAATCTGATCAGGTGTGGCAGCCTCCTTCTCTTCAAGGTCCTCCATGGGTTCTGGGGCTTGTTCACCCTCAGGAGCTCTTGTGTTCCCTGTCTGAGTGTTCATCCTGCTCTTGTGAAGGTGATCAGGGATGGTGATTGACATCAAGTCCTGCATCTTCCCCACCTGATTCTGACCTTTCTTGCTGTTGTAGTTATTCATTGTAGCTTTTGGTTTACCCTTAGGAGCTCTCTTGTTCCCTGTCTGAGAGTTTATCCTGTTCTTGTGAGGGTGAGTGAGTGACATTAACTCCTGCATCTTCTCCACCTGATTCTGGCCTTTCTTGCTGTTGTAGTTATTCATTTGACCTTTTTGTTTACCGCCAGGAGCACTCTTGTTCCCTGTCTGAGTGCTCATCCTGCTCTTGGGAAGGTGATAGTCATCAGGGATGATGATCGACATCAAGTCCTGCATCTTCCCCACCTGGTTCTGGCCTTTCTTGCTGTTGTAGTTATTCATTATGACTTTCTGTGTTCTCAAAGTCTTTTTGTAATGACAAAGTGTTGGTCTGTGAAGCAGAAAAGTATACTGGAAAGGAGTGTCAGGCTTACAGATCACAACCTCTTTATATACTCAGAGGGGGGGGGGGGGGGGGTTCCGAGATCAAAGGCTACGCTAGATCAAGGCTCTCAGTCGCGCGCTTTTCGCTCTCTTTTGCGCGCGCTATTATCTCTCTCTCTCTCTCTCTCTCTCTCTCTCTCTCTCTCTCTCTCTTTCTCTCTCTCTTACTCTCTCTCTCTCAACTTTTAAAGAAATACGGGTGAAACGCAACGATTCTCCTGTGGTTTCGTCTCCAATGGCAACGCCCAGCTTTAAGGTGACGGATCGAGGTCTGTGACGTCACGTCCGTGATATTCTTCTCCTTCACACTGTGCACCACTCAAACAGAAATGTTCACGGCATTTCAAGTGCTAAGTACCTTTCCAGATGACTTTTCCTGAGCGTTGACAGCTGAGGGAAAAGAGCGAAGACGGGTGGAATTTAACATTTGAAGCGTGCCCTCCGGAGAACACAGCAAATAGCGAAACGTGGATGTAACTTTTTGCGTGTGTTCACAGGATGAACACTGCAATGGGGGCGTCGGGGATCCCGACTAGCACAGGGAGAGATGCGCCAAAGGGGTTCTAATTTTCAGCCGTTTGTTTTTAGGGCCACAATGAAACTCAGTAAACACAGGAGCTGCATGTTTTGTGTGACAGTTCCAATAATGTTTATTCAAACAATGGGTCTTAAAGTTTTACTTCAGCTGTACAAAAATACTCTCTAAAAAACTTTACACACATTTTCCAAAAGCCTCTTCAAGGTGGAACTCATTAGTATGACTTATATGTTAAATATTGCATCATATTGTATTGGTTTATCACATGTGATATACAAGTAGTAGAATAACTAGTACAACGCAGTAGAACAAGCTGAATCTTGCCCAAAGAACTCATTAAGCTGCATAACATGAAAGTACAATACTGTGTATCAGGCACGTGCACAGACATTGTGTGGGGGCAGGTGCTCAAAAAAAAAAAAGGCCACTCATTGCCCAAAAAAGATTCTAAATTCGAGTTGAAGCATAAGCAACATTACACTGATGAAGCTGTCCTCGACCTGCGTTTCCTCTAGGCAGCATCAGACCGCTAGCTTACATTTTATTTAGGAATAAAGATGCATTATTATATAGCAACAACAGTACTATTATATATATATATATATATATATATATATATATATATATATATATATATATATATATATATATATATATATATAGTGATGTCCATATATCCCAAGCACAACTATGCTTTATTTGTTGTAAAATATAAAGATTCACTCACTTGAGAATATTTGCGTCGGCCTTATTTGGCTGAATTACATTGATTTCACCAGCAGGTGTCCGTGATGAGCCTTGTGTTACTTGAAGCCTCCAGATTCATTTGAGGTGCAACTGGATACAATCCTTTTTGTTAAAATATAAAGTTTAGGAAGGTAATGAGACTATCAGCCACACAATCAGATATATCTTTTTTTCTCAGGAGAATGTGCTCATGTCTAAAAGTGTCCTGCCTTCCTGTCTCTGGAACAGTAGTGTAGTATAATGCATCTTTCTCTTTGTCAATTAAAGCAAATCAGGCTACTAAATGCATATTATTGGACTTTTATCAAGTCTGCTCTCTTTCAGCGAAGACCTGATATTTAAGGTTTCACATATTCCACGCTGCTCGACTGGAATTGAATAGAAATGACATAGATAAAAGAGATGTTTGTGTTCACAACAAAAGTCAAACAACACGTCACTCGGTAAACGCCATTTGCAGAAATTGCCATTTACGACATTTATTTTGAAAGTCTTAACAGGAAGTTTCTTGCCGTATTGAGGGCTATTAACACTTTAACAACTCCAGACAGACACCTGTTGTCAAAGGAGGACGCCGCACAACGTCTCCAACACGCAAACACACACGCATGCACGCACGCGCACCCCCCCCCCCCCGTTACCAATCACAAGTCACCGCCTACATCACACGAAGAGAGCAGGCGACTCAACGCGGCGGTGCGCAGCGGGACGGTGAGGGGTTTGGGGAAGTTAAGGACAGCGCACTGCTTGTGGAATAATTTGTCCTTTTCAGGATCCCCCCCCCGGCTGAAATGTTTTGGGATCCGACTGCAGGTGTGTATTGTTGTCCATGTTGATATTTTGTGTAACATTTGTTTGTGTTCCTACAAGATCAAATATATTTAGGAAGAGCTAACGTTGGAGGATAGAGAGAGATGTTCATAGACGGTGGTTGTGAAGTTACTTTTTAACTGCGAAATTCACCAGACGTCCGTTCAAGTATTACACATATCTTCAGTGCTGCTTTTTTACCGGCAAAAAGTAGACGTGTTCTGGAGGGCCAGCCACTAAAAACGCTTCTTTCCTCTCAACTACACGTTCTGAAACGTGTACCTCCACACGGCTCCTCGGCTCCTCGGCTCCGCGCGTTAGCCGCGGTGAGGCGGTCCGACCGGAGGCGACAGTCTCCGGTTCATGATAAAAAGGCTCTTGGTGTGTGCATGCCGAATTAACTGGCCGTCCGTAATCATCCGACGGGTTTAATTAGGACTACATTAGTCTCGTTATATTCAACAATAAGCAATAAACCCCCACATGTTGGACTTATTAAGCAGCGGTGACCTGTGCACGGGACGGCCGCTGACACTTGAACGCGTCGTAGATTGCGCTGCATTCAAGTCATTTTATCGACAGGTGTTTTTCCTCCTTTTCTTCCCACATTGCTTGTTGCCAGCCTTGTTTTGGCAACCTACTGTTTGCATCAGTTGCAGAGAGGCTGTAGATTAATACAGAAGGAGTGCTCTTACTTGTGTGTCCTAGGTGAAGTGTGACTAACTCCACTCCAAGGCAAATCATAGTTAAATACTGGTTTGTGCTGTCTGATTTATTTTTGGGGCTGTAATTGGTATACTTATTGTATTAAGATCAAGAATGCGGAGACTTGTTAGCACGACAACAACAACTTCCCCTCACACATTGTTCCAATCGGTTTAATCCTGTGACATATCCCCATCGAGCTACACATCTCATTCTATTGGGTGATGCCTTCAAAACTCCCTGCACATGTGTTGTTTATTTAAATGGGAAATACAGAACATCCACATGTTGGATGTGGTCAACCGGGTTTTGAAACCCAGGTCCAGCGGTGCGGGCGTCTGTCCTGCCTGCTAACGCGGCCACCCGATGCCTTCTGGACCGTCATGCTGTTCCTTCTCCCTCTATTTGGCAGACGTCTCTGTCCCCGTCGTGGTGCAGTGCTGGGTGTGAGAACGAAGCTGAACTGCAGGATAACCGTCCCCAGGCCTCAGGGCCCCTGGACCAACAAGAGATGCTGGCTGCCATGCTGCGCCAGAGTTCTGGTGGAGGAGGAGGAAGCGGCGGCGGCAGCAGCAACAGTGACGGCGGTGGACCCAAACTCTCTCTAGGCATCTCCCGACTCTCCAACTCCAGCTTGGGCTCGGCGGGCTCCGTTAGCGTGGGACCCCGGGGGCCGGGAAGGTCCTCCAAGGACGGCTCGCTGAGCTCGGACAGCCCAGACGTCCGCGCCTCGGACCCCGTCTACATCATGCAGCTGGTCAGCGACGTGCGCACGTTTGCCGACGTGCTTCTGCAACTCAAAGAGGTTTTCAACTCCAAAGGTATGTGTAGGGAGAGTCTGCGTTGTGCGATACCCTGCTGTGTTATTTGAGCTTTCGGCCAACACAACGTGCTCCTCTAACTCCTCTACGACCCCTTAGTTGTGCTTCCTCCAATAACAACTCCTTAATTCTGACATGAAAACATTCTTGGGGGTCAAACCCTGCCCTCTCTGATTTGTTATCATTAGTTTTGCCTCATAAAGTTTTGCCTCATAAATAAGGGGTGTCTCTTACAGTAGAGGTAATAGTGTAAGCACAACCACAAAGAGGTTTCTAACGGGATACAGCTGCCAGTCGACTCTTGTGTACACACTGTTGCGTTCCCCACCGTGTGTACACGCTCTCTGTCCACCTGGTCGCTCCCGCCGTCCTTGGCTGCGCGGTCAGTCAACTCGCCTTATCGCACTTTTACTTTGCTTCTTGCCCTCCTCGTTTCCATCTGCGCTGCAACTCGTTTACGAGTCTCCCTAAAAGCCGCCGATGGAGGATTTGATAAACGGCTTTGCGGTAAGGCGTCTCAACGTTCTGGCGAGCTTCTCAGTTTTAACGTAGGAGTAAACATCTTAACAGGACATGATAAGGGTTGTTTTACACTGTGGAAAAAAACGGCAGCAGGAACTTTCAACTCCCGAAGCTTTCGAGACGGAGTAAAACCCCCTCTAAGGCCGTAAATAATAGGCCTCCCTTCATCTGTGATGAAATAATTTCCAAACCACAGAGGAGTGTAGAGACCGACTCCCGTCTGCGTGGCTGTGTTTATTTCGTGTGGGTTGTTATCACATTCCTGACTTTGTATGTTCGGCGTTGGCTTTTGGGCCGGACCCAGATCTGTCGATCCCTGGACCTGCAAAGGCAGGTCTAAATAAGATGAGGTCAGTAAAGCTGCGTTACCCGGCTGGACACCTATTTTTCTTTATTATTCTGAATCTTTTTAAGCTCAAGAGACTTTTCCGTGACCTGTGGCACGCCGACGATCGAAGCAGCAAGAGAGCCACGTCTGCAGCTTTTTCCCAAGAGGAGATTAAAGCAAGAAATGTATGCAGCGCTTTCCCAGCTCGTGACACAGCTGTGATTGTGGTCTGTTCACCTGCAGATCAAAAGTGATCACCACGCCAACGTGCACAGACAGTCGACTGTTATGTTCCTGCGGCCGCATAGCTGTCATACTAGACATTTTGCGCTCGCTGCTCGTCATAAGAAACCTGTTTATAATCTCCGCTCCAAATAACAATTGCGTAGAGCCTGAGAACATAATCTGTCAAATGGGCATCAAAAAGAACAAACTCAAGATCAACACAATTTACAGGTCTGGTACACTTAAGCTCAATTATGCAAATGGAGCCACTGAGACGCCAACACAGTGTTCCCATTAGTCGGCTTATTTTGGCTAAATGCAGGAAAGGACAGATTTGGGGAAATTGACGGATTCCACTGTAGAAAACAGATCCGTCCACCCACTTTTGAGGAAAGCAGCAAAGAGACCTTTGTGTCACCAAGTCGTTTCAAACTGCAGGGAAATGAAAAGAAGGACAAAAAGTTAAGTTGGAGCGAATGTTTGACACAACGGTGATTTTGACTTTGGGCCGCGATCCCACGCCGGCCTCGTATTGACGTCTGTGTGTTTAATTTTATTAGCCTTATCAAGAGGTCTGTTCTTGTCGTCAATGAGCGTCTTCCAAGTGCCATTGTTGAGGGATGGCCCTCTCCAGCCTCTTTAGGAGGGCTTGCTAGCAGATTGTTGGGAGTCACTGACGTGTGCTGTGATTGGCTGTGATTTAAATCCCCCTCTAATTTACGACCGTATTGTCTCCACAGAGATCCACAATAGTTGAAAACCTCTCATTACCCGGGCCGCTCTCTGAACCTCGCTGAGAGCAATATCCCGCTCCGAGCCGTGCGCCCCTCACAACAGCGCCCGCATTCACGGCCCGCGGCGTGAGTCTGGCACCCCATTGTCCCGAGCATCTGCAGCGAGCACGCTGCTGCTGCTCGCTGGCAGCTTCTGTTGAAATGAGACTTTCCCAAGTCAAGAATAGCTGTGGCCTGTGGGATTTCTCCCTGGGAGGGTGAGAGAGACAGAGAGAGGGGGGGGGGAGTGGGGGGGAGCAGCAGCCGCAGCAGCAATGAACATCAACCTTAAATGGCAATCGCAGTGCTGCTGCTGCTCGTTTGTGGTCGGAGGCAGTGACGCATGACTGGATATTTTTTTTTTAAAACCCGTGCCTGAGAAACGACTGTTAAATGCTCTTTGGGCGCTCGGTGTCGGGTCAGCGTCGCCAGCGTGCGACATGATGGACGTTGTTCCCTTAAGGTGGTGACCTTCTCCGGCGGCCACTTGGAAAGGGTCGGTATTTCGAGGCGATTGTTATTTTGGAGCATCGGTCCCGACGGGGGTCAGCGAGGACGTCTGAAGACCAGGTGAGGCGTGGCGGTGGTCCCCGTGTGGCTTTAGTGTGTGCCGGTGGGCGAGCGCCCTAACGCCCTCCATCGCTGGAGGAGCACAATACACATCTGGCCTTGTTCAACAGTGGCTATTTCAGGAATGCGGTTGTGTTGTTGTGGCCGTGTGACGGGGACAGGTGTGTCATTAAGGTTTTCATGCCGTGCAGAACGGTGGCCAATTGCGTGCGTCAGTCGAGGAATTAAAAGGACGCCAACAAACAATTTAGTCGGTAGAGGACAAGGTGTTCAGGACTGATCCGTTTCTGTGTATTTATAACAGGATACTGACAACAAGTTTATTCGTCTTCTTTTTGTCAATGTGATCACTTCATGATATTCCCTTTCGCCCCTCTTTGTGTTTTTTCTCTTATGTTGATGGGTTTTTCTGGGACACACTGTCACCACTGATTATCATCTTCCCCGCTATATATCTTTAAATGAAGAAATCTGCTTAACGCAACCAGCTGTTTCATCTCACTGCACCTTCCACCTCGTCTCCCCCACAGCTCAAACATCCACACATTGAAAACACGCCGACATACATTTTGTTGTCAAGTTTTGTTATTATAAATCCATTATTTTTATTAAAACATTTTGATTACAAGTTGGGACTACCCTAACCTGGCTGATAGTCGGGTCCTCCTGAATGTTGTGCCATCCCACCAGGCCTACTTTAGAGTAAGGATGGCTGTGGAGTAAGCATGCTAAAAAGCAATTTAACTTAATTCAGTTCATTTTGGGTGTAGCAAAATTCAAAATTGGCCTCAGAGGGCTTTACAGTCTCTACACATACAACATCCCTGTCCCAGGGCCTCTCATCGGTTTAGAAACGACTCCCCAAAAACCATTAATAAAAACATTTCACAGGGAGAAAAGGGAGGGAACCTTCAGAAGCGCAACAGAGGAGGATCCCTCTCCAGGATGGACAGAAGTGATAGATGTCATGTGTACAGAAGGAATCATTACATAGTTACAACACTTTCAATTAATATGACAGATGTATGAATGATTTAGTAGCAATGGACCACATTCCAGATTTCCACAATCCATGAAACAGAAGGAGGAAGAGAAGCGGGGGCTTCAGCAGAGCCATGGCAGGAGCCATGGAAAGGCAGGAGGCCGGCCCTCCAGTCAGGAGCCACAAAGGATGAAGGGCCATTGGGAAGGAGGCCAGGTATTCCGACATAGCCAGGTCCAATGCACTATATGAGGCGAGAAGGAATAAAGACTCCGGTGAAGAAGCAGAGTTAGTAATGTGCAATGGAGAGACGAACATTCATCCATGAGGAGAGAGAGAGAAGAGGAGAGAGGTGCTCAGTGTATCCTAACACGTCCCCCAGCAGCTATAAGCCTATAGCAGCATATCTAGGGTCTGGACCAGGTGAACCTGATTCAGCCCTGACTATAAGACTGTCGAAGAGGAAAGTCTTAAGTCTACTCTACATGAGGCGACTGTGTCTGCCTCCAGGACTGAAGGTGGAAGCTGGTTCCCTAAAAGAGGAGCTTGATAACTGAAGGCTCTGGCTCCCATCCTACTTTTTAAGACTCTAGAAACTACAAGTAGTCCCGCATTTAGTGAGCGCAGCTCTCTAGTGGGGCAATATGATCTATGATATGATATATGATATATTTCTTTATTTGTCAATATGGTATTACAAGTTCCTTAAGATATGATGGCGCATCACCAATCAAGGCTTCGTAGGTGAGGAGAAGGATTTTAAATGTGATTCTTGGTTTTTCAAGCAGCAGCTAATGAAGGAGTAATGTGATCTCTTTCCTTAGTTGTTGTGAGTACACATTGCAGTAATCTAGTCCAGAAGTAATAAACCCGTGAACCAGTTTTTCTACATCTCCTTAAGCCAAGATGTGCCTGACTTTTTTTTTTTTTATTGTTACGTAGATTTAAAAAAATGCAGTCCTTGAGATTCACGTGGGAAATATGGGACTATATTTCCCACGTGATCAATCATCAAAGATTAAGCTGAGATTCTTTACAGTGGTGTTGGATGCCAGGACAATGCCATCTACAGAAACCACATCACCAGATAATTGATCCCTGGGGTGTTTGGGGCCGAGTCAAATAAATTCTGCTTTGTCTGAGTTTAACATCAAGAAGTTGCAGGTCATCTATTTTTTTTATGTTAAGGACATGCTTTTTCTGATTTGCGACCACTTTCAAAAGGATCTAAGAGAGAAAGGAAAGACTACAGACCGATCTGTCTGTAGTTAGCCAACACCTCTGGATCAACACCTGGATCCAGAGTGGGCTTCTTCAGGAGAGGTTTAATTACATCTACTTTGAAGAAATGTGGTACATGGCCTGTTAGCAAAGACACATTGATAATATCCAACAGAGAGCTGCCAATTAAAGGCAAAACGTCTTTAAGCAGCCTCGTCGGGATGGAGTCCAGGAGACAGGTAGACGGTGTAGAAGTAGGAACTGTTGAAGGCGGTTGATCAGGGTTGGTAGGAGAGAAGCCATCCAAATATGCACCAGGGCATACAGCAGTCACAGTGCCATCATCATTATCCAGTTTAAATGCGTCAGTGTTGACGTATGACTCATACTTATATCAGCTGTTTGCGTTTTTTCTTTTTCCTTGAGTCATGAAGCACTGACTCATACGTGTCCCCAGTCAGAATGGTCTAAGAATGGTCAACAGGTGTCGCGTAATGATCCTCACTGTAATTAACCTGAATTTTATTGCGGAGAGACACATATTTATTTGTTGTTTTATTTGACTTCATCCCTTAGATCATTGGCAGTACAGTAAATGGTACAATGGTTGAGTTGATGTTGAAATTGACTTCACTTGCATGTTTTGCCTCATTCTTGTGCCTTTTTTGTTGAAGTGTGCCGTGGGAAATTAGTGTTTTTTTTTCTTCTCTTTTTGGAAGCCCTGTTGACTATTCTACAAAGATACTGAAGCTTTGTGGGAAAGTGACTCTGGTCTGGGTCCTTTAAAGAAAATACTTACAAGTTATTTTAGCCATTTGTATCCTAAATCACCCCTTGTGAAATACCAGCCTAAAATTAGCCCTGCCTGGGCTTTTCACAAACCATTCCAGGCCTTCTTAATGACTGTAACTGTGCTCTGTTTAGACAGTCTGTCCCACTGGGTCTGGGATCCTCTGTACAACACTGCACGCTCCTCATTGCTTCCAAAAAGTTCCTTTTATGGCTCTTTTACTGCGCCCTTACTTGAAGGCTCTGTGCATTATCTCAAGCACAAGAAAACTAGCCTTCCTTACCTTTTTAAAGCCTTCTCTTGAACATCATGTTACATTATTTTTTGTTTTGCTAAGTCTTTATTTAATCATACTTTGGACACTTATCTCGCCAACTAGGCTGCCTAACAGGATTTATTGCGTTGCCCTAATTTTTGCGGGGTGACCTATGTTTAGACGCACAGCTATTGTCTCAACAGTAATTGATGGTTAGATCTTTGGATTGCTGACGCCTGGGATTAAAGTGCATTGTGACATATGGCCGGTCCATTAATCCCCTCGGACGGGGGAAAGAAACCACAAAATCATAAATTGTAGCCGAAAATCTTTCTTTTAGCGAAGCACAATGCGTGCAATTATGTCCCACTGCATACAGGTGGCACAGCCATGTTGACTTGTCAAGTTTAATTGCCCGACTGTACTCGAAGATTTGTACGTTGTTTTCAAGTTGTAACCCTCCCTCTCTGTGTGTTTCTCTCCTTCCTTCCCTCTGGTAAGATTTACGGTTATGGACCCTTTTTTTTCTTTTCTTTTGCTGTGGCCGCTTTGTTCCAGGAGGTTGTCGATGTCTGCCGCACACTAAAATAAAGCTTTAGGATTCCCCCACTACAAATGAGAAGGCAGGGACTGGGGGCTCTGATGAGGGGCTATACTTCTGAAACGCGGTAGTGGAGGCTTCTGTGAAGTCATAGGGATTTTAATTGGGGAAGCAGTCTCAGCATTTGGCACGGCAGATTTAACCAACATACATTTGGTTGCGTGATCAGAAGAACCTCCCCTCTTCCTCCTTCGGATTAAGGCTTTGAAACGAAGACTGCAAATGTATCCTCGAAACGAGATTAAATAGCCCTTGAATCTGTAGCCTTTATCCCTGCATTGGATTAAAGTCGTCTAGGATTAGACAAGACGGCACTTATTTGACATCCTTTATTTTTAAACATCTGTGGTGCATATTGTACATTCATTTGATTTAGAATCATCCACTGGTAGGGATGCAAAGTTTATGAATTGAATTGACTTTTTGCAATGTCTGTGATTTCTGACGACTCATTTGTAGAGTTTAATTTATTAATTAAAATGATGCTGTTGAAACTTCAATTTGAAACTAAAATAAATGATTTGAATCTTGAATAAAACAAACATTCAACATTGCTGCTCTGGCTCAACAAGCCATCACACATTGAGTATAAGGATTCCATAAAAGATGCACATTTTGCTCTATAAAGAAAAGGACGCTAAACATCCATTGCATTTAAAACTATTCTTAGACCAGCTGAAGTGGAAAACATGGGCTGCCCTGATCTCTTAAGTCTGTGTTTTGTTAGGTGTTGAGAGGTAAGTCCACTGACTATTCACTAGAAACGTGTTTGCTGAGTCAGCTTTGCAAGTCATAATTTGTAAATGCGAGTCATCAGCCATAGTTAACTTGCGTAGATGATTGTTTTTTTTCTCAGTTTCAGCATGTCACCGAGGTAAGTAATGGGTTTTATCATACTCTTGTCATATGGAAAACCACGCAGCCAAACGGCCCAGGCACTAGCCAACGGGTCATGACACCGTATTCACTATCATTGGAGGGAGGTTTTGGTGAATAGTTTGTAATGTTGTGTAGGAAGGGGCTATTTTTAGCATAATTGGCCTTTTATTTTAGCCCAGAGCCAACCTTGGGGCATGCTTGCATGTGGCCGGGTCAGCCCCACGCTGGGTACAGCTCATAACTCGTTAAAGACCGATGGTGCTATTGATTGAGGAAGGAGGACAACCAGCCGGTCTCTCTGTCCACAACATCCTGTAAGTTCAGGAACCCAGTGCTGCGCTCGGTGAAAGGAACAGAGTTTGATGTGGAGGTAGTCGGACTGAGCGTGAAGCAGAGCCAGGACCAATTGGAGTCTGTCCTGTGAGACTCAACATAGGCCCCATTGGGGTGTAGAAAGGGAGGAAGGTGGACTATTGGAGTGTGATGGAACTTGCCAAAGCATTCGACACACAAGCAGCAATACCCTCGTCTCTCTCTCTCTCTCTCTTTCTCTCTCTCTTGAATCTGCTTCTCCAGCCGGATTTCAGCTTTCTAGAACAAACCGCGTCTTTTCATCAGAGCTTCTCACTTTGCAACTTTCATAACTAGCAATAAGTGTAGGAAAGGCTCATATACTGTATGGAGCAGGCCTCTTGGCTTTATGTTTAGTGGCTATGACAGGACTAGCCGATGTCGATCAGCAGAGCCTCCTCAGCCCTGAACACCTTCACTCCCATGCACGCCGGACTCTCCTCAAGCTGGTAATTGTAACCATGGTAAGAAACAAAACAGTGCCCCGTGAATTAGGTTTTCTTGAATTCTCGATCTTTCAACTGAATGAATTATAATGCTTGATATATTCCATCCCAGTTTCTTTCCTTTAAACATTTTAAAAGTTTTTCTAGTGAAACGGTTAAATCACACAAAGACGACTCTCTCAGGATTAGGATGCAAGTTAGCAAAACAGTGTCCTCTTGTTCATTTAAACAAGAGGAGCCCTCCCCACACCTCCCAGTTCTGCTGCTTGTCAGGTACACTAAAGGGCCCATCTTTGTACTTTGGACAGCTCTCCCAGCTCTCTGGCCCGCTGGTGTTGCCTACATTAGACAGCTTGGGGGAGCAACTGTAGTCCCTTCAGCCCAATGCCTGACGTTTGGCTGCCAGCTCGAGGATGCAAGGTTGGGGGGGGGGGATTTGCACTTTCTCTTTAAAAAAAAAAAAAAAAAGCATAGTTGGAATGCCAACCTTCAGAGCTTTGCATCAACAGTCGGCGTGATGGTGTTGATGTGGGGGGATATCCAGAGAAAGGTTGCCTGTCTTTCCTCACTGTGACGGACAGTTCCAAAGAGAACGGGGGGAAAACAAATTATTCACTCCACACTGGGTATCTCATTTATATGCAAACAACTAAAGAGAGAAATATTCAAGGGTAAACGTGTCTGTTGACTAGAAAGAGATCTTTCAAAATGTTGCGGATGTAAGGACGATGATAAATTGGTTATGGGATCTTTTACTGGATTTTGCAATGTGTCGTTATGTCTTGTGTTCCTCTTTAGCTGTCAAACTTAATGTCACGACATTTCCTAGCTTCAGCCTTTACTTGTTGTCCTCTGAGCTAACGGCTACAAGCCTCACAAAGGCAGTAACCTGCAGAGTGGGAACACGAAAGCCCCCCCAGCTAGGTGGAAGGTGCTGTGTGTCTAGCCGAGGGCTCTCTTTTTTTTAAACACCAGCTCTTTGTGCACGCAGTCATGGGGAAAAAGAGCTTCAAAGGTGAAGCAACGGGGAATGCATAAGCATAGAAGTGTGGGAAGGCAAAGCTCTCCTGCCTTTTAGCAGCTGCGTGTAATCTGCTAATCCAAGTGGATCGCCGGCGGTCCGTCGACGGAGGTGGACCAGGGCCACTGACCACAGGAAGTATGCTGGAGGATATCAAGGGATGTATGGGCCACCCATTGCAGTGACCCTGCCCAAGTGTTAAAGGTTAAGTGGACCCATTTTACGAGACCCCCTTATAGTCGGGGCAAGAGGTCAAACTTGGATTGAAACAAAAAGGAATTTCTAGCAACGCACATAAATACCGTATTAAAGACTCAGTGCTCAGAGTGGTTATTATCAAAGAATGTGGCATTTCACCCTAGCCCATTGAAGAAAATCAATTTCAACAAAGCAAAGGTTATGAGTCACGCAGTGATTGATTGAAACATTTGGTTGCTTGTCTATTGAAGAAGGGGGCAAGTCTCAAAGGAGCCCCTTGAAACCTAGCCACACCATGTCTTTTGATGAATGCACCATTTCTATAAAACGACTGCTACTACAGAGTTCTGTTGGTTATTGAGGGGCGAGTAGCTGGAATGTCCAGCTGTGGTCTGACTCAATAGGACGCATTGAGAGGCTGTGACTGACGTTTGTCATGGCTCATGGCTCGCCTGTCCAACATCCTGTTCAGCCCGCTCTGCCATGAGGCGCTTCCATTTGATCGGACATCAATGCAGACCCAGTTGTGACATGTTTAGTGATTTCACACTTACTTTGTGAAAATAAGCACCTCTCCGTTCCCTCAAATGTTTTGAAGCATAGATAATACACTGCTTCCATAATTTGCAATGCATGACTGGGCATAGCTAGGGCCAGAGTGAAAGGAATGTTGCCAAGTCATATTGTGGCACGCCCGAGTTGAAGTTTAGTAAAGAATCAAGTCAGTGATGCTCCAAGTCTCCTTACTGAGACTTTCTCATGGTGCACGTCAAGAAAAAGCAACACACTCTTTTCCATCATTGATGGCCACAATAATTAAATACACATCAAACAAACCAAATGTGGCCTGATATAACATTTGCTTATTTGAGTATTGCATGGATTGAAAGTCAGAATTGACACCGTTGCTTAAGACCAGTACATCCCACTTGGTTGGACTGTGTGTTACAATTGGACCAGTGCATCAACCATGCAGTTTAATATTGGACCTGCAGAAAGGCTTGTACTTGATTTTTATAATATGGAATTATATCTTTGGCATCCCACTCTAGTGACCTGGTGGTCAGTTGTCAAGAATATAGAGCTGGAGAAAAGGACTCTGGCTCCTGGTTTCATGCTCGACAGCATCGTCTCCCCACATGCTGCATAGACTACATCAACTAGTGGGAGACTATCACCTTATCTGTGTATATGTGTAGCTCCATACCATTTAAATGTCAGCGTCTCTGCACCAGAAGAGCATCAGAATGTTTTGGTATTGAGGTGTCATCTTGATGGGGAGTGATCCGAAAATGTTTTCATTATGGATCCCCCTCCACCCCTCGCTCCTGCAACTCCCGTCCCCACTCCCAAACAAGAGGCTGGAATGTTGGGTTTCCATGACGCTAATGAAGTAAAAACCTGGCAATGTCTTACTGGCAGCCCCAGAGCAGCTCCTGATCCGCGGCCTCCTTCTCATCAGGTCTGATCCCTCTGTAGCCTTCATTCACCACGGCTTATTATGCCCAGGAATGTCTCTCACTCGCTCCCTCTCTCATAACCCCCACTACAGCAGGGATGTGGGGTGCAGGGGTAAATCTGGGACAAATCCCAAGGGAGCGTACTACCCTAAACCCCCCCCCCCCTCCCCCTTCCAAAACTCCTTCTCTGTCACTCCTATGACTAACCATCACACATGGACACACACACACACACACACACACACACACACACACACACACACACACACACACACACACACACACACACACACACACACACACACACACACACATACACCAATCCAATCCCTCTTTCCTGTGAAAAGTGAAAAGCTGCTGTTGTGATTTATTGTTCCATAAATGCTTCATGTGGCAGGCCCATGAGGCGACCAGCCCACTGTTTGCTAGTGGCCCCAGGGACAATATTGAGTTTTCGGCACTTAAACAAGTCCCATCTGTAGTCTTCCCAGGGGAAAAAACAGAACGAAGCAGCTTGTTTGTTTTCCAGTTTTCAGCCGGCTGATATTTGTCATTGCAACTTTTTCCACAAAATGTCCTTTTCCAAACTGTTTGGTCCCGTCTTGACCGTGGCACTACCGCTGCTGAAACTGGTCGCTCTAGTCCGATGTGGGAACAAGTCTTCTCTTTGTGTCCTGTGCAGACTGGCAGTTGAAGGGTTAAATAATCAGCCTCTGTACATTATCCTGTGTCCTGCTGGGCCGGTGGACGCAACCATAATGTCTCGCTAATTAGCCTTCATTTCTGATGGCCCAATAGGCCACACAACCGCCATTGAGGACTGGAGCCCATGGAGCTCTGCAAAGGAAGACCCTCTGTCTCGTGGGCATTCACGGGTTAGGCTTGTCCTTAATAAACCTCTAGGATGCCTCCAGGACTCTGGATTCAGTTACTCGGACGATGAATGGGGCGCATAGGCTGTGTAGGGATGATTTGGGCCATTGTGTGTTTTTGTCATTGAAAGGATAATGTCCATAAATGGGACCTAAACTGAACAGGACCAATTAAGGGCTTAAGGGTTGAAGCGGCTCATTGTAAACTTTGACCCTGATCAAATTATTGTGGGTCCTGGTCTCTGTATAAGGCCGGGGGAGACGATGTCTTTTGGGCAAACTGGTTCTGTTACAGTTAAGGATCAACACTACCGAATCAGTAAGTTGATGGAAATGTATTTAATAAAATACTGGAGTTTCGTGCATTTGTTCTAAAATGTAGTCTTTTTTGCATTAAACAGTTTTATGCAGTTTTCCTGTTAAATATTTAAATTCCAGATCATTTTTAATTTGAGCCAGTTAAAAATTCAGAGAACACCATTCGAAAGGTTTATTTTGGAAACTGAATACAAAGAGTACATGTCATACCACAACACAATCACTCACAAAGCAAATCACACCTTCTTTCTCTTTTACACAGGATTGTAATTGGACAATAGCTGAATCCGTACATAGTAATCCAAGCGAACAATGAAGAGAATGACCTTCTGTGTACAAGCATGAGCATTGATCGCGGAGACGTTTTGGGTCTCGGTTTGGTGCGTGGCTGTGCCAGAAGCACACTGCTGGCCCTTCTCCTGCCTCGTGGGGAGTTGGGCAGCTGAAACAAAAGGACGAGGGGCTTTCATCATCACAAACCACGAGGTCCTTGGCACGGGAAGGAGCTGTGCATGACATCTGATGAAGATGGATGAAAATGGTTGCTATGGTGAAGGATAGGACTCTCCAGGTCCTGAAGCTTTTGGCAAGCTAGAGGCAACAGGGCATGTTGGCATGGGGCAGTTCCTGTGGTAGTGGAACAGACTGGGATGTGTGATTGCCTTATGTAATCATGTTGGTGTGTAGCCCTGGGGGGGAAATAATAATAAAGATAAGCCATATATATATATATATATATATATTTTTTTTTTTCTAACTCAAAATGTTGCGATGCTCCAGGTGTATTCTGGGAGTTTGGTGATGTGTTGACGCGTTTGAGTGTGGATCTTTCGCAAGAGCTTGATATCCTCCTGGAATTGCATTGAGGCCAACTTGCGGGATTGTTTCTGTGAGTAACGGCACCCAATCGCTCCAGCTCTTTGGGTTTATGTTAAGCGGCTCATTGTTGATTTGCAGGCTGTGCTGACGGGAATGCATTGGAGTTGTCAGTAAAGCAGCAACACGTATGACCATTTGCCACGTTATCATTCACAGTCTCCTTCTTTGAGAGAAGAAGAGGCGTCCTGCCATGGCGCTGGAAGGAAGTTGAACCGTGTACACAGAAAACACACAAGGGGGATGCTCTCCAGCTTTATGTTGACGTGGGGGGGATTTTGGCCGGCACATGTTCTGTGCTTCACAATGTTTGTTTCGTCATTGTTGTGACCTGTTGATCAGCATTTGAACGTGTCACCTGCTGGTCAGTTGGTGGTCAGTTGGCTGGATCTCTGGGCCAGAACCCCACGAGCATTGTCATGGCGGCCATACAGAGCCAGCATTATTAGCCCCACTGGCGGCACCATTTGTCCCACTCCAAAAAAGAGGGCTAATGAATAAAAGACAAAATGGGAGACAGCTAAAGTCTTTCTGATCCCCCTACCATGAAGAGGTAATCCAGGGGTGATCGTCAGCACAAAGCTTTGACTGCCCGTATCCATTCTGTGTGTGTGTGTGTGTGTGTGTGTGTGTGTGTGTTTTTACCTTTTTTTTCTGTTTACTAGAAAGTTAAAAGGAGATCTGACAAGGAATAAACTACATTTTATAATACTAATAACTTTATTTACATAGCACTTTTAAAAACAAAGTTTACAAAGTGCTCTACAGATAAACAAAGCATAAACACAACTTAAATGGTGGCAAACAAAAAAGACCATACCATAAAGGCATTGAATACAAGTAAAACCAAACAAATAGGCAATTAAAATAAAAACTTAAAAGGACGACATCACTTAAAAGCAGTTCTATAAAAGTGGGTTTTAAGAAGTGATTTTACACATAACGATCATCTCATTTAAAGTATGACGAACAACCTGCGAGCAGCCGACTGTATTGGAGTGAGATTGCAGCTTTGAGTGTTTTTTTTAGTGCGTCTTCAGTTTCCTCTTGTGTTGTTCATCTTTGGTAACGCACTAGCTGTGTCAGATCCCTGTGACACTACAGCACTCCGTCTGTTTCTAGTTGTAAAAAGCAAAAAAACACCTGAACTGTAGTTTTTGTTCTCATTTCCGTTTAGTCCTTCGTGACCTTAATCCTGAACAAGGTCAACTGATAGCAAAGTGTTTTTGTGCCTTCTTATAAATGGTGGTGACTCACTGTTAGTAAAGACCCATCTGGTCCACAACAACCACATACCCGAGATGCCGAGTTTCCTTAGGTTAACAACTGCTAATTGCAGACGGAGCACATCGGGTCATGTTTAGTTATGCACTTAGCACCAGTTCATCTCTTTGTGTAGGGTTGCTGAGTTGTGTGCAATCCCTGTGCCGTGGCTACTATGCGTCTGTGCAACTACACCATAAAGCAATCTGTCATGGCTGCCACGGTCACTCTTTCAACCAACAAAGCTGGAATGTCATGTAGTAATCCTCGTGGTTGCACCATTCATGTAAACGGGCAGAGTTCTAAATAGCTGCGTTCTGGGTCGAGTCTGCTCAGGTTTTATGTCACATGAGTCATTGTTAAAGCGACACTATGTAACTTTTCCTACCTTTTTAAAATAACAGCTTGAAAAAAATTGTGCTGCTACAATGACTTTTAATATGGTGATTTGCGCCTCCGCCACTGACATCGGGGGTCTGTGGCTAGAAAATTGCTGAATGTAAGATTTGGGAGCCGCCCGTTCCCAGGCTGTAGTACCCGTATGTACGGGCAAACTCTCACTAGCCCCCCTCCCGCCCCCACGTTAAATACCTGAAGGGGGCGCTACAAGGGAAAAACTACATAGTGGGGCTTTAAGTTGGTAAATGTCCCATAAAGAAACAATTCCTTTCATTAATGGTACATAGAAAGGCCACTATGCCCCATGTTCTATAGCAGGGGTCAGGAACCTTTTTGACTGGGAGAGCCATAAAAGCCAAATATTTCTAAATATATTTCATTGAGAGCCATATAGTATTTTTAATGTATAATAAATTAAATATGTCTTGCTTTTAATGCGACTTCTGGTGCTTGTCTGGGAGCCATATGCCGTCACCGGAAGAGCCATATATATATATATATATATATATATATATATAGGTTCCCGACCCGTGTTCTATAGCATGACAAACCTGACCAGTTGCTCCATCACTTGGAGAAACACTGGATGACACTGATCTCTTATCATCTCATGGGTCAAAGGTGAACCAGGCTAATGGATGAAGACAGACTAGATGCTTGGACTCTGTCAGACGATGTTATGACTGTCTTCACCAGTTCCATCATGTTAAATAGTTAATTGACAGCCACACTTGTGCCTATTACAAGGTAGACTTACATGAGCTGTTGCACTGAACGTGTGTCCTTCTCATCTTCCAGAGCACCAGGACTGCCTCCATCAGGCGGCGCACGAGCGTCTCGGGGAGCTGTTGAGAGTCCTGAAGTCCATAATCGGCAAGCACCAGAGCCTGAACTCGGTGGACATCCTCAGTACAGCTGGAACCGTCATCGCGACGGTTAAAGGTGAGCTATGGAGGCCAGATCTCCCTTAAAGAAACACATGCATAACTCACAGCTTCTCTGTAAAACATAGCAGCCACTCCTCCACTCTTCTTTCGGTCTGTTTTCTGTCTCTGCTTATCTAATCCCCCCCCACCCCCCCGCCCCTCTTTCTCTCTATCATAGCAGTGTTCTCTCTTGTACATTCACTGTTACCGTGTCCTCTCTCTCACACTGATTTCTCAAATCCAACAAAGAACTTCCCAGGGAATTTTTCTAAAGAGTTTTCTTATAGCTTCCAGGCAATTCAGCACTTCTGCAGTCAATCACGTGCTAAGAATGCAGCAGCCCGCTGTTTCACACTCCATACAGGGAGTAAGAACATCATATTTGGGAGTGAGATGCCTGACTCGAGAGGCAGGGAGAAGCGGGTGTCTTTTGTGCTTTGTCTGCCAATCCTGAGGGAACTACAGCGTGGAATCGGATTCAATCTCTCGTCCTGAGATTATGATCTGGCGTGCAGTTCTAATCTTAACTTTGCCAGGAGACGAGAATTCCCCTAGTGTACCTCCATTTCAATTTGCATTGCAGAGAAGGGTTTGAAGAGGCTTTTTGAAGAGCTTTCACCTCATGAGGAATGGTGACATGTGGAAGAGGAGAGAGCCTACAGAGGCGCTCTGCATTACTGAAGCTCACCGTAACTGAAATATTTGGAATAGGTTCACACAAACACGGGTGTGTACAGGCATGTGCGCATGGAAGTCATATCTTCAGCAACGTGACGCTTTGCGTGCCATTCAAACATGTTGATGCACAATAGCATGACCTTTTCATTAAAGAAGCCTTAACTGACAGCTTAATAGGCGTTTCTCTAATAGGCCCTTTGATATCAAATTATTGGACTAGAAGACAATGTTCAGCGTTTTTCAAACATGTCGTATTAATAGCAGCTAAGTGTTAGTGTCACAATACATAAATACCAAATGATGCGAACAGGTTTAATATTTACACCAGCTGTATTCATGTAGACTTTTCATCATTCTGTGTGGTGAAGCATGTCATGGCGTCTGTCCGGCCACTAGGTGGCCAGCACCGCTCAGTCCTTGACCCTCACACAGCAATGAGCTGGTATCAGATGTACACACCAGTATTTTTGTAGCGCCACATCTCAAAGCTGTGGATGTTGCACAACAGTAAATGATATGTTGCTATTTGTGGAGGTTTGGTTTGCATGTGATGTGAGTGTTAGAGGAGAGATTAAATGTTGATTTAGCATAGAATGGAATCTTGTGATTTGTATAGTAGACTATGTATTTCTACTTCATTACACTCCAAGGTGAACCTCAACACAGGAGGACATCTTATCCCTTCCTCCATCATGTGACGTCACATATCCAGTCCCATGCCCTATAGTTGCACTGTCACATTATTCTGCATTGGAGGAGAAATTCCTCCTGGACCTGAATCCCGCGTAGGGCTGTGCAGCTGACGAGCGTTTTGAGAGTGTTGTGCTTTTCCACTGAAACAATACCATTTTTCCCCGATGATGTAACTTCCACGTTTGGACCACTGGTTGGGGCCTGAGCATTGTATTCCAGCAAGCCTCAGGATGTCCTGTTGGGGGTAGGGGCTGGGCAGAAGAGGAGGAGGAGATGTAGCCACACAAGAGAGTTGTGTGCTTTACATGGTGGTGGCTACCGTAGCTGGACTGGGCCCCGTGGACACTGGACCTCCTTTTTGGATCCTTTTGTTCACCCGGCGGACATAATCTTAATACTTCCTCTGAGTGAAGAACTTTTACATTGGATTTATGTATTAGTGCTCCTTTTGATGGATTAGTGTTCCTTTTGATGGATACCTTAGGATCCCCTCAAGAACAATAACTTGCTTGGTGGCCTGTTTAAAGTATTTGGACAGAAATCACCTGGAAGTATTGGTAACTGTTATGATAAAGACATCTAGGAGAAATACCGAAGAAAGTTCTGAGCTAGGTAATTATATATTTATATGTGTATATATAATATTTGTAGCACAGTATATAAACCTTTCGGTAAGACCTGGATTCAATGCGTTCAAGCTACTGAGGAAGCCTCTTGGCGTTGATAGGCAGGTGCTCTTCAACTTTCAAGGACTCGGCTAAAGAGGGAGGATTTGGGGCGCTGATGCTGTTGGGAGCTTTCTTACTGAAAGATAAGTTGGAGGTGAAATCTTCCCAGCTTGAGGTTCCTCAACATTCCTTTTTTCTGCCTCTTTTTACAAAGACAAGACGCCTAAACTAGGGGCAGGTTTTCTATTTAAAATGTGTACTGCGTGGGTCTTTGAACTCTAGACATCTCCATTGTTCTATTGGAGAGGAAAGGCTGAGGAAATCACGGAGGCAGCGGACCGCTCGGTGACATCACTGATTTATTGCTTGGTGTTTCGGTGCATTTTCTGAGTTTATTTTCTCTCTGCTCAGTCAGGACAGGAAGTTTATTGTGAAGACTGATTACAGCCGTATTTACACTGTTGTTTTCCCCTCATTCTGTCCTCAGTCATCACCGTTTAGATTTTCAGCAGGAAACGACTGCCTTTCCCGATTATAGACAAATATAAATACACTTGAATTTCTTATCTTTTCGGATTTAAGGTACAATGTTGTTTTTGGATGTCTCTGTGGGAATTTCAATTGTTAAATGTCTGAACATTTGAGATATGAAGACCAGAGCATGATTTGAAGAAAATAGATTATTTTTGAAATCATACTTCAAATTATGAACTGAGAATCGTAGCTGCAACACTGCTGTATCAGTGGAGCCGGTGCAGGATGTCTTCAGAATGTGTGCTTCAGGTTTTTCCACCCGCTCAAACCTACCTCTTCACTATTTGACAGGGGTGAATTTTAAGGAGGTGAACGAGGAGAACAAACCGAAGCTTTTCGGAGAGATCTACGCTGCTATTGACACATTGGCGTTCACCTTTGGCAATGTGTAAGTATTATGTCGTAACTGGGATTGCAATCCAAGTTGTACTTTTATTCTTAACCAAGGGCAAGTTTCTCAATTCTCAGATTGCAGAATTAATCTAGGTTAATGTGCAAGGCAGTAAAAGGGTTACATAAAAGCACAAATAATTAATAATACACAATAGTAACAACCAACAATGTAGGTATAGAGAATATTGAAAAAAACAACTGAGCCTTAATATGGTAAACAGAAAATGAGAATAGATCCAAAACTAGATAACTAATTAGTTACAGGTTTCTTAATTTTATAATTAAAGTGACACTGATTTTGCACTTTTCAAAGTCAAATAAAAATGACCATGTCATTTCAGGTTTGGCTTAAAGCTTTACAATTTTAAACAAGTCTTGCATTACAAACTGGAAGAGTTTTAAACTTTGTATGCAGGCAGCGCCTAAAGAACGATGCTGTTGAGTTGAATTATGGGAAATGTAGGATCTCATGTTTTTGGGCCTGGTGTATGCTAGAGACTGAAAGTCAGGATATCTTAGCCTCTGCCGAATATATTCAGACAAGTTTTAACATCATGTCCACCTACTTCAATGAAGTCCACCTTTAAACTAAAACTCAAATCTGTTTGTTGATACTTGTGTCTGTTTTCCTTCAGAGTGTCTGACTTCCTTATGGGAGATGTAGAGAATGGATCGGTGTTGGGGCTCCCCCTAACTAAGAGAAGCAGGGTAAGAAAAGTACAATATCTATGTTTAGGGGTTCTGTCCATCGCCCCCAAACAAACTAATCATTCAGCAAAAGGGAGCTATCAACTTGGCACCACCCACCCACCAGAACTCTACTTGGCATCACAGATCAGAGGCTGATCATGGTATATTCATATTATCTTCATACCTGAACATGCGTTTAGTGTTGGTTCATTCATCGTCTCTCGAACGCCAGGAGTTCAGGGGTTAAGTGAGCGCTTGCTTACTGACTTGTGTTTCCAAAATGGTCGAGCTGCAAATGATAAATTGATATTGTTGTTTTCCTGTTGTTGGGTTCAGATCAGCTCTGAGGAAGTCATGGATCTGATAAGAGTTGTTTAAAGTGTGTCAGCAGAGAGTACCTCACATTGTTGATTGTTTTTTTCCTTGTTTTTTTCCTTCTTTTTTCTCCAGTCTTTTGAGAACCTCTCTGTGGAATCTGGAGGATCCGGTCCAGAGAAAGATGATCCGCCAGGTAAAACGAACACACACCTCCTGTACGCTGGCACTGCTCTATAAAAATGTTGGGGGGGGGGGGGGGGGGGGGTGATTGGTCTGTTTCACTTTCACTGAAGTGTTGTGGGGTCATCTGGGATAAAAGCACATTTAACTCTCAGGTCTTGATTACCAGCCACCTCAATCACTTAACACATCTAGCAGTCAGTCTCCTGTCAGCATCGCTTATCCTCAGATGGCATTAGCTCAGCCAACGCTCGGCCAAGGTCAGCGGGGGCTTCTCTTGCTGACGTGCTGACATATGCATGCAGCAGTGGCGATGGCCGTGCTTAAGCCCAGATGTTTACATCCCCGGTGGGGTCGTGGTGTTTTCACAGCGCTGTCGCAGCCGGTTCGTGCAGACGAGGTGGACCGGTCGCTGCAGCGGCAGGACAGCGGGGTGGAGTCGGCGCTGCTCTACGCCAAGGCCTGGTCCAAGTACACCAAAGAGCTGCTGGCGTGGGTGGACAAGCGTCTCAGCGCGGGTGAGTTGGGGCGCAGCATTTGTGACCCGCAAAGGAGGCAACAGCGAGTTAGTGTCATGGACCATGTGCTTGACTTCGGTAGCTCATTACATTACAAGTCTAGGGAGTCGCTACAGGGAGTCTTCATGTGAAGGTCATGCACAACATCCGAAACACTACAGGGGAAGTACATAGAGGTTTCTTATTGTTGTGATCAATTATAAGGATTAAAACAATGATTTTATTTCATGATCCCTCCTTGATTTGTTTTCAGACATATCAAAAATACTCTGCTTTTAAAATGATATATTATTATTTTTCCCCATAAACAAAGTCCATTACCTCCATTAAAAAAAATCTAAAATTAGCTTTGATTAATTTAATTTGAATATCCAAAGATTTTTTTATTTCCAACTGTTTTCTTTGCACACCCAGCATTCTGTACCATGAAGGTCAAACATCCAAGTGATGGAACAATAAACCAAACACATTTTTAAATGGAGGAGGACTTTCATGTTAACTGTTTTTTTTCATTTGTTTACTTTCAGTAGTGTAAATATCTTAAAGGGATGGTTGTGATTTTTTTTTTTTTTTTTTTTCACGTGGGATTGCAAGAGGTGCTTTATCCGTTACATTATTCTCGGTCACCCGAGCTGGACTTAAAAGTTGTATCCAGGCTCAAGGTTGAGTGTGACGTGTGAGGGCTTTTGTCTCGGCTCTCCGGTTAATGAATGGTCCGTCTAATGCTTCGTCACCTGGCCACTCAAACAGAGACACAAAGCACTCAGTCAAGCCGTACAGAACAGTTCTTATCGGGCAAACTTACATGCCGTTTGTTTAACACATCAACGTTGGTTAATGGTTTATGTACTGATTAATGATAGCGATTTTTTATTTTATTTATCGTGACTCAAGGACATTGTGCGCTTTAATCAGCATTTTCAGTTGGTGGTTTAAGGACGCTCATTACGTTGATACAATAAAAGTTTCTTTAGCACAATGCAAATATATGCACTCACATGAATTACCTTGTGTATATACCAGGAGTGAGTTATATGAAATTCAACAAAACTTTGTTGGTCTATTTGCAGATATTGAGTGTGCAAAGAGTTGCGCCAAAATGGCTGAATCTGCCAAGACGCTTGCAAGTCAACAGGTAAGTCAAAATCACAATGATGCTGCTGTCCTCCCGCTGTCGGGGATTAAGAGTCCAACGCTCTCCTTCTCATTTAAGGAATTCATGCCTTTTCGTGAGATCTACATGGCTGCCTTTAAAAATGACATTGAATACAGCCAGCTGGTCCTTCACACTGCAGCAGTACTCCAGAGCAACAAATTTGTGCAGGTAATCCTACAAAACAAAAGCTGCATTTCTGAACTGGGACTTGTTGGGGTTGTATAATGGAGCTAAGAGGACTGACTGTGTTGTGGGGGTTCTGCGTTTCTTTCCAGCCTCTCCTGGCCAGAAAGAATGAGCTGGACAAACTACGAAAAGAGGTCAAGGAGCAGTGGCAGAGGGAGCAAAAGAAAATGGTGAGTCGATTGCCGTGAAGGCTGCATTCGGTGGAGGGCCACGCAAAAATGCACAGAATCTAAACGTCCCCCTGACCCGGGGGCTCGGTCCAAGGGCGCTCTTGAAATGCCTAAACCTAAACTTTGGTTTGTCGTATCACTATGCAGCATCCAAACAATCAGCCCATTCCACCTATGAGAGAATATGCATCATTAACTCTGCTAACAACGCTAATAACAATTGTAAATGATTTGGAACTGAATAGCTGTTTCACATTTAATTAGTTGAGTACGACTAGTTAGGCGCCCACACATAAAAACAATTGGTGAAATATGTTATGTATCTAATACTGTATACATTTAATTGGTTCTGGATAACATTGTTGAAATGTTCATTATGGTTGTTAAGTAATTATTACACATTATTATTGATTTAAAAGAGAATCAGAATGTTGTTTATTGCCAAGTAGGTTTACACCTACCTGGAATTTCTTCTGGTGTATAAGGTGCATACAGAACATACTGAACATAAAAACACAAAAGGTACTGCACAATCACAGTAAGTACTATAAAATACAAAATACAATCACACTAAGTACAAACAAGAATAGGGCAGGAGTGCAAAAGAAAATGTGCAAAAGTGCATGTGCAATGATCAGTATACAGGATATATACACTTAAAATGCATATCTTTGTGTTAGCATTGTTGGACCCGTCATTGATGGAGTGGTTTCAGTGGACGCATCCAGAGGCAGTTTGTCCGTCTGTGTTTTAACTCTATGGTCGTGTCTCCAGAACGAGGCAGACGGAGCTCTGAAGAAGGCGCGGCTGCTGCAGGTCCAGCGGCAGGATGAGTATGAGAAGGCCAAGGTGTCCACCAGTCGCCTGGAGGAGGAGCTGATTGGAGGAGGAGCAGGAGGAGCAGGAGCAGCGGCAATCAAACAGCTCGAGAAGAGGCGCAGGCTGGAGGAGGAGGCCCAGCAGAAGGTACAGCACCTCCTGCGTTTGGCCTGTGGCTCTGCCATTGTAGTACATTGCACATCTATAATGGCCCTGAACTCATCTTACAGTCTTCTTCAAAAACAATGTTTCTGATGAATTACATTGTTGTATGTTGCAGTTGGTTTTAGTTCCATAATTACACCTAAAGATCATTGTTTGGCATTTCAACAGTACATTTTACTAGGGGTGTGGCTGGTGGAGCTGATGACACACACACACACACACACACACACACACACACACACACACACACACACACACACACACACACACACACACACACACACACACACACACAATGTACTACATGCATATTCATGTTTTACTCTTCTTTGTTTAAATTGATTCGAAGTTGAAAGTACACAGACACAGAAAAGGGTTGAAAGTTATTATGATGAGGACTTTGGGCTATGCTCCAACATTTAATGCCATTTCCACAAATCAGGCTACCCAGAACAGAGACAGGCCCAGTTGCACTATTCTAATACATCATGAAACTGTGGCTCACCAGGTCAGAGTTCATATAAGCTGTTTATATAAGCTGTCATCAACTATGGACCATGTGACTCAGTAGAACTAAAGTGGCTCAAGTCCGATCTGATTAATGTGATATTAATGGTCTCCTTTCTGTCGAAGGCTGATGAGGCCAGGGAACACTGCAAAGCATGTCAGATCGATGTCGGCGACAAGAGAGTCGATCTGGCCAACACCAAGAGTGAGATCGTCACTCAGATCCGAGAGATGGTCTCCCAGTGTGACCTCACCCTCAAGGCCGTAAGTTCCAATTTCTCATTCATTTCTTTTACTGAAAATGTTAATCGCAATTTTTTGTTTGTAAAATGTTTAACCAACTCTAATAACAGAAGTAACTTGGACAGACTAACGGGGGGGGCGGGGACACTCGATACCTGGTACGGGGTTAACGCTGCGCGTCCCTTGTCTCAGGTGACGGTCAACTGGTTCCAGCTCCAGCAGGCCCAGGTTGTGTCGCTTCCCGTCAACCACCAGAGTCTGTGTGAAAACGCCAAACTGTACGAGCCGGGCCAGCGCTACATCGACTTCGTCCGGGCTCTACCCACCGACGGGCCTCACCTGGAGTCCCACTCGTTTGATTCAGCCGTCACACAAAGCACAGGGTGAGACACCGAGACACTCCTGCTAAGGAGCACATGGGGTCAGGGGCTCGTGCTATTGGAGGTTCAACCCCCGCCCTGGTCGATGTGTCCTTTAGCAAGACACTTACCCTGAAGTGCTTTTCCGACTATCTGGATTAAAACACAGACTTGCACTTTGGTAGCACTTGAATGGCTCTTATTATGGTACTTTTGTAGTTTGACTATGTTGAGGAAATGTTACTTTCTGTATTCTTGTTGTTCTTAGTTTGTACTCTAGGTTGAATACACTTATTGTAAGTCGCTTTGGATAAAAGCGTCTGCTAAATGACATGTCATGTAATGTAAAAAGTGATCCCGTTGTGTGAGTGTAACATGACTGTAAGTTGCTTTGGATAAAAGCGTCGGCTAAATAACTTTTATAGAGTAGGTAGATGTACAATACAAGAAATGGAATAACTAATGCTTACTATTGAGCGATTGTGACGACATTTAACTACGCAAGCCTTCTCAGTTATCAGTGTTTACGTTTAATTTCTCATATTTTATTTGTGTAAGACGGATGAAGTGTTAGCTCACAGATGAGAGGGCTTAACGGTTAAATTCAAAGTCATTTAATTCATTTGAAATGTTCTATCAATTTTAAAAGACTTCAGTCTCTCCACACGTCGTGTAATTATACAATTAGTATTTTTACAGTTTAAGCTGAAATGTTAGGATTCTGTAAGAACGTGAATGTTTCTTTGCGGTAAACAAGTGTTGTAGATGCAGTGAAATAACTGTAATGGCCGGTGATACTGTCACCCTCACTGGTGAGAGGAGGATGGATTGAGTGAGGGAGCTTGTTATGGAAAGCGTACAACAATTGGGTTGGCCAGGGCTTCCTGTGGAAATGACTGCGGTCAGGGGGGGGGGGGGGCAGTGGGCTTCCCACTGGTGTGGCTTAACCTCTGTGAAAGTTTTCAGTAGCTTTCAAGTTAAATACACAACATTGTTTATGACTACCATGGAAAACATGGTTGTCATTTTACATGTCTCTCTCCCTCACTCACACACTGATGGAATTTAGAGAGTGCTTTGTTCTTACTTAGTTTTCACATCTCAACTCTGATCAAAAGAGTTCAGCTATGTTGAGAGGAAATGGAAAGTAAACACACACACACACACACCCACACACACATGCTCACATGCATCCACAAAATTGGTTTTAAAAAGGTTAATTATAGAGCGCTGATCTACTTACTGTATATTGTGAAATACTTTAGGATACTTTGTTAACAATGACTGACCTGGATTTGCACATCGGCGATTCAAGAGCTTATCAGATAATCATCGTTAATTACAAATTAACTGCAGTCTTTGATGGTAAGGTGTGGCTGATCTCATATCATTGCTATTTAATGGATGTGTCCAGTAATGATGGGATTAGGTAATGCACTTTGCATTTTTGTCACACAGTATAGGAATTAGAGATCTAATTTTAAATTAATCTAATGGGTGGGATGTCATTGCAAGACAACCCTTCTATGCTGTATTGTTGCTGGTCTTAAATGTGAATAATGTGAAATGTCATGTCCAAAATACATTTGATTGAATGCAATTGCTCTACTTGAGAAGTCTCCCCTTTGTCCTGTTAAGATGATATATAAATGATTGTAGGCGATAAAATTGCTTTAACTTGTCTTGTATACATTTTTATAGTTAGTATGACTCTATGAAGAATGTCTAACATCATTATTTTCATTCCATCATTTTCCTCCCAAGGCTGATGTTCAACAAGCGCTCGCTGAGTGGCAGCCACTCGTCCCACAGCAACCTGTCACAGGCCTCGGTGACCTCTGACCTCCTCGGTGCGGATGACATTGAAAGTCCCATCACAGCCCAGCATGCCAGGATTGCCGAAAGGCGCTGCAACAGTAACACCGACATTCAAGGTACGCAGGTTTACACCTCGCCCCACATCTCGCCCCACAGCTCCATCTCTTACAGTCTTGTGGTCGTTGAAGCGAGTGCCTGCTGCGATGTTTTAGTGATATCTTCTATAATGCCAACATGTTGTGTAGCCAAGTAGAAGACAATTGGCTTTGTGAGTAACATGTACACATTTTGAATTATGAAGTGTGAAGGTAAGTGAAGCGTTACACTGTGGCCGGTTCGCTCTATTGTTACCTCCTTTTGTTGTGTTGTCCTTGTGCATCCAAGTACGATCCTCCCAGATCTTTGTAAGCAGCACTGCGTTGGTGGTAAATGGGCTCTTGACTCACACATTGCAGGCTTTTTAATAATAATATTTAGATATTTTATTTGCATGCAGGTCCGGAATCAGAAGATAGGATCATTAAAAACAGATGTGCACATTGCATACCCAATGAAACAAGTTTGATGATGTCTTTCAAGGGCCATAAGTCCTTTTATGATCTGTACTGGAAACTAAGATTTCAGTAACGTTTCGATTTTTTGCTTTGTCTGCAGAATAAGAAATGCAAAAGTGAAACCATTTACAACCCACAGGGCTGTAATATTGTGCCCTACAGTGTTGTAATTTGTCTTTATCCAGCAGCACTGAGGATTCAGGCCTCGTTCCGTCCCTGGGCCTCGGCCAGCCAGGGTGGAGGTATGTGCAGCGACTCGGAAAGTGCTGGAGGGAGCAGTGAGTCCCGGTCCATGGACTCACCCACTGCAAGCCCAGGTACGCCCATTCAGGACAGCAGCTTATTCAAAGAGTTTAAAGTCTACACACTCTAAACTCGTGTTTTTGACATTTCTTCTTTTCAATGGGCATGTTATTAATTGATTATTGGCTTCAACCATACTTGCGTACACTATGCTGTAATCAGGGTTTATATGTCTCGCCCGCTTATGAAGAGACTAATTATATGACTGCTTTAATATTCTACTTAAACATGCCTTTACATGCGGTTACGTCGAGATGTCAAATAAATAAAACCACATTTAACGCCTAACCAAGAAAGCCATATCACCCGTTTTAACTCGACACAACACTTATCTGTAATTATCAGGGAGCAACTGCCTCATGTCATTGACAAAGACACCTCGCATTGCAGAAGAGGCAGCAGAGGCATTCCTCAGTGCTGACTGTCTGAGGAACCCTGGGGCGTGCATATTTCTTTTCTTCTGCTTATGAACTTGACGTTCATACCAACTTTGTTGGTATGTCATCTCGGAGTCAAGTCGCTTAGCAACCGCTCACAGCGGTGCCTCTTTCTTGTTGAACAGTAAGCGAATCTGCTCGTCTGCAACGTGCGCAAACACACGTTTTGGTGCAGGTTGAGTTGTTGTGCAACAGTTCGTATGCGTCACAGACCATTTAATGACCTTTTGGCACAAACCTGGATCCTCACCCGAGTGTTTGCAGAGGAGACTTTCTAACGAAATGTGTCCGTTCGCAAAGATTGATACGAGTTGCCCCAGATGGGCTTCTAGAGTTCACAGTGAAAGATACTCCCTTCCACTAATTAAAATGTGATATATTATACACACACTGTTAAATGTTTACTTGACTGAATTCAAAATCTTTGAAACTTATGTTTTAATACAAGGATTCTCTCGTCTACCAGTAAGATAATGACTCTCCGTGGCTGGGGGAGGGTGGTAGATTAACAATACATCTAGAAGAGGATGTGAACCCCAACCCCCCCCCACACACACACACACACACACACACACACACACACACACACATATCCACCATCCCCCAGAGTGTGAACGGTGTAGGAGGTCATCCCTGATGAGCCTCCTTAACGGGCTCAATAGAAGATCAACCGTATTATTAAAATGACCCGTCAATGGAGGTGTGAATCGCCAACAATCTTCTCCTGGTAATTTGATTATCAGCAGCATAAAGTCAACCACGCCTTTTCTCTTGGCACTTTAAAATCAGGAAGGTTGTCCCCTTCCCGCTCACTGAAGTTCTCATTTCCAGTCCCACCACTGGACTGTAGAGTTGATCACAGGAGAGAGAAACCAGTAGAATAGTCTCTGATATAGCAGTGGAGATGTGGATTCACTGGTGTGTCCTGCCTTACTGCTCAGGAGACTTCAAGAGGAGGTTACCCAGAACCCCCTCAACCGGCACCATGTCGTCTGCTGATGACCTGGATGAGAGGGAGCCTGCTTCACCCTCTGATAACGGTGAGTCCAACTGAGCACCGGAAATGGTCTCAATAGGATTTTAAATGGATTCCTAAACTAAATTGCTTCTGTCCATCCGGGGAGAGGGATCCTCCTCCATTGCTCTTTTTTTTCTTGTCTATTTCTTGTGAGTTGTTCCTGATCCGATGTGAGGTCCTGGGACAGGGATGTCATATGTGTTCAGATTGTAAAGCACTCTGAGGCAAATTTGTGATATTGGGCTATACAAAACACACTGACTTGAATTGAACTAAATACAAGAAGAGAGGAAACGTGTTCTCATGATTTGTCCTTTCTTTTCCTTTCTCTCAGCATGTTTGAGTGAGATGGTAATGGAAACGGCCAGCTCTCCGGGTCCCTTTAGAAACACCCAGATGTCCAAGGCGGCTCAAACCCACAAGCTGAGGAAGCTCCGAGCGCCATCCAAGTGTCGAGAGTGCGACAGCCTGGTGGTGTTCCATGGAGCAGAGTGCGAGGAGGTAACCTTGTTTATTTAGTTTTAGAAATAATGGAACCAAACACCCACCATGAGCCCCTAGTTGGACCTTTGCTAAGCATAGAAAGTCTACAGAGTATTTCAAGTTCATCTTAACCACTGCCAAAGTTACACAGTGGTGTCTTTCTCGCTGAGCAAACATTAAACAAAAACAAAAGAGCAAGACCAACTCGTCCCACATCAGAACTTTTGAATAAAGGGAAAAGTTGAAAGTGTCCACGGGCTCTCCTTAGAGACCAAACCCCACAACTGGTCCCAGTGGGGGATCGGCAGTGGGAACTGAAGACATTTTGTTCGTATTCGAAAGGGGTTGCCTCCATCTCCCCTGGGCCCCTCGGTTTATTTTAGATCCAGTTTCTTTCCATATTTAATAGTTACACTGATACACAAGACCATAACAGAACAGTTACTGGAAAAAAACATTTGTTTTAATTGGCTAAGTAATAGCTGCAGACACAAGACATGCGAATATGTATTGGAATCCCTCCATGGCATTGGTTCAAGGGGTTCCCAGACGTGAAGCTTTCCGCGTCTTCGTTTTAAGGGCTAGTTCACAAGAAAAACATGCCCACTCATCTTCATGCCCAAGCTGGAAGGAGTAGAGATGTTATTCTACATTAGTTGCATTTATAGTCGGTGGTTTATTTTGATTGGCTGTGTAACTACAAACTCAAAGCTTTATCCTGGTTTTATTCCATTGCTTTTGCAACTATAATGATCAACTGGGAACAATTCAGTTCCATCCTCTATTTCCATCTCTGCCTGTCAGCAGTATGAAAAAGTCTTTCACTTTTATAACGAAGATCCTTTCCCACGTGTTGGCAGTGCTCCATAGCCTGCCATAAGAAGTGTCTGGAAACCCTGGCCATCCAGTGCGGCCATAAGAAGCTGCAGGGGAGGCTGCATCTCTTCGGCATCGACTTCACACAGGCAGCTAAGAACAGTCATGACGGCATCCCCTTCATCATCAGGAAGTGCACCTCCGAAATCGAGAATCGAGCTCTCAACTTAAAGGTAGTTTCAGTTTAGTTAAGATAAGCATGTTCACAGTTAATATCCTGTTAGGATGTAGCTTCTTCTTCTGGTTTGTCTTTGACCTTTTACAACATGTATCATGCAGTGGTTGGGCCGGTAGATGTTGCCAGGGTTGAAAGATGAATGATGTTTTCTATGGAATAATGACATCCTAGTTATTTTTGCAAATGAAGCACACGCTTGCTATTACGTTTCCTTAATTGAAGATATTTTGTATAGTTCTTTGAACCACATTGCTAAACCTAAAGATTGCGCCCGTTTGCTTTAAAGCCAAAAACTGAGTGGTTTACTGTGTATCCCATTAATAATAGCCCAGCGTGCGTCATGAAAATTGCCTTTTTAATTTTCCTGTCTCGAATGACTTTTGTTGTTGTGCTGTGAAGGGTATCTACCGCGTGAATGGGGCCAAGTCTCGGGTCGAGAAACTTTGCCAGGCATTTGAGAATGGCAAGGACCTGGTGGAGCTCTCCGAACTTTATCCCCACGACATCAGCAACGTCCTCAAACTCTACCTGAGACAGGTGGGCTGCTTTTGAGACCTTATCCGTAGCACAATAAATATGTTGTAAGTGGGTCATGCAAATGTCGGTTAAATATTTTGCTTTACAGAACAAACCCACCGCACTGGTGTTTATTTGCCTTAATGTGTTTGGTACATAACTCCCCCTCTTATCCCCCAATTGCTTATTTCATTTCTAATTCGGTCCCACTTGTCTATTTACTCAAATCATTCTATTGTCTCTGTTTATTATTATCTTCCTCGTTTCATTTGTTTTCTGTTTGTTTTTCTCCCCGTCTCTCGTTCCTCTGCAGCTCCCAGAGCCGCTCATCCTGTTCCGATATTATAACGACTTTATCGGCCTGGCCAAGGAGAGTCAGAGTATCATTGTGGAGGAACTGGAAGCATTGAGACGCAGTCCCAACCAAGTGACCCCGGCCCAGGTCAGCGTGGATCTTAACCGGGTCCTCTTCAAGATCAAGGACCTCCTGAGGCAGCTGCCACTCGTTCATCACAAGATACTGCAGTTCCTCATCGAGCATCTGCATCGGTACAGCGGCCTCAGTCAATTCACACATAAACATGAATGCATCATTAAAACGATCACTTTACATGTAGGGTTGTACATTTCATGCGTTAAAATGTTCTTAGAAATCATTCAATAGAGAAAAGATGCCTCCTAACAATAATCCGTCCTCTCTCCAGGGTGATGGAACAATCGGACGAGAATAAGATGACAGCCAGCAACCTGGGTATCATCTTCGGCCCAACGCTGATCAAACCGAGGCAGTCGGACGCCGAGGTTTCCCTCTCCTCCCTGGTGGATTACCCGTATCAGGCACTCATTGTTGAGCTTCTGATCAGACACTACCAGATGATCTTCGACACCCCCCTCAGTCCGCTGAGTCGTACCTCGCCGCTAAAACTTGATGCTCAAGCTCGCCACGCCCACCACGAGAAGCAGCAGCAGCTGAGCAGGCACTCCAAGTCGCTGGGAGACATTAAGGAGGTAATTAGTTTATTCATTATGTGGCATGTTTTCGCCTCAATATCACTCACGGAACATTCTACCATCAAATGGTAAATCATCGCTTTGTTGTCCGTCTTATCGTTGCAGCAGAGCTCCAAGGTGTATAAGAGGCACTCCTCCATAATTCCTTCATCCCACTTATTGTGTGAGGTAGAGGAGACCACACCCCGCCTCATTGGAAGCGACTTTGAACCTGGTTAGTATGGTTACAAAGATAGTAAGCCCAATTATTGTATTTTTGACTGCTGGGTATTGTCTATATTCAAACAATTGTTTATCATTCTATTCAAAGTTGATGAAGTGGACTTTGAGGCCTCTAATGGGGTTTTGGAATCGGGCGTTCCCGAGTTCCCCGGGGCCAGGGTCCCGCTTCGACACCCTCGCAGCAAACTGTCCTCCCGGCCCGTGAGCCTGCCAGCTGAACGGATACTCAACCGAGGCCAAGTCGACGAGAACAACACGCGGAACGGCACCGACCAGGACAGGAAGGCCGGGGGTTGGGACCAATCCATCGACGAGGTGGACGAAACCGACGCGACTAAATTGCGAGCGGGCCCGCATTACCGGCGTACATTTATTGACACCCAGACGTTACGCAGAACCTGGGACAAACAGTACAAGCATGAAGCGGCGTCCAGGACGGTCCGAATTGTGGCCAGTTCTCCCCCGGAGAGCACAGCAGGGGAGGCCAGCAAGTCGCCGGCGTCTGCATCTTCATCGTCTTTCTCCGTCGGCACTAGTAGGAGCATTAGCTCCATCTTCCCCAACAGACCGTACACGGTTGCAGTGCGACCTAGCAGGAATCTAAGAAGGGAGGACAACGTAACCAGGTACACTCCCGTCACGACGGCTTTCAGGGCTCCCAGAACTCTACAGCCCCCCCCAGGGACCTTCTACAAGCCCCCGTCGGGGAGCAAGGCTAAAGAGACGCAGAACTGTGCATTAGCTAACAGTGCAGAGGAAGAGGAGGAAGAGGAGGAGGAGGAGGAAGAAGAAGACGATGAGGAGGAGGACGATGATGAGCACGAGGATGATGATGAGGAGGAGGAGGAGGAGATGGGGATTGAGATAGAGGTGTCTGTCGATGAGCCTCTTGAGGAAGACGAGGAGGCAGAGCAGGCAGCCATGTCTCAGTCTCCCAGCTCGAGCCCCGAGGATCTGAACCCCAACCAGGCCAAGCCGCTGTACCAGAGGCTACGGCCACGGCGCCTCCAGGAGGTCGAGCATCGAGAGGCTCACTTTGTGTGAGCATCTGAGGGGCATCAGAAGTATACAAAAATAAGTGTGCCATATTCTAAAATATACCATCTGGCAGTTGACTGCAATTTACAGATGTGCTTTGATGCAGGGCACTGTCTGGACGATGCAGTGGGCCTTCGGTCCTCAACAGGCAAACAAGATGCACTTAAAATGCTGTCTATTGTTTAACATGATTCACCAATATTCCATCTACCGATCCCTTGCTCTGTATACTCTGACACCCGGTCAGGATATTTATAATTTTATTTTTTTAACTGTGCAATTACATTTTTATTTGAACATTTGTACCACGTTCTTACGGGCTCACTATGTATGTTTATATACCAAAAATAAAATGTTTGAATCGATAGTGCATGTGGCCTCCACACTGAACAAAGATTTGGTGCACTTAGCAATACTCTTTCGACCTACTTGGAGTCTGAATACTTTTGGAGCTGTTACATTTAGGCTGTAATTGCTAATGTTGCAAACCACTTCTGTATAAAGCTATATAATGACCATTGTTAGATGCTGTACTGGGTATCTGCGTTGGCATCTGGTCGTGTTATGAAGCACCAGTTTCAAAGGGCATACAGCCACTTGTTTTTATACTGTTGAACGTGTATGGTGTCAACTCACAGATCGGAAAAGCTTTTAGAAGTGCCACTGGATTGTATACTGATATTATCTTTCTTATTTTGATATAACTTTTACATTTCTTAATAGCCAAAGCTGTTTTTCCTTTTTACAACTGAATTATTAGTTTTATCAGTAACCTAAACCTTACAGGTTCTTTATAACAGGAAGTACATCATTTATTTAAATGGTATCTGTTTTTCATGGTAATGTACAACGTTGACGGAATGTTGAAAGGTTCAGTGTAAAAAACAAAAACAGGTACATGAAACACCCTTTTGTAACTTATTAAAATATATCTGACAAATTTCATGACGGTGTGTCTTTTTCCATCCGAATAGAAAATGTGCAGCAACTTTATTTAACTGAATAATTGTTCCCATGATTACTATAGAAGTTAAGCAATTGTATTGTTTCGCAAGAACACTTTAATGTATGTTTTACAGTAAACTGCTTGATTTACGAAGCCTGATAATCCATAGATTGCTAATATATGTTAAATTGCAATTCAATGTTTCATATTAAATGTGTACCTGTTGTAGGATTATAACCGGTGGGATTATACAGTATAGCGTAGGCCAGGTGGTTAGGTCATCTGGGCCTCTGCTAATGTTCTCATCGGTTACTAGTCTCCCAGCACTGAGGAGATTAAAATCAATCTGCTTAACTATTCACACAGTCTGGATTCTAGCTGTGTAGCAACCCCGAGGAGCACTCGCTAGAATATGTGGCGTTACGCCTCGTATATTGTGCGTCGCTCCACAGTGCAAGTGTTCTTCTGAGGTGAGTGACATAATATTCTGGGCTAGAGCCATGCTGTGGGATGTATTCGATGTATAACTGATGAGTAATGTGGTAATAACATTACAAAATAGTTGCACCTGACCTAGAATCCTGTAATGTTGCATGTACGGGGAATGCGTGATATTCAGTGTGGTGACTTTAACCATGACTAGTTCTGGGGGGCGTTTTGAGCAGTTGGAAATGTCTATTGTTACGCTGACCATGTGAAGTCTCCTGAGCTCCTTGACCTCATTACAAAGCTTTTACTAGCCCTCGCATGGAGCACTAACAGGATGAATGCATGGACACAAGGAGTTCATCCACAACATCCAGCTTTCCAAATACAAATAAGTCTTTATAGTTTTTTTCGATAAATCGAGGTAGCTTCATTAAATTGTACGTGTAATGTGGAGGGTTGAGTACAGGTCTTTAGGCTGGTGCCAGCCCCTGCGGGGGTGAACAAGAGGTGCCATGGGCTCAGGGAGAGACGTCAAGCTCCTGCTGTGGAAGAACTGGACCATTCGCAGGAGGCAGAGGGTAACATCCACTCATCCGTCAATTCTACACTCCATTTATCCCTCGGGTGGTTGCAGTTGCCTGAACTATAGGAATTACTTCTTAATTATGATTTATAGTCCGCTAGTCCTTTATAATGTACCTTTTTATGCTTAAAACTAAAATTCACAGTAGGAGTATTAATGAGCCATAATGCATGTGAGGTGAAAATATCTAATCGACCTACACATTACTGGGGATGTATTAAAGAACTCTATTGTTTTCAGCCTTTTCATGGTGCTGGGGCATTATTGCCTGACTCTCTGGCATTCCCTTTTTCCACATCTTTTTCATCCAACAATCACTTCCGAATACCTCACTAGATGCTGTTTTACAGTTTCTGTTTTACTCTCCGACCAGATGCGTTTCTTCATGGAGATCATGTGGCCCGTTATGCTGTTCATGGGGCTAGTGTGGCTGAGACGAGTGAATCCACTCTACCGTCAACATGAATGTAGGCAGACATCAAACACATTTGATCTATGAAGTATGATGTCTTATTCAAAAATATTCACAAAGGACTGAATACCAACAGTATCGACTTTCCCCCAGGCCACTTCCCCAACAAGGCCATGCCCTCCACAGGGATCCTGCCATGGATCCAGGGAATCTTCTGCAATGCCAACAACCCTTGTTTTCAATACCCCACCCGGGGTGAATCTCCCGGCCTGGTGTCCAACTACAACAGCTCCATGTAAGCCTGACCCGGGCCTGTTGGAGGGAGGTTGTTTTTAACTGGAGGTGCTGAATTCCGATGAAACGTTTTGATCTGAGATGAAAGTGCAGAATTATGGCATGAAGTCGATGAGGATATGTTTCTGGTATAATGATGGAGTTGTTTCAAAGCATCTGTATGTGCATACAATATGTGAAGGTCAAGGCTGTTAATCTGCTCTCCGACGAGAATAATGTGTGTGATTTGTCATCGACCTCAGATTGGCTCGGTTTTACGCGGACGGCGAGGAGCTTCTTTTTAGTGACCCCCAGTTTCTTCAGCTCGGGCGCCTCTGGAAAGAACTGAACGCTATGAGTAACTTCATGGACACCCTGCGCACCCATCCTGCACAGGTCTCAGGTCAGTGCTCCAGCCTTTCATCAACACAGTGCACACACATAATTGTCTGTAGAGGCAAACGCAACTTCAACTGGAGCAGATGTGACTTCTGGATTACCCTGGCAAGTTTTTCTTTCAGCTTAACGTGTCTATAAACCTTAATTTACAGCATGACTTTGCATTGCAAGCCATACTTAGTCTGCTACTGATTTGTTTCTGTTGTATTTGTGATTGCTATTATAAAACATATAGGGGATTTCTATGGGCTAATGATGAGGAATAAACATAATAAAATATAAAGTCAAGCACCGTCTGCTTAAAAGCAGCATCACAGTCCACATCATATTTTACACATTTTCCCATCAGTCATAGCTGTGAAGCCACTAGCAGGATCACATGACATGGGCTAAAGAAAAAAGCTGCTTAGTTTCAACACCAGTGTTTGTTTGGTGGGAAAGCAATTCACGCGCCCTCCATCCATGCGCCTCTCCATGAAAAAACAGACTGTAGAAACACAGTTGCACCATACACACTGTTCCTTTAATGTCAACATATACATCTCTGTACTGTCTATACAGTGTGTTTCCCAGCCAAATGAACATCTATGATGGGATTGGAATGAAGCTGAGTGCATTCCAGCCTGTGAATGATTACGTCTGGTTGCTCTCTGTACTGCCACTCTCATGGAGAAATATGTAGATGGCCGAACAGAGCTAACGGAGATATGGATCCACATTCCACACGAGTTCCCATGAGGCCCTGGGAAAGAAAACTGAATTATGTTGAGTACCAAGTTATGTAATTGTTGAAAAAAACCTAATATCAAACAGAAAACCTTGAGTGAACGTGTGTTTTATGTCCAAGGCCCTTGATTGTGTGTGTGTACATGTTAAATGTATGCGCTCATGCACCTTTTGTCCATGCGTCTATTACTATATTACCCATAATGACCTGTGCCTAAAGAAAGGCACGCTGTATGATGACCAGTGATGGCATTTTGGATATTCTTAAAGGAATATAACTTTTATTTGCTTTCTGTTCTGAGTTGGATGAAAATAACAAGAATCCCTCAGCCTCATAAATATGAAGCTTAGCTTAGCACAAATACTGGAAGCAGTAGGAAACAGCTAGCCTACAGCACCTGGTGAGTTCAATGATTCACTTGTTTTTATCTTGTTTGTTTAATAATTCATACAAGAACTAAAGCATTCAAATCACAGTAAAGAGACTTTTGTTTCAATGATCAGTGCATTATAAATCTTCACTTGGTATGTGCAACCTCACCAGAAAAAGAGTGTTACCATCAACAGAGAAGGTATAATGTTGTTATTCGTCCTGTTGGCTCACTGCTCTGTCAGGTACTTTTGTCCCACCTCTTCTTGGATAGAAACAGGACTTATATTTACCTCTATTTCATTTCTAGCTTTTTTGTTGTTGTTTCAAGAGGGTGCATGAAAGCTGCAACACAATCCGTGTCACTCTAGGGCTGAACCTGGATGCTGGCCACACCAGCAATGTGCTCGGCGGAGAACTTTATCCATGCACAGGCATGTCACTGAATATAATGAGGGGGTGCAGAGGTAGAATTTCCTCATCTTATCTTCCTATCATTTTAATACAACAGGTTTGTCACAACTTGCCCACAAAGTGTGTCACTACGTATAGTGGTTTGGGTAAATTCCTATTGGTGACTGGTTTCTTGTTGTTTGAATTGGAGTGTTTTCATTCACTCCCTCTGTCTCTCTATGTAGGCCGAGGCCTAAAGGTGGAGACTATCCTGAAAGACGACGAGACTCTGACATCATTCCTGCTTAGAGACATTCCTCTATCAGAGTCTGTGGTGTATCAGCTAGTCAATGCCCAAATCAGGCCTGAACAGGTAAACACACGCACCTTCCTCCATTGCTTTAGGGAAGTTGACCATTAGAGCAGTGATTCCTCTCAAAAATCGAGCTACAACAAAACGTTTGGGCTCACAGGTCATCTGGAACAAGCCCCAGACGATCACGCACACAAATACGGGATAGTGCTTGAGCCCAACGCTCGGCACCGTCAGAGTTCCCCTGTTACCCAACAGAGTTAGGTAGCAAAGTATACATGTGTCACATTTCAACATTATTTGAATCATTTGTTTAGTGTTGGAAACAAACGAAGAAGAGAGGACTATCCCCATCTGTCAGTGTTGACCCAACATTTTATTTTCCACACATTGCGAATCAATTCTTATGACTTCAAAGTCTCCAAAAGTAAATTCCTTGTAGCGCTTCTGGGAACGTCTCCTCGCTGATTCAACGCTATAAGGAATGCTGCCTGAAGCTGTTCTGGTTGAGCACTCATGTGTTTTCTTTGTTTATAAAAAAAAGAAAATTGATGTCCCCATGCTTTCATTGGTAACACCTTATTTAACTTCACGTCAGGCAAAGTCTGCAGGAATGTGGATTGACAGAGCATTTTCATAAAGAGCTGAAAATGTCAGCAGGAGAGTCCTCAAACACTCAGTGATTTGACAGTGGGACCTAAACTCTCATGGATCTGGCAGGAGCTTATACCACAAAGTCCATGAGAACGTGAGAGTGGAGATTGGGACAATTTGTCGAACTGCACACCTGTGCGTCACCGAAGGTTTACACTCATTAATATGAGATGATATGTTAACGTTCATCATGCTAATTTTGGTGGAGTTGCTTTGGAGGAAGTCTTAAAGGAACTGGCGGTCAACAATACAGACTTGAAGTCTTTAGATTTAGGGACTTTTTGAGCTGGTCACTAGATAACGTTATTTTCATTGAAAAGGAGTTGTTACATTGGGTTGAATACTTCGGTTGGATAATTAAAAAAAATTAACCTAAGCTAGCTAGTTTCTAAACATAACCAACCATAGCTTAAAGTGCACATAATATTTAGGAATAAGCTGAAAGTAAAACTTCATTTTTTGTTAAAGGATTCTTTGACATTGACTAGAACGCCAATATGTTTTTATTCAGTTCCCAGTCAGAAAGGGAAGTCTAACGGCAAGACAGAGCGGTGACAATATTCGCATTGTAGCTATTACTTAAACTGATGGTGCTTTTTAGGTGAACCTTCCAATTACGTAACTAAAATGTGCTTTGCTGCTGCCCCAGTTGATGCAGCAGTTGAACCAGTTGATGCAGGAATCAACCAGATAGAATATACTGCCCTGTGTAGTTCCCGAACAGATGTCCAAGTGCAATAATATCAGTATTTAATGGCTTCCAATTCAAACTAACGCATGTCTCCTGTCCACATGCTTTTTCTCTTCCAGTTTGCCTTTGGGGTCCCAGCCTTGCACCTGAAGGACATTGCTTGCAGCCCGACCCTGCTGGAGAGATTCCTCACCTTCCCCGGCCGCAGAGGACTCTACGCTGTTCGCAACGCCATGTGCATCCTTACTCCTCAGCGGCTACAGATCATCGAGGACAAATTCTATGCGAATATCGACTTTTTCAAGCTCTTCAGACTGGTCAGTGTTGTTTGGGATATTGCCAACATGTATTATGTGCCGAGGCTTATTGCTAAAAGCCACAGCGTATTATTGAATGTACGCTGTACAATCCAAAATGTTAATTCCACCAAAATTAAATTGGGAGCCCTTTTTCAACATTTCTATACTGCTCACACACTGGTGTCTGTGGTCTGTATAAAGTTTATAAAAACATAATTCTAAATGAATAAAATGCATGCAAAAGTTATACATTTAGTTTATAAAGTTGGAAGGCCAGTATAGAGCTGTGGTTGGTCAGGTCCTGTCTGGGCTGTGAGTTTTTTTTTAGCTTATTTGGAAAAATGTTCAATGGCTTTTCACCAAATGCTGAGCCAACTGCTGTCATAAGGCAATATAGTATTAGGCAGGATATGACATTTGAGAAATAGTTATCAAACAGTGCCATTGAAGCGTTTAGTAATTCATCTTGATGACAAGTCATAGAGCATTTGTTTTCTACCCATGAATGTAGAACATCCCCTTGTAGGAAACCTATTTAGCTTCCCAAATTACATCATATTTTCATTGTCTGCCTTTTACAGCAACATATATTATTCATTATATTTAATGCTATCCCTTATTACTCTACCGCACAGCTTTAACTTTGTATCATATTTATTACATTCCATGGATTAGCTCATGGTTTCGGTTTAGGCCTGACTTCACTTTGGCAGTTTGTATTCAAAACAGCTGAATCGAAACCTAACAAGTCCACACAGGCCCGTCACACCGGAATGATGGCCAGGAACATACCAGGTGATAAACAGCTGGTGTTCTCTTTATAAGGACTCTGACTCAGGGGGTAGGACAAGTTACATTTCTCAGAGAAATGCAAGTTGGCATATCTTAAATAAATAAACTATAAACTATACTATGCTCCAGGAATGTTGAACGTTGCGTTACAATAACCCCAATTTGTACATTACACAGACGCATGAAAGATGCATTTTAAGTAGCAGCAATTTAATATTTCAAAAGGGCTCGAATATTTAACATATAGACACCACCCGGTAGGTTGTTGTATCAAAAGGATTATATGCAAAGTGGTTATAGTAATGAAATAAGTAAAATACACAACCATAATAATTTACTACATGTGGGAACTTCAACGGAAACACTATCGGAAATATTGAAAACAATAATAACAATTTCAACTCCAGTTGTTTACCTGTAACTTAATGTCTTATTGAAATACATTTTTAGATAGACCAAGACATCATTTCAACTTGCAAAAAAAAGAAAAATCTCCAAAAATGATTGAACTAAAACTACTTCATAATCATGAAGAGCATATAACCTTCATGCAAGGTCTTATTTACCTGCAAGAGGCTTGGTTAAGACGGTGCTGAAGTTCGGCCAACATGCTTCAAATAGGTCCGGGTGATGGGAAACAGCCATGAGCGTAAGCTGAGCAGCAGACGTGGCTCTGTCTGTAATTAGCTTAGTGAAGAGGCGCTCCTCTCTTCAGTAACCAAAGGGCACTTTGAGTACACACAGGCCACAATGAGACAGACAGCAACAATAGATGACCTCTGCCTCATCTTCATCCACGCACAATCACTTGGGACTAGGTCAACTGTGTTTAGTCTTCTGTCTGTCTTTGTCTTCCTCAGCCAAAAGGCTCAAATGTATTTTGTCATCATTTCATGCCATCTTCTTCCCACAATGAATGCATTTCCTCATTTATTCTACATGGGTGATTTGGGTTCAGTGTATACACCCAAGAGCTTTGTGAACAGTTTGTTCACAATGTCCCCCCCCCCAAAAAAAGCGGACGAGGACTTTTTTTCAACACCCCCAATTTTCAGGGTAGAGACAAATCCCTGATTTGCATTCACATAATGACGTGCCATCACGGACTCAAGATTCTTAACGCTTATAGTTTTATGCTCCTCAATTTAGACGCAAACGGTTTACGAGCAGACTCTTGAGGAAGTTGTGCACGTCTGTCTGTGGCCACTCTGCTCTCTGATGATAATCTATATACAATATGTAACGGTGGAGGATGTCTCCTCTGCAGTTCTGTGTCCAGGCCTCCTGCTGCTTCCTGGAACTATTGTGTTGTGAGTTGGCGAGAAGATCTCTGGGCCAACCAGCAGACCCTCAAGAGACAGCAATGCTCAACAGATAATATATATAATTAAAATGATGTGTATATATCAGTTAATCATTCATTTAATTGACATCAATGACACATTTTTATGACATTTGAAATAAACGAAACAAGATCATCACTGAGATGAATGTCTCTGCACTGCATCAGTTGAATTTACAAGACAGGACTTGATTTGAATAACAGCATGCATTCGAATACTTCCGACCGCAAGTTGGCCGGTATCGTCCTTTTCTTTTGGATTATCAAAACAAACAAAGTATGGAGGGATATTAGTAACTTCCTCTGTGTCAGGAAGACATAGTGTTTCTGAGAAATGTGTGATTTTGAGAAACAGAAAAGTACTAATATTAAAAGAATGCATTCCTGTTTCTCTTCAGCTTCCTCTTGTGCTGGATAATCACTCTCAAGGCATTGAAATTCAACTCTGGGTGCAGGTCGTCTCTGCTGTCTCGGACAAACTGCGAGAGGTACGGCATGGTCCAGTCCAAAAGTTCACCGCCTGCTATTTTTAGCTTCTCAGGAAATTGTTGCTTCCCCTGCCTGAGATTTCATGCAAACAGAGAGTAGGGGGGAAATCATTTAGTGCGTAATAGGAAGGCTAAATCTAGAAAAGGCCTGTTAAGCCAAAAAAAACATATATCATCATTCTGGGACCGTCCCAATGGAAACAACACCGTGGCTGCAGGAACAGGTGTAGCCTCGATACGTGGAAAAGGTTAAACGTCAAGGGATCTGTTTTTGTGTGTATGTATGTATACATATTTGTGAAGTTGTATACATGTAAGTTAAGGTGTACCTGTATTTTTAAACATTCAGTGGGTGTGTTCATAAAGCTGTTTGTGTTTGTTGTGGATGTTTCCATGGGTCGTGTCGTGTCGCTGACGGTCTGACATCCTGTTGGCACGACCCTTTGTCTTTGTCTTGACTTCAGACGACAGTCTGTGGTCAAGACAACGTGTCTCTCCTATAGACCGTAGAGACAGGGGGTTAGCAAGGAATTAACTGAGGTTAACACTTTTCTTAGCGTATAAAAGAACATCTCATGCTTCAGTTTATTTTTGTTAATCTACAAATTGTAAAAATAGCAACGCATCAGGGTGAACCCCCTGTGTTTTGCTCCTTGTAAACAGGTAGTCATGCAAATATAAAATAGTTTTCTGTGATCAGCCAGAGGTACTAATCAGAGCCCTGGCACATTGCACACCGTTGAATTATTGCAATCGGGAGAAAAACATTACACTGTAGTAATTTTAGTATGATTTTGAACTGTCTTTCTATCAATGAACCAGATTATTGTCAATAGCGTTGCTTATTGTGTGTACTTTTACTCCACTTGGACTGCTCCTTAACCTATCTTTAACACATATTTATTCTTATTTAAGCTCTGCTGTACTTTTGTACCTCTCCACAGCTGTACCAGAGGAATAGTTCTCGGGAGCTTCTCCAGGTCATGACTCCTCTCTTCCAGAACAATCTGTCCTTCAGGGAGGTGATGGCCGCTGCCTCCAGCCTGGCATGTGGCTACACTGAGGGCGCTTTCTCCCGCGTCACCTCCTTTAACTGGTACGAGGACAATAACTACAAAGCTTTCCTGGGCATCAGCGGCCACAGGTCACAGGGCCAGTACACATACGACAACAGCACCAGTGAGTAGACGCGTCTATTACTTTTCCGACTATATCTGGATTAAAACACAGATTACCACTTCAGTGGCACTTTAATGGCTCTTATTGTGGTTCGACTATCTTGAAGAAATGTTACTTTCTGTATTCTTGTTGTTCTGAGTTTGTACTCTTATTGTATGTCGCTTTGGAAAAAAGCGTCTGCTAAATGACTTGTAATGTAATGTAATTACTATGTTAGTATAGCAGATGTTAGGCATTGGTCTGGTCTCAAACTTTTGGCTTTACTTTGAAACTAGGGATTTGTACTTGAGACTGGAACAATACCTCTGTTATTTTTTGAAGTAACCCTACTTTAATGTGTGGCTTATTAAAGGGTCTCCTGGTTTAGTGTGTAAGACTCACTGGATTTGTACAGCACAACTTCATTTACGACTAAGAAGGAATGATTTCAGTCCAATCTGCGTCTTAATTTGCAAGATATCTTGAATCCTAAACATGTTGAATAGAAGTTAGTGGAAGGTTAGGCCAGAGTCAAAACAAAGTTCAAGAAGAATCAAGCTGGGTCCATTATGGCTCAAACTGTGTGGCCCCCTGTCATATAGGAGCTTTTATTCCTTCTTTCAACATTGAGGGCTCTTCATCTTATCTCTTCATTCATCTGATCTTCATCCTGCACAGTATGATAGATAATGATAGTATATTTGGATGAAAAAATATGTATCCAATGTATTCAGTACATACCACACAACCTTCCCCTGCAGCTCCTTTCTGCAATGATCTGATAAAGGAGCTGGAGTCCAACCCTGCCACCAGGGTTGTGTGGCACTCTGTCAAGCCGATGCTGATGGGGCGGATCCTCTACGCTCCAGACTCGCCGGCTGCCCGGCAAATCATACGAAATGTAAGCAGCGTTGGCCACTCTGTGGATGCATTTTCTCCAAGCATGGTGGAAAACCATTGTTTCATACACTCATTCATGCAGGATTCTGATATTTAACTCAATTGCCTAATTTGATGCATTTGACCTTTTGGGTTATTATTTTCTCTAGATGGTGGACTAACCAGGTAGTTGGTGTTAGTATTGAACAAACAAAGAAACAGAGGCAGCTACTCAGATGGAGTGCTACTGAAAAATGTTTAAAGACAGATACAGATTCTCCAGATTACCATCTTTTAGATGATGTCTGTTACTCCATGACATCCGCATCTTTGATTTTCTTTGGTGCAATCAAGCCTAGTGCAGTGGACAATGCATTCCCCTAAAAAGGGGATCAGCTTTCCTCATGTCATGTCCAGCCCTTTGTATCTAGATGTAGATACGTGTTGGTCAAAGCCCTTCAGGGGGGCAGCAGTCATGGATGGCTTGGTTGCAATGGAAGAACACGGGCTGATCGGCTGTGGTGACTACCACACAGTCCACTGGCGCCACGGTGTTTTCACTGTTATGTAAGCAGAAAGAGCCTGAAAGACGTGGGATCACGCACACAAAGAGAAAAAAAGAGACACACACACACACACACTTGTGTTTCCTCTTTCCTGACCTTTAATGCCCTCTTTGTTTTCATCTTCCCTCAGATTGGGATCTTAATTGCTCTAAGAAAGTAATGACTAAGGGGTTAATCCATTGCCTTACGAGACCAACAACATGGCCTCTACAGGCGCTTTGTTATCTTCCTCTTAACTCTGTCATGCATCCGTTTGTTTCAGTAGAAACGCCAATTGACGCATATAATATAATATAATGTTTTCACACTATGTGTAACTGCTCTTGTGTGATGAGGATCTATGAAGGGTACCATCACTGTTATTTCATTTTAGATTTCAGTCTAACTAAACTTGCTACGAGGGCTCACTTTGTTGCACCTATGTACTGTAGGTATATGCTAATTAGGCAGAACATACCCCACTTCCCCTCCTTTAAGAAATCACTTCAAGGAAACCGCCAGGCCTCCTCCGGCTTTTGCTTGCCGTTAAACAGCCCCAGGGAATGAGGAAGCTCACTTGTGGGAACCTGACTGGGATTCACTGGGCAGGCTGAATGCATTCGGCCAGTTGTCACCAACAGCCTCCATTGTCACCCCGGCTCCATTGTCCCCATTGTCCCCCAAAATCAGACACACACAAGAGGAAGGCGTTTAATTGGGTGTACTCTTGAGCGCTTTCATCCCCCACTGCCCATGACTGAATGCTGAAATAGCCAGGCTTTGGTATTTTTCACACAAGGCACTGTACCCACACACATCCAGGGTTTTAATGATAAGCGTGCAGTAAATATTTGACTATTTGGCCCAGAGTGCATTTGGTGTGCAGTCGCTGGTTATCTGAAAAGGCCCGCGAGAATTCTTTGTGTGAGAATGTGTGTGTTGTCTTTGGGAAGCCTGTTTCTAACGGACAGTTTGATGTGGGAATGTTCTGTAGCAGGAGATTAGAACTGTGACAATGTACGTATGTGAGTTTCTAAATGTTGTGTAGGCCTACATATGCAGACGTTTACATGAGTGGATTTTATTTGCACGTGTTCTCATATTTCTGAATTGTGTGCACCCAGATATGGGCTAGTTGTGTGTGCATGTTTATTTTTGATAACAATTTCCTGTCCTTTCAATGTTGAGAAACCGCATTTCTCTGACATGTGTGCGCACACACACACACACACACACACACACACACACACACACACACACACACACACACACACACACACACACACACACACACACACACACACACTTCTTTCCGTCACTCCTGCAGGCAAACACAACATTTGAGGAGTTGGAGAGGCTGAGGACGATGGGGAAGGCCTGGGAGGAAGTGGCTCCTCAGATCTGGGCTTTCTTCCAAGATGGAGTCCAAGTCAACATAATCCGGGTAGGACAGCAATATAGTGTGACTGACTGGTAGGTTTAAACTGTACGCCATAAGAAAAGAGGACACATAGGCCGACAGTGTGTTTGGTGTAAATAAATAAAACTCTTGTAAAATGCAACTGAATATATAAGAAAAATCAATGAACAAAACATAAGATTGCTGGATTTGACTTATTTAAAACTTACAGCAGATTTCAATTGGGGGGTAAAATGACTTCCACTTACTAGTTTTACTGTGCCTATTACAGTCGATGTGATCAGGATCTACCATTGTTTCCATTCAGTTGACATTCAATGCCAAACAATCGGCCCTTTGAATGAGGTGATTGAGGAATTTTTCTCTGATCTTTTCCTCACTGATCATTTTAGCTGACGTCTCATCCGTTCACAAAGTTTCCTGCCTGAATATACCTCATCTTACTAAAATATGCCACTTCTTTTCCCTTTCCATCCATCTGCCGCTTATTTTGTCCTTTCGACCTCCCTGTAAACCAAATCTACCGTCCTTATTCGCTTTCAGTACATTTACATGAACTATCATTAATATTATTGATTAATATGAATCATTTAATTTAATTTCAATTCAGTTTATTTTATAAAGCCGAATAGCACTAATTACAAATTTACCTCAGAGGGCTTTACAATCGGTACACATACGACATTCCTGTCCCAGGACCTCATATCGGATCAGGAAAAACTTTTCCATTTCAAACCTTTTCTGTGACGGACGAATCTCCTAACCATGTTAATGTTTTGAATAAGTTATTTTATGTTTCTTTAAGGTTGCCTTATCTTTCCCCTTTCCTCTTGGTTTTGCGAAATGTTTGTTGTTGTGTTTGTACTGGCGTCTCAGAAATATTTTCTTAAAAATAAGATATTGTTCTTAATAGAAAAAAAGAAAGAAAAAGAGATAAATAAAGCCTATTTACCCCCTTTTGTGTTTAGGACACCATCAGCAATCCATCGGTGAAGGATTTCATTGACAGGAGTTTAGAGGAGGCCCCGTTCTCCTCCAAACACATCCTCAACTTCCTGTACAACGGGCCACCAGAGGAGCGTCCGGCGGACGTGCCTGATTTTGATTGGCGAGACATCTTCAACCTCACCGACCGGTTCATCCGAATGCTCAACCAATACGGGGATGTGAGTAAAACACATCTATCGTTTTTGCATTTCTTTGGCTCAACTACTTCTGCTTAGATTTGGAAGAATGTGTGCAACAATGCAGAATCGTACAGGCTCCACATTTCCAGAAGAGAATATGGTGTCAGGATTGTTTTTGCAAACTTCTCCCTTTGGGCTCTGGGCTGTTTCCCACATGTCACACACCTGAGTTTTAGGACAGGCCTATTCATTAAATAATCCAAATAAGACATGTCTTGTCACTTTTTCGTTTCAATACCCTCGTTGCCTTAATACCATGTGTTCGATACAATTTTTATGTGATGCAACAGTTAGATGAGCTTTGGGCTCTGCAATGAGTCTGCCCGTTCAGAGACTGGGAAATCTATCCAGGTGGGCGAGAGCCATAACAGCAAACTGGCTGTCTCTTTTGTCCTGCTGATGGAGAGGAGGATTTAAAAAAACAAAACAGAAACACCTCATGAACCTTCTCTTGTGAGTGCCCTCCACATTTAGTGGACCAATGCATTTGAAACAAAGTTTAAATCACTCCTTTCCTTGCGGAGGCTAATCGGGATGAAGGGCCTATCACACTAGGGGGTGACATGGGGGGCACCTTGGGGCATGACTGGGTGGATGGCTGGTGCTCTTTGTTTTTGTCCAAGTTTAAGCTTACAGCACTTGAGTGTGACGGGGCGAGTGGGAACGACTGGGGCCGATTAGCTACAGCTGCCACTCCAACCACCCTCCATTATAAGGCGACAACAATGACCATGGGCTTGATGGCTGGTTGGCTGCACGTTGGTGCGATGCATGTGTAACACACCGCGCAGTGGGGCTGCAGGGTTAGTGGGTACATGCTTGGGCAAATTAAGGGGAGTTTTTTTAGATTTGAATAATTAGTTGTGTTTGTTTAGTGTAAGTATACATGCTTGGATTTTGGATGCACAAAAAATGTGTGTTTGGTTTAGAGCGGTATCTGTTCATGGGATCTCAAGGGTACATTTTTGTTTGGAGTGTTTCCTTTTGGATTACGGCGCTCCCTATTTGCATTAGGCTACAGTAAATGGCGATATCAGACACGCTTTGCAGGAAAGAGACGACCACTGCTGAAGTTTCTCTGCAAATGTGCATGTGGATGTAGATCCCAGTACACAACACCTTTTTACCAGGGATGGAAACGTCGGCGTATCCGTTGGTCAGTCCACCACTTCAGTCCAGACTAGTATTTTTAAAACTATGAAATGGTTTGCAATTTAGTTTTGTATAAACATTCATGGTCCCCAGAGGATGAATCCACGATGACTTTAGTAATCCTGTGTCCCGCCTCCAGTAGGTACATTTCCACCTATCACATATTTCAACATCCCCATAATGAATATGTACAGATGTTCATATTTGTCTCATTGACTTTCGTGTTCTTTAACTATATTGGCAACTTTTGGATGTTTTAATTTTATACAATCAGTTATTATTGCGAGTTTGTTAGCATGCTGAAGCAGCATTTAGCTCAAAGCCCTTCTGGACCGACTCACAGAGCGGTGATCATGGCGGTTTAGACATTTCACTGATCCATGGTTTATAGCTCAATTCTAGTACTTTTTGTGTAAGAAACTCTTGTTTCACATGTAATCACATGAGTATACACTTAATACTGGACATTTTTAAAAGCCAGTCCATAAGTTTGACTTATCAAGATTAGACGTTTTTAAAAATCTTTGAAGAGTTCTTTTGATTGCTGGATTATTGACCTTTATGGTTATAATTATGATACAGCGTATGTTAGACTCAGGTTAGTGACCTAAAGGGAAACTAATTTTGTCTTCTTTGAGAGTGAAATCCAATATTCTGTTAACCGGACATCTCTTAAAATGTCCTCATCCTGTTCATTTATGTGACGGCCTCCGTCTGGTTCCTTCTCTCTCACTCAGTGTGTCCTCCTGGATAAGTTTGTGGCTGTGCCTGACGAGGACACCGTCACGTATTGGGCCTTGGACCTGATGGAGCAGAGCAAGTTCTGGGCGGGCCTCGTCTTTGTAAATATGCACACTTGGACCACCAACGTCCCGCCCCATGTTACGTTCAAGATCCGTATGGATATTGATGCAGTGGAGCGCACTAATAAGGTCAAGGACAGGTAAGAATCAGAGTCAAATGGAAATGATAAGTTTATTATAATGATGATAGACGTAACGACTCAATATGTGTGTATCGCTCAGGTATTGGGATCCTGGCCCCAGAGCTGATCCTATGGATGACTTCCGCTATGTTTGGGGCGGCTTTGCTTACCTCCAGGACATAATAGAGCATGGGATCATCAAGACTCAGACGGGAAAGGAGTGGCCACTAGGCATTTACCTACAGCAAATGCCCTACCCTTGTTATGTAGATGATCTGTAAGTGGTTGATAATTTAGTATTTAACAAAGCTCAATCATATATAACATCCATGGATGCATGGTTGACTTTCTTAAATCACACATTCTGGTTCTTCACCTCAGCATCGGTGTCACTCTCCCTCAACTTATTTCTCCATCCCCTTTTTTTCTATCCAGCTTCATGCTGACATTGAACCGCTGTTTCCCCATCTTCATGGTACTGGCCTGGGTCTACTCTGTGTCCATGATTGTGAAGAGTATTGTCCTGGAGAAGGAACTCCGGCTGAAGGAGACCCTGAAGGCCGTGGGGGTCACCAACGGCGTCATCTGGTCCACCTGGTTTATTGACAGCTTCCTCATGATGGGCACGAGCACCGCTCTCCTCACCGTCATCATCATGGTGAGGAAGAAACTTCAAAAAAAGCTTTTAAAGATCCTCATTCCTGCGCCATCTGATTTGTCCCATTCGGACACTGTGTATTTGAGACCTGAAGCCGCTGTGGGTGGAACACTGAGAATGAAAAGTAAACAGTATATAAATGGAGCTCCTAGAGAGCAAGCTATCCTCCACTACGCCTTGACACATGATTACTTAACCTTCCTGGAAGCTAATGAGTCTGTTCAAAGGATAACTGAGCACGGTTCTGATCATGATAACTATCACCCAGTTTGAGGCATTACCAGATCTTTTTCCTTGAAATGACAACAGGAGTGACTTAGTGATTGCATACATATGAATCATTGATGGGAGAACTGTGAATGCCATGACATCATGGGAGTTATTTCAACACCTTTGCAGGAATGTACAAGCCAATGATTTACTCCTTTATGTTGTAAGACTCACAAGTGATCTCTTGTTGCCAGCCAGTGGCTCAACTGACATGTTGTCGTAGGATAGGCTGGAGGGGCCTCTAGTGGACGATATGTGAGCACCAATGTTTTTCAGCTTACCCAAATAATGTTTATTTGCATGTTACCGATGTGGTATTTATAAACCCTTATTTCACATGGCAACTACTTTTAAAATACTGTTAAACATTACACGGTTTCTATATATTTTAAGTAGACTATGAACAAATATTCAGTTTTATACATAATATTAACAAGATAGTTCACATATGTTACATTTCCATTCAGTGTGGAACATTTTCTTATCTAAGTTTTAAAAGTTGATGTTGAAGAATCAATCAATTGCAACTTTCTCCGAAACAATCCAATCAGTTGTTGGTAAAATTGATTAATATTTTCACTTTCCAAATAAGTACAAATACATGTGTATTATTGTTTATTTATCAGAGACAGTGCACAATGCATATGTTTGTGGACATTTGTATCTATAGTCTATAGCTGGCCAGATAAAATATCAGTTATATATGAAGAACACCTTTCTGCTTGGTTCCCAACATTCATCCCTACGCCTCCTCATAAATCCACAGTATGTATGTTTGGTTTAATTCCGATGCAGAGTCTGTGAAGTACTTCAAATCCCTGTTTCTCTCTGTCTCTGGCCTATAGGGAGGAAGGGTACTGAACTACAGCAACGGCGTCATCCTCTTCCTCTTTTTGGTTACCTTCACCACGGCTACCATCATGCAATGCTTCCTCCTGAGTGTCTTCTTCAACCAGGCCAACCTGGCCGCCGCCTGCTGCGGCATCATTCACTTTGCCCTTTACCTCCCGCACATCTTCTGCTTCGCCTGGCAAGACCACATCACCAAGGACATGAAGATCTTAGTGGTGGGTGTCCCGTCTCAGCATCTCCTTCAATTTAATTGAAAAAATGTGAATATCATATATCTCTATATATATTTATATATAAATTAATATTATATATATATATACATATATATATATATATATATATGTATATATATGTAATGTATATATATATATATATATATATATATATATGTGTATATATAGTAGCATAAGTGTTACATACTCAGAATTGACTTATATGTGTGCTAACAGATACAGGAACTGATTAGAAATGTCATGTAAATATTTTTTAAGTTCCTTAATTGTGTCACATATTTATTAGCTCCCAAGGCGTACAACTATATGTTCAAGTTCAGGCTATAGTTGGTGGAAGGACGGGCCTTAAATGCAGAATCAAGATGAGTTTACCGTCGCCTCTCCTCACAGAGTCTGTTGTCCCAAGTGGCGTTTGGCTTTGGGACGGAGTACCTGTCGCGGTACGAGGAGCAGGGCCTGGGTCTGCAGTGGGACAACATCCGGGCCAGCCCTCTGGAGGGGGACGAGTTCTCCTTCCTCACCTCCATCTGCATGATGGGCCTGGACACTGTGCTGTACGCCGTGCTGGCCTGGTACCTGGACAATGTCTTTCCTGGTCAGTGTAAAAGAGAGAAATGAAGAGTTGAATGCTATTTACTAATTTATTTACTGTAGCTCATGTATTATATTTTTGTATCACAGGCCAGTATGGAATTGGTCGACCATTTTACTTCCCCCTCCTGCCCTGCTATTGGCTCAACAGTGTGGCTCCCGCTTCAGGTAAGCTTACTTGTTTACCATTTTCCATATTCCTGGTCTGTGCATAATATAATATGTATTCTTAGAGGAGAGGGTGTTATCTGGTGACATAATGTTCTGATCTCAGTCTAAAATCCTTTATTTTATCTACAAAGACAACAACAAACTGGAGATAGATACAAAGGGCTGTGATAACCTGACAAACAAAGAACCAGGAGAGCAACAGGATAACCAAGATCAGGAGAAAGACCCGGAGAAACCCAAGACTCTGGAGGAGACGGCGTCATGTGATCACCAGAATCAGGCTGAGGAGAACCAGCTCAAAGACGGTGTGTACTAAGTGGATTTTGTTACACAGAGAGGTGCAATTTATTAAATTCATAACCCAAACACTTTCACATTGTTACTTTCTGTAAGGGTATAATAGATCCACAATTCCCATGCAATTTTATTATTGCACATAAGAGCTACACTAGATTGCCTATCAGCATCTCTGCTTATTTCTAATATCTGAAAAAGCAATTACAGCGTTCTTCCATATATAACTCACTACATAATCTATTGATTATGTAAATGTTATATCTCTCCAAGGAAACACTTTCAGGATTGAAGCCGTCTCTCTGTTCGCTCTAACCTCCCTCTCTGCCAACCAGAGTCATTGTGTGGGAACTCGGTGTCCTTGTGTGTGTTTGCACTTTCTGCTATATGTGAACACACACACTGCTTACTTTCATGCTTAGTTAATAAGTGATAAACTGTTCTTTACACTGTTATGGCCTTCCAGTCCCCTGTGTGAGGTACGATTAGATTTTTTAAAACTTTTTTTTAACTTTTAAAACTTTTTGTCTGTGTTCTGGTTGTCTTTGCTTTATGCAGGTGAGCTATTCTTTGAAGCAGAGCCAGCTGACCTGGTGAAGGGAGTCTGTATTCAGAACCTGGTCAAGGTGTTCGGCAGTAGCTCCACACCGGCCGTGGATGGCCTGAGCATCAGCTTTTATGAAAGCCAGATTACTGCCCTTCTGGGACAAAATGGTGCTGGGAAGACCACCACCATGTATGTCAAACAGATGCATACTCACAACCATGGGAACCATATAACCGTAACAGTCCATTTACTTCTCTCTTTCCGTCTCCTCATCCTAGGTCCATCTTGACCGGTATGTTCCCTCCCACCTCAGGGACAGCCACCATCTACGGCAAGGACATCCGCACAGACATGGACGGCATCCGCCTGTCTCTGGGAATGTGCCCCCAATACAACACCCTGTTTCAGCAGTACGTATCTCTCCACATGTCATGTGTTTCATATGTACTGTTTGATATAATGTTTGATGGAACTGATTCTTTACCCCTCTTTCTCTTGTTTTCTGTCAGTATGACTGTCGCAGAACATATCCTCTTCTACTCGCAGTTGAAAGGCCGTTCAATAGCAGAGGCCATGGAGGAGTTGGAGAGCATGCTGCAGGATCTGGGTCTTCCCCACAAGAGAGATGAACTGACCCAGAACCTCTCAGGTCTGTAAAGATGGTGCCCCCCCCCCCCCCCGCCAATAATCTACTGCAAAGGGATTTTGAAATATACAGTACTTTTATGATCTTCCAATTCAGGGGGCATGCAGAGGAAGTTATCAGTTGCCTTGGCCTTTGTTGGTGGGGCCAAGGTGGTGATCCTGGATGAACCCACTTCAGGGGTGGACCCCTACTCCAGGCGCTCCATTTGGGACCTGCTGCTCAAATACCGTGAAGGTGAGACTGATCCTTGCTCGCTAGAAGAAGGTATCGAAGCCTGAAGTCCTGGTGCTGTGGAGGTCTTGGAGCCTCCGATAGAATATTTTTATATTATGATCAATATGAAATTATTATCTTCTTACAGTTAGATGCCAAATCTGAGTTGAAGTGGACAATATTCACCTGTTAAAATTAGGTAGCAGTTAATACTACTATATTTAGCTTATTCTTAACTTCTTATTATGAATTAGGTTTCATTATCAGATTTCTCTGCAACTACTTTTCAATCTGCATAGAAACCAATTCAAGATATCTGGGGTGAAAATAGTCATAAACAAAGTATCAGTGTAGCTTGTGATACATGGAGAGGTGAGATGATGAACAAACACACATAATGCAACGTGGTGCTGAACAAAACTATTGAAACATGTCTGACAGTTCATCTTCTAAACATGTTCTTAACTTAATTTGTACAAATGCAAAGACTATGTCCGAAGGTTTCTTCCCTGTGAAAGGTTTTTTTCTATTTCTTGGGAGTTTCTCCCGATCTGATGTGAGGTCCTGGGACAGGGATGTCGTATGTGAACACACTGTAAAACCCTCTGAGGCAAATTTGTGATGTCGAGTTATATAAAATAAACTGAATGGTTAGCAAAGATGTCATGCTTTTTTTGACATGCTGAAATGTCAGTCGTAATCTTTCAAAGCACAACAGTATTATTATCATCAGGATGGCTGTTGTAGTCAGAGAGAGAGAGAGGACCCAAACACTAACAACCCTCCACAGAATCTTGAATCTTCTTAAATATAAAAGCAGGTCAGACACAGACACAAACTAAACAGAACGAACCAACACAGGGAATGAGACAAACAGGGTTTAAATACACAGGGAAGGTTTAGGTGATTGGACACCAGGTAACGAGACACAGGTGGACACAATGAGGGCGGGGCTAGCAATCACAGAGGAGGAAACAATCAGGAACAGGGCATCAGACGACAAAAGAGACAGGGACTTCAAAATAAGACACAACAACTCTGGATCATGACAGTTACAGGATCTGGATTTAGCTAAAAAAACATCTATACTTCTTTCATGTGTCTCTATTTACCGGCTCCACTTCGTCCCTCCCGTTGCAGGGCGCACGGTGATCATGTCCACCCACCACATGGACGAAGCGGACATGCTCAGTGACAGGGTGGCTATCATCTCTCAGGGCCGCCTCTACTGCTGCGGTTCTCCCATCTTCCTCAAGAACTGCTTCGGCGCCGGCTTCTACCTCACTCTTGTACGACGAATAAAAGACAATACTCCAAAGGTGGGAACCTGGAGCCGTGTGTGTGTGTGTGTGTGTGTGTGTGTGTGTGTGTGTGTGTGTGTGTGTGTGTGTGTGTGTGTGTGTGTGTGTGTGTGTGTGTGTGTGTGTGTGTGTGTGTGTGTGTGTGTGTGTGTGTGTGTGTGTGTGTGTGTGAATTTGGGTTAAAGATGTATTTATTATACTGCCAGAATGTATTTCTTGAATGGCAAGAAGAGCATTTAGCGACGTTAATTAGTCCAGAAATACACAAGTATGTACATATTATGGTTGATGATCACATTTTGTCTTTCAGGCCAGCTGTGGTCGTACAGATGATTGCGCCTGTACATGTTCAACGTGTTCAAAGTTTAAAGTGGACCAGGAAGAGAGCCAGCCTCAAGACAGAGAGATGGATGGTCGGTTCCATTGTGTTATCCTAACTTCAAAGATATGTGTGTGTTGCCAAGTTCATGTCAATCTCCTTAAAGTTGTTTTTAGTCTTGCCATCTTCTAAATGAAGAGTGCAATGGAGCATAATCCCTTTGTCTCTTTTGCACTGGATTGTAATCCGTCTTCTTACTTTAGCTGCACTAATGTGCTTGCTTCAATCTTGTGATTTTATACGCTAATTTCCTTACACCACATTTTGACTCGTGAGTTGTCAGATTTTCTGTTTTCTTAGCTGCATCTTTTTTATTCATACTGTTAGTGAGGCTTACTTAACATTTCAGGATAAGAGAGGTGAAGGCTAGACTATCCAATATCAAATTGAGCAATCAAAGCCATTGATGTGAGATGGAAGTTAAAGTTGAGGAACATCATTCCCTACCTCTCTTCTTCAGGTAACATGGAAAGCATCACAGCCCTGATCCACCATCACGTGCCACAGGCTCGTCTCATCGAGACCATCGGCCAGGAGATGACCTACTTGCTGCCAAACCGAAACTTCCAGCCCAGAGCCTACGCCAGCCTCTTCAGGGAGCTGGAGGAAACCTTGGTGGACATCGGCCTCGGCAGCTTCGGCGTGTCCGACACATCGCTGGAAGAGGTGCATGGAAATAATAATAACTGTAGTAATCATTGGACTGCTTTTATTTAACAATTCCATTAAGTTGTGATTCATTAGGAACATGTAAAAAAGGTTGTTTATGTTTAGACATGTACACTGTAGTCCCAGGATTAAAGAATTAGGCAATACATCAAACTGACAATCACTGTCCCTGAATACAACAGATTATGATTTATTATACAATTACAAATTATATTAACATTTTTATTTTCGAAAAAGTAATTTGCTAGCCAGGAGATTTTTATTCGGACAATCTGTCATACAGATACTTTCTGACATTCACCTTTACAGTGATGAGGCTCCGTTTCATGAGGCTTTGTTGTGAAGAGCATCTGTTAATCTTGAATCCTGACGGTAAAAATAATCAATTTATTTGTAGATTTTCCTAAAGGTCACTGGTAATGGGAATGCAACCAACAGGAAATGTGTACCAGGTAAAAGAAAAACACAAAAAAGTATTTGTCACACTTTTCCTGAACTTGTTTTCTAGTGCTGTTGATTTGTGTGTCTGAATGTCAAGTATAGCTCTTGTAGCCCCCTAATGTGAACTACATCCTTTGTATTCCATTCTCTAACTTTCCTAGACAAGAAATCATTGCGACAGATCTGTCGAGCTAGTCTCTGTGGATTCAACAGAGTGGCAGTTGATATGGAGCCACCAAAAGGTGACTTTCAGCTTTCAGCTAACAGCCATGGACAAATGCAGCTGTTGTGGGAAAAGCAAATTGATTTTGGAGATTTAAGAGGGGTTTACGGCACATTACGCATCATAACATGGAACTATTCAACCATCTGTCATTGCATAAAAAGAATAAGTGACGGTCAACTAAGAAGTAAGACATGTTGGATGAGAAGGTCGATATCACTCACATGTGTTTACAGTGGATATGAGGCTCCGGCCAGCAGCTGGTGAGCTTCGCCACCGGCTGTTGGCTGGTACAGTGCTGTCCCTGATCTCATCGTAATACTGTTAGCATATTACCACGTTATTATTCCCAAAACATGCTCTGCACATAACACCCTGTTAGGGTACAATGTAACACTTTTGACTGGATTTAACTACAACATAACCAAAGGAGCAAGAGCTGCAAGCTCTTTTGTTACTTTTCAATACAGCAATGCCAGGTGTCTTCTCCTGTTTCCAGTCTTTGATCTAAGCTAGGATAGCCAGCTGCTGGCACTAGCTTCATATCTATTGTACTGACACGATGTGCAATCGGAAATTTGGCAGGATGTCTATAAAACTATTGCTTCAAACATTCTGTAATTCATTCCTGAAAACATGTTTTGGTAAAAGTGTTTTTCCTGACAACAGTGTAATGCTTCTGCTTGGGCATTGTGACTGCTTATGTAGGCTTTTCATCATACATATATAATTTGTTCCGGAGCTTTCACTGGCTCGAGTAACCTGTTAAGAGGAAGACCTGCATCCCTGAGGCTGGTAGAACACTGCTGCTAAATGCTTTTTGATCACTGTTCACAGATGACATGCTTGGCTTGCTGGCGGACCTCTTTAATCTAGCATGTACACTTCCTGTGCAAGTAAGACTGTGCAAACTGACTTGAGTTGTATATTCCAGAGACAGATGGGGCTTTGCCCACCAATGATCATGGCCCGTGTGGTGTCCCAGAAGGTACTGCAGGCAGGGGATCCCACCAGGTCCGAGGGCTGAGCCTCATCATCAAACAGTTCTTTGCTCTGCTGATCAAGAGGTTGCATCATGCAACACGCTCCTACAAAGACTTCTTTGCCCAGGTAACCTTGCTATAATTTATCAAACCACGGTCTAATGCAGCACTGTCCGGAATCTTCAAAACGGTATTAAAAAAAAAAAAAAAAAAAAAATATATATATATATATATATATATATATATATATATATATATATATATATATATATATATAAGCAGCCTAGTTTTCAAATATAGATCTTATTCCAGTTTTGAAGATTCCGGACAGTGCTCTGCATTAGACCGTGGTTTGATAAATGTGTAAATATAAGTATATACTGTATGTGTATTGGTATATGTGTATAGGTATATATGTCTATATGTGTGTGTGTGTGTGTGTGTGTATATATATATATATATGTATATTATGTATATATATACATACATACATGTGTATATACTGCATATATGTATTTACACATTATATTGCTATATTCAGTTTGAGTTGATTATCCAGCTCTTACCTGGGCCTTAATCCTAATCAGAGTTACATATTGTGTCTGTTTTTTAAATGGCAGTTCTGTATCTGTCGTTTGTAGATCGTACTGCCAGCCAGTTTTGTTTTCCTGGCACTGACCTGCACGCTGATTGTTCCACCTTTCGGAGAGTATCAAAGTCTGACTCTCAGTCCCTGGATGTATGGAAGACAGTATACTTTCTTCAGGTGAGACTAAGGGACAAAAGGTCCCCCCATAATATTTAGCTGTTATCTGGAGACCTGCCAGTTTAATCAGAACAATACTTTCCATTGAATTGGACAAACATGTTTCCAGATACACTTTATGATTCTGTCCTTTGCAGTAATGAGCGTCCTATGGATGCTCAGATGAGATACTTTGGTAAGGTGCTGTTGGACAAGCCTGGCTTTGGGACTCGTTGCATGGTGGATGAACCACTGGAGTGAGTAGCCGTCACACATGTAGATCCTTTTTTACCCAGATATACTCTGTGCTGTCTTCATTAGTAACTTTCTCCCACCGGTAGAGATTTCCCATGCAACAACATCACCACGCAGTGGGAGATGCCCCTTGTAAACCCGGCCCTGATAGATATGCTGGCCAGCCAAAAATGGAACTTCCTCCAACCGTCTCCAGACTGTCAGTGCAGCACACCCAGGAAACTCACCATGCTCCCCGAGTGTCCGGCAGGAGCTGGAGGACTGCCACCTCCACAGGTAGGTGGTTGTCTCACTAATATTTAACACACACACACACACACACACACACCCGCACATATGTACGCACCCACATCAACCCTTGCACACAAACATCAACACTTGCACACAATGAATGAATGAAATATACTTTATTAATCCCCAAGGGGAAATTTGGTGACAACAAAAGCAGCCCGATAAAACTAAACACATTAAAATATAAGTGAAAGAAAGAAAGAAAGAAAGTGACAGTGCATAAAGTAAAGTGAAATACAAAATAACATAAAATAAAATATATATGTATATATACATAGCATAAACACAACATATATGTAAATGTAAATATAAATAAAGCACTGTAAAATTAAATAAAAAAAAAAAATATATGGATAATGTGCAAAATGCAAGTGTGTGTGTATGAGTGCAGTGCAGATCAACAGTGTAGTATGAATTTGAATATTTACAGTAAATTATTGCACGTTTCTGACAGGAGGTGGGGCTTTGTTGTAAAGCCTCATGGCCGTGGGCAGGAATGTTCTCCTGTAGCGTTCCTTGTTGCAGCGGAGACAAATGTGTATTGTGCATTGACCTCTGTTTCTGAAATCATACATTTGGAGGTCCACCCTGGCTGATAAGTTTCTCATATTAAATATACACTGTGTGTTATTTTGTGTATTAGAGGATTCAGTCAACAGGAGATGTTCTCATGGACCTAACAGGCAGAAACATCTCTGACTACCTGGTGAAGACCTACCCCAGCCTCATCAGAATCAGGTAACAGATTCTAAAGGAAGAAATTACTCTCTTGTCCAAAAATTAAATACCGAATGCCAGCCGAGATGAAATGCATGTTACTTTATCTAAAATCACCGATTTACTCTGGATTCTCTCCTCTATATTAATCTTAACTTTTAGAATGTTGAAATATGTTACAGTTGCATAACCAGTTAGGTTTATACAAGATATACACATGTAACAACACATTTAGAGTATTTTTAATGCGAAAGTACAAAAGTGTACCTTTTCATATTTTATTTATATTTCTAAATTTGAGATGTTACTCTCTTTCAGTTTGAAGAGCAAATACTGGGTGAACGAACAAAGGTAATTTTCCATTTTTTTCTAACTGCTTTATTGTCAGATTACAGTTAAGTCCAAATAGGGCTATTTTATAAACATTTTGTATTTTTAGATATTTTATATTACATGGCTGGATGTGTTATGTGTAGTGGTGGACTTCTCCCTCTAGTGGTTGTTATGGTCTGGTACAACTTAGGGCTTGAGTAGCTGGAGTTACAGTAAAGCGCTGTAGATGTCAGCAGGATTTCCCCTGTGATGTCCAGGTATGGAGGTATATCAGTGGGAGGACAGCTTCCTATTTTACAGGTGCAGCCAAAGACCATCCAGGATCTAGCAGTACAGCTGGGACGACTGCTCAATGTTACTGGGGTATGGCTTTAAAATGCAAAATGATATTTAGGCTTATATCTTTTGTGCATTTTTTTTTTTTTTTTATCCTGCGGGTTTACCTGTTCATTTATTTTTGTAATTGGGCCTTAAATTGTTGGTTGCAGGGCAATTGCTCCAAACAAACCCTGAAGGACATCGGGACATTCCTCAAGTACATGGAGACTCAAGATAATGTCAAGGTCAGTCCAATAAAGCCTCTCCATCAGGATGAAACCTTCATCACTGATCAGTCAATGGACTGTCCATACTTTTCTCAAAAGCAAACGCAGTAAATAATCGATGCCATGTCTAGGTTATAAACATGATAAATTTATTTAACTTTCCCTAGGTGTGGTACAACAATAAGGGCTGGCATGCCATGGTTTCTTTCATGAACGTGGCCAACAACGCTGTCCTGCGTGCAAACCTGCCCACGGGAGCCAACTTGGACGAATATGGAATCACTGCCATCAACCACCCTCTCAATCTCACCAAGGAGCAGCTCTCTGAGATCACTGTGTGAGTGACCAATGGCTGGACATGTGTTCAAGCACATGTCAAACTCTGAAACATTACTCAAAGAGTTTCTAATAAGAAGTGGCACCAGGTTGTGACACGAGAACGGCTTTGAGAGATCCAGTCAGGTTTTTAATGTATTTTAAATGTTCCTCTGTCCTTTCCCCAGCCTGACCACCTCAGTGGATGCGGTGGTGGCCATCTGTGTCATCTTTGCCATGTCCTTCGTTCCAGCCAGCTTTGTCCTGTATCTGATTCAGGAGAGGGTCACCCAGGCCAAACATCTGCAGTTTGTCAGTGGTGTCAGTCCACTGGTCTACTGGATGTCCAACTTTCTCTGGGACATGGTACAGTGACCCTATTCCATGAGATAATGATGTTTATAATGTCACGGCTTTCTGCTCCTCGTAGACATTGTTTTTATTGTTGTTTCTCCAGTTGAACTACTCCATCAGTGCAGCAATGGTGGTGGAAATATTCATCTTTTTTGATAAGAAGTGCTACACCTCTCCAACCAACCTCCAACCACTTATTTCTCTACTCATGCTTTATGGGTAGGTTTCTTTTCTTCTCATTTTGTCATTAACTATTTGTTCAACAAAGGATTTACAATGAGGGTCAAACTAAAAATCTGAATGTTGAACATGTTCTAGCCTTGCTTCTGAGTTAATACTGCCAATAACCTTTGCCAATAAATATAGAAAAGTTTGTGAATATATGCAATATTTTAACATTCTTATCATGTAGAACAAGCAACATAAATAACTATATGTAAACTCCAGCATGTTCCTCTGTTAGCTTTACTGAGTCTGTTCTATTTTGATATATTGACAAAATCAAGAACAAAAGGATCTTTCCATTTAAATCTAACTTAAAGCCGAATGCTTGAACTGGCTGAACGAGGTAATGCAGGATGTATTACCCCTTTTCTTTCTGATTCCACAATATTCAGCTGTTTGGCTGGCCTGATCAGTCACTGGTATACGTCCATATGCCTTCCTTAGAAGATACTTTTCATTATCCTGAGCTACTGTCATCACCTGATTGTCGTTACACTCCTTTGGTTCAAGTTTACTCCAAAGTTGATGCTAGCTACTTTACTTGTGTTTGTTTACACTAATTTACAGAGCTGTTTGCAAAAACACCTAGTTTTTCTCTCATATCATTGTGCAGTGAATCAGTGGTGTCTGGTATTCTATCATCATGCATGACGTTTAAAAACAAATGTCTTTCTCTTTTAGGTGGTCTGTGACACCCATGATGTACCCCATGTCCTACATATTCAGTGTGCCCAGCACAGCCTACGTCTCTTTGTCATGCATCAACCTCTTCATTGGCATTAACAGTAGTGCCCTCACCTTCATCTTGGACCTTTTTGAGGGCACCACAGTAAGACCACAGGGCTTGGCTCTGTAAATCCCATCCCCCATGCTTCTTCCATACCACCATATCATCCTAATTTGGATTTCTCTCTAGGCTCTATATAAATTCAACCAGCTGTTAAAGCCTGTGCTGCTCATCTTCCCCCATTATTGCCTGGGTCGAGGTCTCATTGACATGGCTATGAACCAGGCTGTGACTGATATCTATACTCGCTTTGGTAAGTACACGTCACAGAACAGCCTCCAACTGTCGGCCATCATCTCAACACCCAAGATTAATGTTGGGTCACTGGCGGCATCAGAAATCTGATTGCTTATACATACAGTATGCATTCAAGGCCCAAGCCAACTGCAGAGTTTTAACACACTCAAGACTCCACTGCTGCACCAAACACTATGCAACAGGTAACGGTGAACAATTACTCTCTTGAAAGGACCAAGTATGAATTATTGCAATACAATTACAATCACTGATTTGACTGACATATATTCAAGATGAACTATTCTTAGATGCCATTGTGACTTCATTGAAGTTTGAAAGCGCGACTGAAAGGTATATACTGTGTGTTTCATCAGGTGAGGACTACAGTTCAGACCCCTATGACTGGGACTTTATTGGGAAGAACCTATTCTGCATGGCTGTTGAGGGATTTGTCTATTCTATCCTTAACATTTTGTTCCAGTATCGCTTCTTCATGGATCACTGGTAAGTGTAGTAGTGAAGAAGCTCAATCGGCTTAAGTACTTAAGTAATTGCCCCTGAAAAATGTAAATGTGTGTAATGAAATTCACAGACAATACTTTCTAAATGTCATGTGACTGCTGCATAGAATCACTAGAAGTTGATTGACTGAATTTTTATCTTACTATTTGCAGGATATCAGATTGCCCAAAGCCTCCTATTTTGGGAGAAGATTTAGATGTGGCAGAGGAAAGAGAGCGACTCGATAAGAGTGAAAAAACTAACGACATTTTACGCATACGAGACCTGTCCAAGGTGAGACATTTTTCTTTTGGACCAAGGGCTAACATTGATGATCAAAAAAAGATGTAATAATCCAAAATATACTTACATTTTTGTTTTCATTGCTGGCTAGACATACACTGGAACAATCATCCCTGCTGTGGACCGAATCTGTGTTGCAGTATCACCCGGAGAGGTGTGTGTGCTTAAACCGATGCAATTCCCTCCCCTGAGGAAGCTTTCCTCTCACTTGATTGTTCATCTGTCGTGATTCCTCTCTTAACCCTCTGCAGTGCTTTGGCCTACTGGGCGTGAATGGAGCAGGGAAGACCACAACATTTAAAATGTTGACTGGTGACATTGACGTCACCTCAGGAGAGGCCTCCGTCTCTGGTCACAGGTTAGCAATATATTGCTTTTACAAATAGCAACTAACAAACATGTAATTTAATACACATTTTGATCTTGCAATCCGCATTCTCTTTGTTTTAAAGCGAGTGTTTTCCCCTAAATCTTCAGCATTTTATCCAACATCCTGGACGTCCACCAGAACATGGGATACTGCCCACAGTTTGATGCCGTAGATGAGCTGCTGACAGGGAGAGAACATCTGCACCTCTACGCCCGCCTCCGGGGAGTTCCTGAGCTGGAGATCAGCCGGGTGAGATGCAGCTTTTGCCATCAAATACAAATGTTTATACTGGACCTAACGGTTGCACAGAGGAATGACAAATGTGATGAGATGAGTGTACCTTACATTGTGTATATATATATATATATATATATATAATATGTATATGTATATGTTTGTGTGTAAAATCAACACGGTGCACAAGCCTAACTTAACCATCGGGCACCCCTTGTGATCATGTTAATGAAAAAACTTTACCGTTACTTTATCTTTAACTTCACATTGAAAATGCGAATGTTATGTTTTGATCGTTGTGTATTTATGTGTATGTGTGTTATTCGCATAACTCAAAAAGTATTAAACTGAATCGCATGAAATTTGGTGGGATGATTGGTTATTATCCAGGAACCATTTGATTAGATTTTTGAATCGATCGGGTAAAAGGTCAAGGTCATGAAAAGGTCAACATCTTTGAATCACATGCAATTTGGTGGGATGATTGGTTATTATCCATGGACCATTTGATTAGACTTTGGGGTCAAGGTCACAAAAAGGTCAACATCTTCTTTTTACCATTGTCAATTTTTATCCAATTTGCATGCAACTAATGCCAGAATATAGCTGCCCGTTCTATTTTTATTTGCTTTGCAAGCAGAGTGAAGTAGCACATCCTTTCACTGTAAGCATTACGACAAAATGAGAAATTCTGACAAAGAGAGGAGCATCGTGGGGCATCAACGCAGACAAATAATTTCAATAATGCCAACAGAGAAGAGATACCAGCAACCGGCCATTAAAATCAACGAGTTATAATTTAATACTGTTGTTCAAAGAACGTCATTTCAGGTAGAAACCCAGTGTATTTAGTTTGACTTAAATATTACAGGGGGGCTGACAGTGTCCTCCTCATGCTCAGGTTGCAGAGTGGGCCATCCAGAAGCTGGGCCTGTCAGAGTATGCAGGTCAAAGCGTCGGGACCTACAGTGGAGGCAACAAGAGGAAACTCTCCACGGCCATCGCCATGATCGGCTGCCCCGCCCTGGTGCTGCTGGTGAGGCGCTCGCCTCTCACAGGGCTGGGTTTGGATGAGAGGTTTAGGATGGGACATGGGGAAAGGTGACAGACAAGATCCTCCATGTTTCTGTGTGTATGTGAATGTGTTTGTATTAGGATGAGCCCACGACAGGGATGGACCCTCTCTCCAGACGCTTCCTGTGGAACTCCATCATGAGCGTTATCCAGGATAGACGAGCTGTGGTCCTCACCTCACACAGGTAAACGATCTGCTGTGGGTGTGTGGGTGTGTGTGTGTGTGTGTGTGTGTGTGTGTGTGTGTGTGTGTGTGTGTGCATATTCATGAGCTCTAATTTTGCCATCTGTCTGTGCAGTATGGAGGAATGTGAGGCGCTGTGTACCCGCTTAGCGATTATGGTTAATGGATCCTTCAAGTGTCTGGGAACCATTCAGCATCTTAAGTACAAGTAAGTGATTTCCCCTCGTCCCATATCACGGATTACATTTCTGTAACATTCATCCAACAATTAAACATAAATCCAATCATATTAGCATTTTATGAAACTCCCAATATTTGCTTATTTTTCTTTTGTCTCTCATCACTGTTAACGTAGGTTCGGTGATGGCTACGTGGTGACCATGAAGATCAGGGCGGCTAAGCCCGGCTGTGCTCCAGATCTGAGCGCTGCTGAAGCCTTCATGGAGAGCACGTTCCCCGGCTGCATCCAGAGAGAGAAACACTGCAACACTCTGCAGTACAAGATCTCCTCCTCCTCCCTGGGGAGGATCTTTCAAATGGTCCTGGCTAACAAAGACGAGCTCAAGATAGAGGATTACTCAGTGTCACAAACCACTCTTGACCAGGTAAATGAGGATAGGAAAACAAAGTATCTAATGTGAATTTAACAAGGGTTTACATGTATTCCTTCCACGTGTCTTTCAGGAGGATCAGATGTCTCAGTTAAAACAAGTCAAATTAGTCAAATTGTGAATAATTCACTATTTCTCTACTTTTAGCTATGATTTGGCTCTATGCATTCAGCTGAAACACTTCTGTGCCTGCATACAGCCTCACAGAGGATTGCATTATTTCATATCTTTGATTTTTGATTTGCTCTTGTATTTGATAGATATGAAAAAAATCCTCATTATACTCCATATGCCAACTTAATTTAAACTGATCTTGCTACGTCGGCGACTGGCGTGGCCGGAGGCATTATGTTTTGGGGTCGTCTGTTCGGTCTTCTTGCGTAAACACTCTATCTGAGAAACGCCCGAGTGTAACTTTGGTTCAAAAACCTGGACTCAAGGTTGAACTGATTCAATGCTGTTGGTCAAAGGTCACTGTGAAGTCAAATTTAATAAAATAAACAAGGGCTTTGAATATCTTTGAATAGTTCTCAATGAAGCTTCAAAGCCCCCAACATGGTATTAGGTACAGTATTATAGTGTATAAGTATATTTGATGTCTTTAAAATGTTGTTGTCTAGTATATAATACAAACATATCATGAAAAAGCCACAGACAGTATGTCATGTATGTCATGAAAAAAAGTCATAGTACAGTACATCATAAACATATTGTAGTATGACTTGATCCTAATGTTTCTGTGTACTTACTTCTTAGGTTTTTGTGAATTTCGCCAAGCAACAGTCAAAAGAGGATGACATCATTGTGTTGCATCCAAAAGCTGCCGGAGCACAGCGCTATAATGAAGCCGCACTTTGCAAGTCTTTGGGGAAGTGAACTCCTCTCTCCGAGCCCAATTGGAAGACTTCCTTTGGTTTTCGTTTCCTTTTAGAAGCCGCTGTGTCTAAAGAATGCGCCGTGTGTGTGTGTGTGTGTGTGTGTGTGTGTGTGTGTGTGTGTGTGTGTGTGTGTGTGTGTGTGTGTGTGTGTGTGTGTGTGTGTGTGTGTGTGTGTGTGTGTGTGTGTGTGTGTGTGTGCTGCAAGGACTGGAAGCTAGTTGGCAGAACTTTCTCCTCAGCGGAGACGAAGTAGAGGATTCTCTGGAGTGTCATCACGAGGTCCTGCCTAGAGTCAAGCGACTGGTGCGTGATCAGTTTGGGGATCCTAAAAACACAGAAGATGAATCGCTTTTGGAGAAGCCTTTGGGAAGCGTCTTTGTGGATCTACTGTGCGGCGTTAAGATCTTAAATGTGTGAACGAGGCCGCCCTGTTGACGGGACGCGACACATGTCGTGTTTGACCGATGAACCGATGTGTGGAAACACTTTGCTTTTCCAGTAAATGGGCTTAGTGGGCTTTGAATGTGGAAAGTGTGGAGCTTTATTCACCTGCTGCATGTTCCACGTTCTGCTCACCTTGTAGGCCTTGCAAACTAAATGAAACGGCTTGAGATTCATGACCAGCACCATGACTTTGATGGATGACATGTCAAAAAAGTGATACATCGGCTTTTATTGGGAATGTGAAGAAAGCATCAGTCCTGTGTATTTTTCAGATGCCAAGCAAGATAATCCTCTTTTGCCTTCTGTAGATATGTGTAATAATCACTCGCAGAAGCACAGCCGTAGCACTTTATTGAGGCAGCTTTACCTGAAGCTTCATACTTCTTATACGAAGATGTTCTGCTAGTGCAATACAACTAATGATTTTGCTCTTGCTGCTATGGAATCATTTTTCTATCGTGTGATATTTTCTTGCCTCCAAAGTCTTTGCGCTTAATAACACACAGTTTCAACTTTGGTAAACTGTCCACCAGCACCTGGTGTGGTCAGAGGAACTCACCACCTGATGTTTCTGAGAGGGTATCATGTCAAATGAAGTACACACTTTCTGTAAGATGTGGGCCTTTCCCCCAGACAATCTATTTGATTTGTTTTACTGAAAAAATAGCTTGATATTACTCACATTTGTACAATTTTGACAGTTTAATAAAACCTGAGATTAGACAGTCATGGCGGGAGAACAACACTAATTATCGCTGAGTATTTGATAAGCCTTCTACACATTCATGACGGATGTTACACTTCTACTGTATAGTTTCCTTTTCTCTGAAGAACACAATCTGAGATGTACAGTGGAGAAGCTTGATTACATAATTAAATGTTGGCTTTATCAGCTTACCTCCTGAGAACTTTGAAGAGATGTTGCATTATCAAATGGATGCCATGACATTTTTAATTCAAGTCTAATATTTTTTTTGGAAGGGCACTTTATAATGAGCTGGAGTACGTTTTATTTCTTTCACTTAACCGGAAAATTGTATTAGTGCTGTAAGCATTAATCATTAAATGTAAGTGGCAGAATCTGTGGGTTAATACACCATGAGAAATATGCCATTTTCAACCTTGAATCATGTCCTGAAAATCCCCAAAAAATAATGTGTAACCAATGTTAACATAAGCTATTATATGGCAGCAGTCAAGATAAATCTAATATCATGAACTTCAAATCGCAATGCTAAATCAAATTTCCATGAAGAAACTAAGACTTATTGTAAATACAAATAAATACTCCAGTATATTGCTATAATATTATCACTCCCTTTTCCACTCCTTTCAGTTCATAGAACAAAACTTGCATAATTCTGTCCTCAGCAGCAGATAACGTCTTTGTTTGAATGTAAAACCCTTGTTGAGAGAATATACACTCGCCATATGCTCCAAGGATTCCTGTTTGGTTCTCTGTCAGAGGATCAGCGGGATGATGGCCATCCGGATGCTGGGGTAGTGCTTGAACTCTCTGCTGTAGGCTCTGTGCTTCCCTTTGGCCCAGATGGTCATCTGGATGAACCCCAGTAATGTGTAAAACGCCACTAGAATACAAGCCATTGGAGTATTAGAACAAACACATTTAGGGGCAGTAAGTGGAATCAAATCATCAGAACGTGATGTGCTGTACATACCTGGCAGACATTGAGTCATAATGGAAAAGCACACCCAAGCTCCAGCCTGCGGTATGTGTCAAATAAACAGGTAAACACACAAGTATGATTGACAGTCATTGCCATGAGGTATTATTATAAATGTTTTCTATTACCTCATATGTGTAATTTGGACAGGATACAAAGAAAAATAGCCACGTGAATGGATTCTTTGTTGGCTCAGGAAACCGCCTGCCTCTGGATCCTGAAAATTATTTAGGGAAAAGTTTAGAATAATAAAATATTAGCTTTATATAGCGCTTTATAATAAACTCAAAGATGCTTTAACATAGTCGGGGGGAAGACAGGTGTGAGAAAGACAGACAGGAGACAACGACAATATCAGAGTCTCTGAGATCAGGGAGTGAGTTCCAGAGCTTGGGAGCTGCAGTGGAGAATTACTAAGTTTATGACTAAGTTAATAATAAAACTTTAAATAAGTATTTATTATAATGATACAAATACATTGTAGACACCCATGTCATCCATATTTCCATGATGGATCAAACTAAATGGTGTTAGGATGGAATAATGAGCACATGATCAAATGGGAACAAGTGCATGGTTTAAGATGGTTTTATTCATTTCATCTCACAGCATCTAAACTGATGGATTGGAAAATGTCTTCAAAATGTGGTGTATTCCTCCTTTAAGTAGTGTGGAAGTAAACAGAATAACAACTCACCATCCCCTCTGAGATTATTAAGAGTCAAGTGAATGGAGAAGTTTCCCAGCTCACATATCTGGATCATAAATGCGTATTTCACACCATACTGTCAAACATGCACGCGCACTCAATGTGACATTGGTGCTGAGTGAAAAACACTATACGTACCACAAATAGGACTAATGCATAGTTGACTTGTAGTTCTCCATATGCTGTAAGGAGAGAGAGGCATGCTGTTGATAAGCTGCAGAAAATTGTGTGTGTGTGTGCGTATGTACACATGGGCTGACTTACATGGAGGTGTGTAAAGAGGGTGGTTGATATAGTAGGCCAACCATGCTGAGAAACCCCAGTAATAGACACAATTCTGAGAGAGGAAAATTACAAAAACATTCATTACATCATGAACAACAAACCTCTCAATTGAAATGAAAATGTTGTTACTTTGATGATATTTCAAAAAATTCGAACCAAATAGAAGACCTATCAACCCCTCCTTATCAGGACACTGCACCGGGACTGTTGTAAGCAGCACTTTGCATCGCTAACATCACTACCACAATAGCTTGCATGGTAAAAGGGGAACATATGGAGGAAGTGTTGACCACGTCATCAGAGGGTAGTCAAGTCCTCACCCTGACGATTGTCCCGAGAGGCAAGGTCCCATGGGAGAAACGATGCACGAAGATGGTCTCTATCAACCTCTTCATATAGTGGAAGGTGTGGCAGGCAAAGGCTCGTCTGAGAGACAGAGAGGTGAGGATGAGGTCGGACGTAGAAGTGATAGAGCACTGAACTCGAGCGCTTACATTCCTGCTGCGGTGTGGAACCTCACACTATTTCATGCTGTTGATTTAAAACTTGAAATGAGAAAAGATTCAATTTAATTGATCCATGAGTGACAGAGTGGGTCAGAGCGGCGACGAAACATTTGTGATTGAGCAAAGAACGTGCAACTTACTGTAAATAACGTAAACATACGCAGCTACAATATCTAGAAATAATTGAATAAATGACTGAGGAGTTATGATATAGTATAAAGGATAACAAACAAAAAGGAATGGCAATAGTTAGAAATCCTTACAAAAAATCAGAGGGGAGAGAGTGTAGATTGATAATCACATGAATAAAAGATTGTCCAAACCATTATTGATTCAAAAGATATATTATCTCATGTCATTGTAGATGTTTACACTGACGAGAGATAATACAGTTAGCACTCATATTCTGATTTGTTGCTGATTTCACTGAGTCCTTTACTCAACAATAGATGAAATATAGAAAACAGAAAAAAACCCACATCAAAGACTTAATAAATATAAATGATTAAATAATAGAGTCACTATTAGGAATATAAGCTCATTCACCTTCAGAGAATTAGATGAGAAGATTGATAGCACTTTCACATCTGTATGATAAATATGAAACTATAGCAAAGACTGGAAACAGGGAGAGACTGAATCCAAATCTGCTTACGAGCACCTCTAAAGCTCACAAATGTATGTTATCTCATTTATTAAATATGCAAAGTGTTCTGTTTTTATGGTGGTCCTGCACCAGACGAGTTGTTGGCCTTTACCCTCGTTTTCAGTCTATCTGCTAGACTTAAGCTAAGCTAACGGGCTACGTGAGCGGTATCAATCTTCCCGTGTCCTGACAAGAAAGTGAACATGCGTATGTTCTAGACACGCGGAACTATTATTTCAAATTAGGTTATTTTTCTAGAAAGCCACAGCATGCGAAAACCTGCGCTGTAGTTGGAAGTCTATTTCCGCCCTTACCTGACGACAGGATGAGGACTGGAGGTAAGGGCGTACTCGTGTGAGTAAATGCAAGGGACTCGGAAATAGAAGAGGAGGTAGGTGAGAAGTGGTCCAATGCACTCTGCAAGAAACACCTGGAAACAAGGTAAGGGAAAGAGTTAACGCTACTACCTTACTGGTGTGGAGCCCCAAAGGTGTCATGTAGAAAAAGAAAATTAATTCAGCATGAATTTATTAGTTTATCTCTCTCCATGACACCTTCTGGGCTCTATACCCTGTACTTTACTTACATATATATTCCTTGAGATATCTTGGACCAATGCTGAATCACTTGAGTTATACATGTTTAATAGTCTTGTCATTACAAATAAGAAATCAGCCAACTGCCAACCCCAATATTATGAGTACATACACGTTCTGTGCCAGATCCTGATTTCCTTGTTCAGCTTTCGCTGTACATTGTTAATATTTGGTTTTACTCTTCTCACCATGGTCCAGCCTAACTGTGGGCCGAGATCTCTGAAGAACATCGTGGCCGTCGTCCCGACGGGGAGATTCTGTAAGACTTCCTCTTCTCTGAGTGATTTTTCCTCTAAAGAGGATGAAGGAAAAAAATCACTGACAAATATTGGATTTCCGAATTCAACTAAATATGCTATCCAGTGGAACACATAGTCTTTTAGATGAACACACTTTGTAGAAATCACTACATTGATAGAATTATATAATATAATTTAATTATGAATATCTACATCGAAGCAGTTGCGTGTTGCCAAATTTCCCCTTGGGGATTAATAAAGTATATATCTATCTATCAAAGTATAGCGGATTAAACTGAGTGTTCCCTAATGAATGAGTGATCAGGTCTTTCTGCAGCTCACAGGGGCCTGACAGCAGATAATACATTGCACTAATTGAATGACATTTTTAGAATGTCATCAGGGGGAAACTGGCCCAGATCCATTAAAAGCCCTGCAGCATCATACGTTGTGCGAGGTTTCTCCTCATGTACATGATGTGCTGCATTTACAGGCCTTTGGTCCACGCCAGAGCGAAAGTCATTGCAAATGTTATTATAAACATTCTCTGTGATTTAATTTTAAAATCTTCCATTTAATTCACGCATTGATCACATCTAGGTTTTTCAAGATGTCATCAATACTAATTAGGCTTGTGGAATCATTAAGATTACACATGATGCATGTTCCAGTTACAGCAGTTGCCTTGCTGCTCATGCATGTCTCACGCCACAGCTGGCATCAGTGTCCCGTGCAGTGCTGTGTGCGGTGGCACATGTACACTTCTCAAAGTCAATATGAGACTATAAACAAGATCTTGGATTCATGATGCTAAATCACACGACTTAATCTATTCCCCAAACAATTGATTGTATGTGTGCTAAATAAATAAAAGCCCAAAAACTAAACATAAACAATACTCTAAATAATATCAAGTTGAACTTCTCCCCTTTTCTTTTTGTACAAAGCATCAAGTACTGAAATGTATATATATATATGAATGCTGTCCGCAGTTTACTAATAATATTTGAGTTATTTATAGCGGATAAAGTCTAAATTGTTCAGTATTAAACATGAATAGCTACCACCCGCTGCAGTTTGGAGCAACACACAAACAAATACAGTACATGACTTACTGGCATCGAGCGTCAGGGCCTGTCTTGCTGGATACCAGTGAGGATCTGAGCAGAGCACACACACACGTACACATACACACATACACGTACACACACATTTGAAGGGGTTGGATAGAGCTGCCTCTGCACCCACAGACTTAGGCCTCAAGCCCAATAATAATTGATCACGATGGAATAACGTTCTCTGATGGAATCTGATGATTTCTGGCTTGGCAAACATTTGGTGACATTTCTGACCGGACACACACTAAGTGTGGTCAGAGTAAATGTGCATTACAAAATACCAAAAATAAACAAACAATGTGACAGAATTCAAATTGATATCTCGGATAGTGAGCTAATATCTCAAATGCCGGCAGTACTTTACAAGTTATCTGTATTGCCACCATCAGGGATCAAGATAAAACACAAGACCAGCGGGAAAAAAACAAAACACTGAACAATATATCATAGAACCAGAAATGTATGAATACTCACATGATTTGTGAAAGAGGCTCTTAATGTCTCCTATTGTCGAATGTGGATCCACCTGAATGGGATACAACATATTAAGTATCAACCCGTGTTGTGTTTTCAGTGAAGACGTTGACATTGCTTCTTGTGTCAAATGATGTCTTAATGAGAGTTGCCAGCTATGAAGAATATATATCGTCATACATGATGTTTCCCACCTAAGTGCAGCCATGGCAATATGTCTGCGTACCTTATCTAAAAAACAAAGCTGCTCTTTGGTCTTGGCATCCAGAATCCTCACCTGAAGAAAACACAAGATGCACAACAGGAAGTAGGTTTCACACAAACATTGGAGAGATTTTCATTCACGCTTCAGATTCATTCACTAGAACTTCTGTATTGGATGAAAATCTGCAGTGCACTCTCCCACGCCACCTCCACTACAAAGCCACAGGCAGCAAAAGCTTGACCTACTTTCCCTTTGCTCTCAGAATAAGTTGTAAATATTGTGCCTCTCCATTACCAGACGGCTAGAAGTATGTGTACGTGTATGTATATGTGTTGTGGTATATTCTTGATTCTATATGTATCCCCGTAACGTCATATTTATATACGCCTTAGCTGATTTATACAATCTTGTTTTCTCCTCAATAATCCAGCACGTTATCTTCTCTTATAAAGCCTCCATCACAAGCCTTCATGATATTGTTACACACATTTCAATAAAGATCTACAACTTAGCCGCGTAGGAACACTATGGTTTGAACCACATCTACATATCGGCTGTTCTTCAGAATGCTTCTCTTGCAAGAGCAAGCAACAGGGATTACCTTAAATTACCTCGCAGAGCCTTTGAGTGCAATGTGGACGGCTGGAAAGAAAGTCGGTCCCTGCATGGCTAAACACAGCTCACACTGCTCAGTGGCCCCACTGCCCCGTGTGTCCAGTGTCCCTGACCAAGTAGAGTGATCTCCATCTGAATGATGGGGCTGTTTGAGTCTGGGAGGTAAAATAATATTTCTGTTGTCCTGCTGCTCTCTTGCACACACATTCTTCATCTTAATTAGACCGTGTCAGTGGTGATGTACAGCATATGCAAGGAGGAAGGTGGGCGGCGGCCACAATTCGCCCTGAAAGCACTTCATACTGTGCTGCTCAGCAGAGCTGTCCTAGCTAAATTGGTTCCTTTACTGGACAGTGTAATAACCCGCTAATGGATACCTAAAGATTTGCTGAGTGCACACACGCACGCACACACACACACACACACACACACACACACACACACACACACACACACACACACACACACACACACACACACACACACACACACACACACACACGCACACTCACACACACATACATACATACAGAGAGAGAGAGAGCAAGTGAGAGCTCCATCTGCTGTTTGAAGTCATTTCCTCTTGTTTCAGGATTCATTTTACAATATTCTGCTCATTAACTATTTATTGCTCCTAAAAAGTACCCCACATTGCACCTGTAGATTTCAAACACGAGTAAGACAACTTGTCACTCTTTGCGCTGTCTGTTCATACTTTTGCAGGAGCTGAGCACGGCGTGCTGAGGTCTCAGCAAAGGGCATCCCGGGAGACGGGTTTGTTTGGCTCTCCATCCTTAACCTTCCCGACTGCAGAGGCACATGTTGATGATGCATCCCGGAGAGCACCGCGGGTGTCATTAGGGCTGCGTGTTGTAAAGTGGTGTGCACTCGGTTGTGCTGTGCCCTTGCAAATCTGATTATCAGACGCCCCTGTCCTCCCGTGGGAACACAGGGCAGTGCTGACAGCTTGTATCAGCACAGGTCACACGCAACATGCATATGTGCCTGTGAGGGATCTGTGTGTGTGTGTGTGGGGGGTCGTCTATCGTCTTGTCCTGAAAATATATTATATAAAATAATATTGAGGCAGAGCAAAGGTTCAAAAACAATACTTTGACATATTAGAAAATACCTATAGTCTATTCATTGGAGTGTTTGATGATAAGATCAGACATGAATGGCAAACATGTTCTCATTTAATTGGATTGGATCAGGCTTTAGAAAGATACATCTTTTGCATAATCTAAATATTTACGTGTCACAGAGCATGGCACACATCCCAGAGCATGCTGTAAATTAGCTTGAATTTAAGTGTGTCTGGTCTACTTCTCCATTAGTATTCTGCTCATAAGGTCCTGTGAGACGAGAGCCATGTCATGAAAGTTGTGTTGACTCTGACACAAACATGTATCCTAAGGCTGCCGAGCAGAGGAACTGCTGTCATACCAAGTCACGACTGTTAGCTCCTCACTGCGAGTATCCCTCCATGTGATGAGAAAGTAAACATGTGGTAGTTTGTCATCTGGACAGGTATTTATTGACAACAAAATAAACGATGCTCCACAAGCAAGTCTGAGCTCACCTGATGGAACCGTGTTTGAAAAATACATCAACCTCAATTATTTTTTGCAACAGTATTAATTATTTCCCCCAAATCCTGCTGGCTCTCTACTAAATGTTTCTCAAAGTGACTCACGCCTGAGCGAGGCCTTGTGAAGCAAAATAAGCTCAAACTTTAAACCATCCATCAGAAAGTGGCAATCTAAAGTTCTACTAAGCTTAATACCTTACGTTTAGACTTACCTCAAAAAAAGTGGTCCGACTCATGGTGGTGGATTATTATTATATCCTCTGTGTACAGCGTGACAAATGACCTTAAACATCAGTATGCAAACACAACACGCACACGCACACTAGTAGTGAAGTATAGCTCCTCTCCTATCGCGGACAATCCCTGGACTGACCCCGTATTTTCCCAGCCTCTTTTCCTTCCTCTCTCCCTTTTACCCTCTCTCTCTCTTTCTCTCTCTTTTTTCTCTCTCTCTCTCTCTCTCTGAGACAGTGAGACAGTGCTAGGACACAACATCACCAGGGGCACTCCAGAAACCCTGCACATGCCCCCATGCTGCTTTCTTCTATCTCTTTTGTAGCAGTTACTTCCCTGAAATTGAGGCAGCTGAAAAGTAGAAGAACATTAGATGATTAATTACATAAGATGGCACACAAGTTTAAAATCTCTTGAGGAACTAGGAATATTTAGGAACACAGCCCCAATAAAAAAGTGCTCCAACACAAGTAGAGCAAATTGATTCCATGTTTAAATCCACTTGTTAAAAATGTGAATAAACCCCACTAGATATATATGTAAATGTGATTCTATTATCAGTACTCCTGGGCTGTTCACCACCTAGTTGTGTCAGTAGGAGCGCTGGACTGAGCACCACAATAACCCACACAAGTAGAGGTGCAGCTACTGGAGCTCAAACTGAAGCTTAAGCATCCTTGAAGTTAAAGTAGCAGTAGGCCGTTTATGAAAGACGGTACACTGCGCTGTCAACAACAAGGACATACTTGTTTTTATTTCATTAACAGGATTACAAGATTGAAGTGGTCTGTGGCTCAGTCTGTGAATTCAATGACACGCTGACCATTAGCGTTTAATAATCCTGTCATGGGAGTCACCTAACACTCTCTACGTTTTATGGGAATCATGAATACTGCAAATTTAATTGAAATTTGCCTTCCAGCGTTTGCGATCCTCTGTCGGGGACCATGAACCCTATAACAGCGTTCTTTAGTGCGCAGTTGTTCCTGTCACGCAGTTGAGAGAAGCAGGTGTTTCTGGCACACTCGCTCATTGTATTTCATCACTGTTCATGTTTATGACCCTTTTATTCATTCTCTCTATCTAACTAATCTAACTAACTCAATATTTGCAGTGGCCAGTTTGATCTTTTGTCTCACACTACCATCAGGTCAAAGTCCTGAGGTATGTGGAATGAGCCCTGATCTTTTCTACAGCAACACAATTAGCCCAGGATGTTAACTTCCACATGAGAAATATTAAAAACCAAAAGGCAGCTTAACATACATCAAAGAGGATGAAACCATTTCAGATTCCACGTGCATTCCTTTCAAGAGAGGTTCACTTAAATCTACACAGTAATAGAGGTTTACTCCAGATACAAAACCTATTGGATACACCTCAATCCTCAAATGAGCTCACAGGCTTCCACCCTATGGGTTGATACTGTCCTCTGCTGGCCAGTATGACCAGTACCTTTCATCATTATCTATTGTATACTTCCAATTTGCGTCACATACAAGCTTAAGGCATAAAGTTAAGTAGTGGGTGATTGATTTTTCTGGTTGCTTTCAAGAAAAATACATGAATCTTTGCAATAATCATTTTTATGTCAGTGGTTGGTATTTTTAAATAAGCAATTAAATCAGGAGGGATTGTGTGATCTTTGAAGATTGTTGTGTTATTTAATATAGTGAACATTTAATAGTATCATAGCTTTGTGGATTATTAACTTTGAAAATGAGGAGAACATTTTAGGGAGAAGTTTGAGTGACCCAACCATGATGTTTCTCAGCTTCCAGCTCAGTAGGGACAGTTGCCTTCTATAAGCAGAACCAACAGCCAGGGCATTTCGCCTGCTGGTCCCGTGGGTCATTATTGGCCTTTATTATCAGTTATCTCTGTGGATGCCATCTCATTGTAGTTTGAGGGATTTAAAAAAAAAAAAAATTACCCACAGTATGCTATCCTGATATGGAGTTTGGATTAAAAAGGGGATGGAAGCTATAAATAAATGCGGCTCACATAAAGGTGAAGGGGTGTATCCACTGCAGCGATCTGAGGATATGCAGAAATAATCCATCTGTAAAGTAAATACAGGAGAGAGCTATCTGTTTGACAATGGAGTTACATGTAGGGGAGACTGTTGTGATACTTGAATAACATGCACTGTGTGTGTGTGTGTGTGTGTGTGTGTGTGTGTGCGTGCATTGCGGTTTATTTAGGAAGTATCACAGGATCAGCACCTTTAAGTGTTTTACATTTACTCCTCAAGGGTTCATGAATTCCAAGTGATGCAACTAAACTTGGGCTTGCCACCATAGAGACTAATCAAATTAGGGACTTAATATCTCAATGGGCCGTTTAATGCGCATAACCAGTGCACTCAATATAAAAACCCTGATTCATCACAGACACAGAACGATATACATCTGCATGACTTAGCGCACTTTTATGAACCTAATCTTCTTTTTGATCTAGCTGCATTGCAAAGGAAGGCTAAAATGAAAAACAAAACATTTAAATATAATTTAGGATGATAAATCACAACATATCTCCCTCAATAATGAAAGTCTTACAAGTTTCAATATGTACTTATAGGAGACAGTAATAATTAAGATGTAGTAACTTATTCTTTAACTGGATTGCAGTCCGCCCACTTTGTGATAAAGCACGGTCAGGGGCCTGCAGCAGTTCTCCCAGCTGCTCCCCATTTGAGCTTCATATGCCAATATTTAAGGGGTACAGAGACATGGACTGGATTTCAAATAAGCTTGGTAGTTCCCTATAACAGTATTGCATTACAAATGGTGCAAACGTCAAGTATTTACTAAACAATTCTATTGTAAAAACAATTTAGCTATTCAACCTCTTTACACTGCAGTGGTACTGTTGTAAACTACAATCTATAAAGTTATCTACAGTTGAGACATTATATATTAGTCGTATATGGTCCACTGCACATTTTTTTATTGTGTTCTCAGGTACAAATGGGGTTTCTCCAGTAGGGGGAGATGGTAACCGAGCACTACCCACTACAGGTGTCCTGCATAATCATTGGCTATACACCAGGGATCTCTTAAATTGTTAAATTGTTCTTTTTCATGTTTATATTTGATCAAAGTTTCATAGGTATCTTGCTGGTGAGGGCGACTCCTCTGCCGAGCTCCTTCTTCTCTTCTTCTTCTTATTTAAATGGAATAAAGAGGACCGAAGGGGAACGTCTGCAGCAGGTGAAAGAGAATTGACTGCTATGAACCGAGTATACAGAAGAGTAATGACTACAATGCATCATTACACAAAATGCAAGTGAGTACTATCCAAAGAGTTACCGGTAGAACAAAAACCAAGAGAGAATAATACATGATGAAACTAATTTGACAATTATGCCTTGTTTTTATCACATTAGTATATCCGTATTATTTACTTTTTATGTTTTAGGATGAATGTGGGTACTACAATAAAGATGCATCACATTCAAGTATGAGGTGTAACTATTGAAGCTTTGACAAGTACAAGTCATCACTATATGTGTGTATCTAGAATTTCTATCACTAAATTAGTTTTGATTCTAAGTAGTAGCAGGTAGCTGCTCTAGAAACCTTTCCTCATTCACTTTATATGCATACTTTGTAATTGGCTTAGACTCCATCAAATGTACAACATAAAAAACGGACCCTCTAATATTACAAATAATCACCAGGACTCGGGTGCCGGGGGTAAACACTGCGGCGCTATTGTCTGTTGTTCGCAACACTGAAGTCTGCGTCACAACAAAGACGTCTCGCCACATTAACTGCAGATATGAGGCGCTCATAAGGAGGGACGTTATCACTTCTTTTTGTTCCTGTGCCAGAGCTACAGGGAAAAGATATTAGTATTGCTGCGCCAGAGATCCCAAGTAATCAGTCGACAGATTACACCGTGGCAATGCAACCTCACACCATTGTTTCCATTTGTTTTATTCTCATAATATCGTTTTCATTTTCCAGATAGATGGTAAAGTAATCAGTTGCATTGGCAGCCATTAGACATGTTTGACTGCAGCCCCCAGACTGTGGAGGCAAGAACCAGCACAGCATCACATGTATGTACATGTGTATGTATCAGAGAATATATACACATGTATCGTACATTTATGTGTATATTTATATCAGCAGCCCTAATGTACATGTATGTATTTATGTACTTATATGTGTGCATATATAAGTATGCATGAATATGTGAAACAGTTTAGCTCCACAACTTCCTTCTTGTATTCGTTGTTTTTATCCTGTCTCACTAACTATCATGTCATTCCAGATACTGCTTCCCATCTCGTCAGTCCAACTCCCTTCACCTGATCACTCCTTCGTTAGTCCCTCATTACCTTCACCTGGTCTTAATGCCCGTCTCACCTGTTGCCCATTCCCTAATTAGTCCCTGTCTACTTAGGTACTCTCACTTCCACTTGTCCTCTGCCAGATTGTCTTGTGTTTTTCAGACCGAGCCCTCGAGCGTTCAGTGTGTTTGATTATTCTACATACATACATGCATATATGTATGTGTGTATATATGTACATGTATGTGTGCACAGTAAAAACACACACACAGTGTGTCTTGACATCAGTCAAGTGTTGCTTTGTAGTTTATTTACAAATTTAGACATTGCATTCTATTCTTGTAGGAGTATTGTGAGCACAAAGGTCACATGTTTAATCCCAATAATCTTTGCTGGATGTAAATCTAGATGTTTCCCCCCTTTGGTAGTTCGATAATTAAAGTGAGTAGAGCGTGAGGTCTTGACTTCTTATGTTTTCGTCACACTAGAATGGATTTAAGTCCACATCTATGTGTTTGTTGATTTGGTGGATGCTGAAAGGACATATAGGACAAAGCCTCTGGACACCAGAATCACTGAATAACTTTAACTGAAGAATTACTTCAAAATGTATAAATGGCGTTAATACGATCTCCATAATGGTTACATACACCCTTATTAATTAAATCTTTTCCTACAGTGAAATACCTGTCTTAGAACATTATCTCTATTTACCCATACTTAGTAATATAACAAAATAATATATTCTGAAGAAATTTCCTAAACTTCCAACCTGTTTCATTTCAAACACAAAGGTATTATTGCCTTTTCAGAGCCCTTGATGTTGTTAATAATACAGCAGTGTGGTAATGAATACGTGATTATTTATTTGGCCTTGATTTATTTCAAACAATTTCTACTTGAAATAAAATTCAATTATATTTACTTTGATAAGTATTCCCGATTAAGACAGAGGGAGCAGAAGATGAGAGACAGAAGATACAGAAATAAACTTTAATGCAGGCCGTTTTTTCTCCCACATATTGGAGGTTGGAGCTCGTCAAGTGACGGTAACAGAGCCAGTGTAGCTCTTCACGTCCCCTAAGAGCTACAGCAGCTAAAGCAGCTTTATTTCTTCACGTTTATCCTCAATAATTGTTGTTGCAGTAAAAGTAAATGTGATTTTTTATCGTACAAAGTGATAACAATATTATATATAATAGAGTTCTGACTTTCTTCTTTGGGATGAAAAGCCACACGCTGGATTTTGTATCATTTTATCAACCATTTTCAACCATTTAACAATGGCGCTCCACTCCAATAAAGGATAGTATAAGATAAAACTGTATTGCCATCCTAGTAAGCGTTACCACTTACACATGTTCATGGAGCTCTGGGGTAATATTAACTTGCTAGCTCCCCTGGGTCTGGTTAGTGGTTTGTGACTTCAAGTCAGTTTCTAAGCAGTTTCTTTATCACCTTTACAGGTACTAGGAACCAAGTGCATTATGGGATGAGTATGAATTTAAATTATTCCTTGGTCCTGCCTCCTGCTTTTTGCCTCCTGCCTCCAGGACCTGGCCTCATTGGTCCGGCCTCTTTTGCGATGCCTCCTGCCTCCCTGGCCCCGCCTCCTGCCATGGCCCTCCCTGATCTGAAGTGAAGGGACGTCGTATGTGTACAGATTGTAAAGGATCATTTGTAATTCTTGATTTTGGGCTATACAAAATGAACTTAAAATTTAATTTAATTGCTAATGTTTTGTAGTTTTTTTTAAATTCTCAAAATGTTTAAACGTTCAAAGCTAACTTAACATTGCAATTTAAATTACCAGAAGGAAAAAAATATATGTATACAGACATGCTTAGACCATTCTACCACAGATTCTGATAAGATGGTATATTCTGGCTGAATCAAATAAATTATACAACAATAATTACATTATGTACAACAGCTAAATGATGGTGTGCGTACTGATGTATACTTACAGTAACAGCTGCATAACAACAAGTATTCATTTTACGTCCTTATTGAATTAGAAAACCATGCATCCCACGTCCTCTATTCCAGTCTAACAACCAGAGAGCCTCTCTGAGCTTTTAGCTTGAGGTGTTTGTGCTCTTCCTGTGTGTGTGTGTGTGTGTGTGTGTGTGTGTGTGTAGGTGTGTAGGTGTGTGTGTGTGTGTGTGTGTGTGTGGCTTTCCCTCAGGTCCTCCAGTCCAAAGACATTTAGGTGAGTTTCTGGTGTGTCCATTTAAATATAAGAGTTGTCTATTGATTTGCGTCAGCCATGTGATGGAATGCTGATTTTTCCAGACTCCCACCTCTCCCAATTATGATGTTACGGACAAGTAGCTAAATAAATGGAGAATAATGAATCAGTGGCTCAGTAGAGACATGTTTCACATGATAACCAGGACAGCTGGTTGTTGGCACTCTTAAAGGATTTCTTAAAACAGCAATGATTGTTGTTTTGGTCCCGTATGGTGCAATATAACAACCTGTAAACAGTCAAACATAATATAACCTCACAAAGTGATTGTGATGAATTGATTTGGAGTCATATTTCAATGAGCTAGAAGATGATAAAACGCTTAGCAGAGTTGAGGAAATCGCACACTATGCACTTGATCCACAATCTACAAATGAATATAGACTGGTGGAGCTGTGAACCTTCATACATTTATACATTTAAAGTGTTTTACCTTAATAATCCATGTCTTGAATGTCTAGAACAATTAGCTTGAGAACAAAGTGCCACCAACTATTTTATTTTAGTAGCTTGCAATATCTAATCAGTGCAGGAGTAATTGTGCTTCCCACATAAAGTAGAAACAAGGATTTTACAAATTTTAAATGTTAATAAATATCCTACTGATTTTAACAACGATTATTTTCTAAAGTATGTTCTCTATCATCTACAATCGCCTGTTGAACTGATCGTTTGGATACGTCACTGCAAATCTAATTATATATATATATATATATATATATATATATATATATATATATATATATATATATATATATATATATATATATATATATAGTATTACTTCAGTGATTCAATCAAGTCATTGGCTCCTAGTGTGAACCAGAATATAATCATGTGTATTAAAATGCAGTAATATCACAAGAAATAAAGAAAGACCCCAAAACACATGCCTTTAGAACATGTGTGGAATGCTCTGGATGCTCAGGGTTACCTCCTCTGTGTCTTCCTCCACCTGCAGGCTGCTTCATAGAGGCATGGGAGGAATTCCTTCTTCTTCTTCTTCTTCTTCTTCTTCTTCTTCTTCTTCTTCTTCTTCTCCCTCAGGCTTTGCTGCTTTGGGCTCTGTATACATCTGTGCAGGGAAGACCTTTAGAAGAGGCTTCTGCTTCTCCTGCAGACACAAATTCAGCTCGATCGACTTTCCTGTTTCATCATCTTTGAGGATGGAAAGGATCAATGGAGGCTCTTCTCCTGGCTTGGTGTCTGGTGGGCTTGAGAAGGTTTACGACCTCTGTGGCCATGAGGCCTCCTTCCACCAAGGCAATCTCAACATCCTCCATCAGATCCTCGTTAGTAATGCAAGGTGTTAGGAGCAGCCTCCCCCCCCTCCCTACACACACACACACACACACACACACACACACACACACACACACACACACACACACACACACACACACACACACACACTTTAAATGGCTGACATCATTATCGGATCACTTTGATTTAATTTGGTTCTCAAGGATTTGAGGTTTTGTAGAAAAATAGTTGTGTCCACATTCAGAAGCAAATATTTTTTTTTGACTGGGCCAAGCTTTTATTTCAGAGGGGATGAGTCAACTGATGGAATGTTTTAACATTGGATTATCATATGAAGATAGAGGCAAAATTAAGCTTCAAATAAAGAGGAGTCCTCCTGAGGATAGACAATATATTTTCTTACACATCCATAATAATTGAATAGTGAGTTTTTGTCAGCTGGATCATGAAGTACTCTAATAGATAAGGCACAAACCAGACACTGGTGGTGGTGGTGAAGAACAGAGTTGCTGCAATCCTCTGCTGCATGAGGAGCAGGACTGTGATGGCGAAAGGAGGTGACTGAGGAGGAGGAGGAGGAGGAGGAGGAGGAGGAGGAGGAGGAGGAGGAGGGTCACATTTGATTGTGCTGCAATGACAACTGACAGTAGCGGAGAGACCCCTTTAAAAGTTTGTAGCAACGATGTGATTGGTTTAAGGAAACTGTGAAGAGCGTTGGTTCATTTGAATTGAACGCCCACAATCTGCTAACAGAGTCGTCACAGGGAGAGAGTGATGAAGAGCTTATGAATGACGAGGAGTGTAAAGAGAGTCCTCCCGACTGAACTTCTGCTAAGCTTCATAAACACGTTTGATACCTCATTAACATGTCTGTACTACAGCATAATTAGAAACAAATATAACAAAAGGGTTACTTACAGATTACTTTCATCAGTTTGTGATTTTAAAGAGTTAACATCCTAATAGATGAGTTCATCTTGGAACTGGCTCACCATTTAAAAAGCTACGATTACCAGCGTAATTAGAGGGACAATGAACCTTTATGAAACCTGCCACAAATTGATTACCTCTGTACAGTCATGAACTCCACATTGTGACTGAGCCTGCCTCACACAGAGGATTTATTAATAGATTGCATGTATAATTTGTATTTCACCAAAAACTTAGCTTCATCTGTGTTACAGAGGCCACGATAGCAGAAACCAAAATCAAAATAAATGAGCTGAAGGAGGCTACAATTATACAGAGAGCTGAGGAAATTGAAAAGTCTGGTAATATTTGTCTGTCGCTTTATCTTGATTCATAATATTTTTTCCATTGTTAATATATAACTTTTGATTATTGAAGTATTAACTTCATACATGAAATGGTTAAATAGAGATCATAAAACTGTTTTCAAAGGTTTCCGAAAGGGATCCCTGCCAATTGTTGCTCAATAACAGTCTGAATGACAGCCTGTTCAAGCCGAACAAGGCTCAGATGTGTGGCAGCTCATGCTGATGGCACGTTTTTTTTAACAAGAAACATCACACATCACGTGACGCAAATACAGGAGCTCACATCTGTGCCATGGATGTAAACAACAGCTGTCAATTATGAATATATTTAAAAAGTAAATTAAATTAAGAAAGACATAAATCACATTTAAAATGTCAGCACAGTACATTTATTAAATAAGGTAATTTTATTTTTTAGTCACCAAGGTTTAAAAAATAAAAATTGCAGCAACAACCTGCTTCAGAAGGCTCAGTGGGACTTCCAGATTTGACCCATGGGTTTATAGGCCATGAGATGCTCTGACTGCCTTGTTAACAGAGCCACCTGGGGGGGGGGGGGGGGGGGGGGGGGGGGATGTATTGGTGTTAAACTGTAAGAGAAGAAACGAGGAAATAGAAATGGCCTTCTGGGCAATAACCAGCTGCCTGTGGTAAAGGTCAGTCAGGAGAACAGCAAAGACGGAAATGGGAAAGTGAAAGCTCCTGGCACGAGATGTTCAGACGCAGAGGAAGCAGAAACTGAAAAGTCATTATGTCAAGCAAATAGAAAGGTAACAGATAGCTGAGAGAAAATAACAAGGCAGTCTATGGAAGCAGATTTGTAAAAAGTGAAGCCCATGCGGGGAGAGAGGCGACAAGGTACCCCAGATAACAAGCATTACAATCATGCTTCCAATGAAGAGCACATTTATACCGCATAGATTCAGTCATGTTCAATTTGGCATGTAAGAGGAATGATTCACTGATTTGTCCTTGAGCACGTCAGAAGGAAAAGAAGGGGACGTGGGCATTCAATGGAGTAGACTAAGGTCAGATTGCAAGGTCGACCGGTTCTTCCTTTGTCATGTCTTTGATTTTCAACACATGATTTGATTTTCTACCAACGGCTCACAGCCTCTAGCCTCTAGTGATCTTTCTATTGGATGAAGTAAGAAATCCTCATCTCAATCTTTTTTACATTAACTGCTGACCAAAGCTTTCATGGAAATGTCAGCACATCTGGATATTGTAGTCGTGTTGTTTCCACTAATAATAGATCGGCGCGGTGGATTTAAAAGACTGCACCAGTGGTTTTGTATGTGTTGGACCATTAACTAGAAATTGCACACACTTTACATTGCTGTCAACCGTTTCCCAAAGCACACCTCAACTTTCTAGATGTATTTTCTACCTGCCAGACAGCTATTAGTTTCAGTTCATTTCAACACCCCCCCCCCAAAAAAAAGAAGAAGAAACTCCTCCAATTTACTTTAAATTGGCAATCCATCACTATAAACAACTTACTTTCTTTGTTTTTGTGTAAAGGTTAGTTATGCAGTTTACTTCTTTTGTAACCTCATCCCAACAAACACTGCATTGCAACTTAAACTTAAATAAAATTAATGTTTATACCACCAATGAGAACAACTCCAATCGTTATGTTTTCACTATGTTATCTGTTCAGGTACTCACTAATATTCCGTGTTGTGTGTTCTTTCTATGAGGCCCATAGGACTGAGCCCCTCTGTGGGTGCAAACACGCTTTTCTGTTACTCTTGCAACCTCTTCAGCTCGATAACTGGACCGAAGACGAATATGATGCAGACTTCTGTGTTTTTCTCTTCTAATTTTCATTTGATTTTTATTGCTGCATTAGAATATTTTCCCTGGCGCCCTCATTATAAACTTCAAAAATACTTTGGATTGAAAAAAAGGCACTAGATGAACTATATCCACCATATTTTGTAAACATGCGACTGCTCTCAATATTTCTCTGGATTTCATCACATTTTCCCCAAAAAGTCAACACGTAATTATGCACTATTATATTTTGGCAACATCCATAAATCTTGCTTAGAGTTTGCTTACTGCAGTGTAGGTGCAAAAATGTGCGAGGTGCTTCCGAAATTAAAAAGCGATGCTCAATCCGTCAAATTGAGAAGCAGAAGGAAGTTCTCGCACTTCCCTCTGCTTCTCAACATTTGATCTGGGCATCTGATAGAAGTTGCTCGAGTACCGTTGTCAGCACTGTGACTACTCTGCATTTGACAGTTAAATCTCTCCATATAGCAGCCCGAGGCAGTCTCATGCCTGGGGGGATTAATTCAACACTGCTGTCCCAAGCCGTGACAGGAAAAAATGTCCACATGTTTAGACTCCTCTATGGTTTATTCAGCGAGCTACTACCTCACAGCAGAGGCACTGCTGTTTCACTTTTGTGTTGCAGATGAAAGGACATTGATATGTCTGTGGGATGTGGGAGTTCATCATATAGGTTTGTCTACTTGACACGCTGTCAAAGTGTTTGACACTCCTCACCCGGTCAGGATATGGTTATGAATATTAACTCGGCTTTTCAATGTGTGCCTCAAATGCATCACTGCTAAAAAAAAAAGCTTGCTTGATTTATTCTGCTAAGACTAAGATATTTTTCAAATTGAAACAGTTAAAATCAGTGAAGTAATTCCTTCTAATTTTCTGAAAGCTGCCAGTCTGTACTGAATTTCTATCGTGACTCAAAGCTGTCTCTGAGATTTTCGCTTTAGATACTGGCTGACAATGAATTTTAGGTTTGCTCTCAAGTTTTAAAAAATGATTATGAAACACCTAAATTATTTAAACTGTATGTGCTTTGATGTCTCATCAAACCAAACTCCTCTCAACTTTATACCAGCAATAAAGAGAGGCTGATAGTAAAGGTGACTTGCAGGCTATTGTTCTCCCAGTGAAGTCAGGATGGAGGTGACCTAGCTTGAGGCTAAATGATCTGTGTGCGTCCCAAAAGTGATTGTTATCCGGCAGTTAGGGGACCTTGTGGCTGAACTGGCTTTTCACTTGAATATTCAAACTGATCACTAAGCAGAGTAGAGCAGCTGACATGGGACCTACAATGAACAATCGTCCCTGGTGTTTTTAGGCATTGATTTATTGGCAGCTAATGACAAAGGTGAACTTGGAAATAGCTCACATATGCTGCCACAACCAATCTTCCATTCTTGGACTTGCTGTCGATAGGGAATGAAGCCCAGTGAATCCATAATGATACACTCTGTTGTGGCATGGTATTATAGCTGTATCCTTATGTTTTGATCACAAAGAGAACTGTCCTGCTGTTTTCACAGCTGTTGTATGTTTCTGTCCGTCAGACAGGCTGTACGCATAGCAGTATCCTATAAGTTCAATCAGTTTCTTACTTTTTCATCCACACCAACCCCAGAGGATTGTCAGAAGTAAGAAAGGAGGCAAAGACAAAGCGTAGCCTAAAGGCAAAGCCAAGCCTGCCTCGCAAAACAACAATGGAAAAAGTTCTTTCTTGCATGTATTTTTCTCGTGCTCCTGGCTTGGTAGTGTGGAAGCGTTGGGCATGGTATGGGTGATTAGCTTGGAAGACAAAAAGCCGGCTCTTTGAAGACCACGACTGTGTGATCTACCAACTCCTGATGCCTCCGATGAATACATACATGCCTAATGTTGATGTGTCTTAAAGGGTAACTTTCTGTCTAAGTGAGTAATGAGGACAACATTTTTTTAAATTGGTCCAGTATTGAGGGAAAGCATTACAGCTGGTAGCCGCAAAACAGGCTCAAAGTAATCATATTTGGCAATTACACATCGTCAATATACATCAACTAAATACTTGTTTTTTTCCTTTGACATGCTTAGATCGTTATTTAGAAGTATCTGATGATCATTTTATTTACCCTTTCTCTTGATTCGATATGTTTGTAATTGTGTTATAACTTATTGGAAGCCTGAGTGAGAGTTGGAAGTCAGTGCTGTCTGAGTTGTGTTTGTCTACAGCAATTGTAGAGTTATCAAAAATATTAATGTCATGGCTGAATATTAAACAGATTTCAATTATATGGATACAATGAGAGATTTCCATTATTCACACGTTAAAGGAGAGTGCTTTATTACTCTTTGGGGTCTGTTCCATAATGTTGTCAGACTCTGAGCCTAGCAGTGGCAAAAACAAGCACTTTTATTGGACTTACATTGGCATTGTCCAATTATTCAGAGGGATTACATTGCAGTTAGTTTTGCAGCTGCAGCGCTCCACTAGCCACTTGAACAGAAAATATTGAAGTCAACTTTAAATTTGAATATGTCTGTTCTGTGAAAAACTAGGTTACTGAGCCACATTTCATTCAACATCTAATGTGTAAAAACGTTCTAAACATGAATTTAAATGTTTGAATGTGTAAAAAAGAAAGAACACTAATATAACAAATATAATTTTGACATGCAATTGTGAACAAATGAAACAGATCATTACAAATATATACATTTCCTAAGTGTTATTTGTGTTTTCACTTAAACAAAATGGATTTTCCAGGTAAATAGCCAGTAGGGAAGCTCAGATTAACACATAATTTCACTATCGTATCACAGCGCCAAGTGGACGCAACTTCTGTGCTTTGAGTCTGGCTAGAATAATGGTATATTTCCTTGTTCATCACGATCAAGGATAATGTCAATAATATGCAGAGAATAAATGACCTTTAATCAGCACGATTTAGCAAACAAGACAAATGTTCTGGCGGAAAGCTAATAAGACTCACCTGGCTTGAAGAGATCAATCTAATTGAGTAATTAACGCTAAACTGATTAAACCGTAGCGTGTAACGTTAGCCACTTTGGTGTCTGTAACGTTTAGCATGTGCTATTTTCTTCAGAGTTCGGCTAGATTGAAAGTAAAAGGACGAGCAGCCATATGTGCATGTTTAATGGACCAACCTCTTATTGTCTTCTCATTCGGTGTAATGTTAGTGAGTGAGAGCGTTACGCTACATGTCCATGACGGCAAGAGTTGTTACCGTTTTGTTAAACATGTTTTTGTTAAATACACACATGCTAGAGCCAATAATTAAACCCAGTAAACCTTGATGTAACTGAAATAACACGGCGTTAGTCCCCAGAACATGTCTGGTTTGTTTGATTTACATGCAAGAAGTTCACTCTTGTGGATTTTGTTCATGTTGTTACGTTTGATTTATTGTTTTTTATTTATTTAGTATATGCTAAAAATAAATGAATTCATATCAGTCTGAACAAAAGTAAAAAACTATATAAAAAACTATAATAAAAGCCAATCAAGAGATGTAAATATGCTTGTTTACTCATTATATACTAATAAACCATTTGTTTTTACGGCACACATTAATAACTTTGGCAAGACTGAGAATAATGTTATTGTAATTCTGTTTTTTATGAATTTGCTTTTAATAGGTGCACATTGTGCAAATCAATCAACGAACACAACCGCGCTGGTGTGTGACGACGATTAATGTTGCCGTCGAAAGATCCGTATCAATTACAAACAGGGATATGTGTGCTGTACGATTATGGGAAGCATATTTTGATACTTCATTTGTCGTTACTGGCAGCCCTAATTGACATATTTTTTACAAAAACATGCATGGCTGAATAATAACCACAAATTCTCAACTAAGCATTTTAAAATCTCTTTGATTGCATGGCGTGTGTCACACAACATTTACAATAGCAGAGAAGATCCAATACTCCAGAAGATGGTGATGATGCAAGATTGATGGCGGCCCCATGGAAAAAACAAATGTTTTAACAATATATTCTCCTGGCTACGTGCGTTCAACAGCTTCCAATCATTAACGTTGAGTAACCACTAACCAGTGGAATTCACAATTCAGCCAATTATTAAACATGCAGACAAGCAGAGTGTGGGTTGATCATCGCTCACTGTTAGCTGGTCAGGAGCTTAGCTGTTATTACTTTCTCTGCACAGACAGTTGGTTATTAGGTCCCGAGAGACCTAGAAGCAGAGCAGTGAAATATATGGATCCCTCTCCAACACACCTGTTGATGTCCATTACATTTCCTTTTGAATAATTCATCGAAATGTGACAATGTTTGATGTTGATAAGCACGGAAGGTTTTGTGGCAGTTTTACAAAAGTCTCATCGGTTACACAAATTATAACCAGCGGTTCCGACCGGCATAATTGTGGCTTGAAGTGATTCCAAGAACATAAAAAAAGTTGGCTGCTTCGTGGATTTGTTTAAAAAATAAAGTATGACACTTTTGCTTTATTTATGGTGGAAAGTCGCTCAGAGCAATAACTTGATGAACATTTTAAGTAAACAGCATCTGTGCTCTGCCCTGGGAGCGGAAAGTGTGTCTGCTTGTCCAGATGTTGTACATTGTTTTACCTTCATTCAGCATCTGGAATTATGAATAGCCTACTATGACACTGTGTGTCATTTATTATGTTTTATTTGGAAAACTAGATTGTCTTTTATTCTGACTCTTTGACATTTTATAGTTCATGAAACAAATATCAAGCTAATATTTGACTTTGCTGATGACTGAGCTTGTCCAGCATCCTCTGCTCCTCTGGATATCCTCTCAGAGGGCTGAGCTGCTTCTGATTTGACCCATGTAGTTCTTCAGCTGCTCCTCCAGGGGTTTCCGGAGGATGGAGAAAACACAATCATTCAAATATAAGAATATTTGTATTTGTTGTCGTTTCCATTTATGTACAGATGGTAGCGTTTTTCAAAACGCCTCGGCTCACCTAGATACATATTTCAAATGAGGGCCTCCAACGGGCTGTCATGTCAGCTTAATCATTCTGACTATCAGAGATATTGATATTCTCTAGAAGTGTAATTCCCACTGAATGATGTTTGAATATTAATTATATGTTAAGTCTATTATCGACCACATTTTTACATTTTATAATTTCTCTTTAAAAAAAAATCAATAATATTTAACACAAGGCAGCTAATAATGAGAAACAAAAATATCCAAACCCACAGTTTCTATCACGGGTGTGGTGTGGCGAAGCTCAGGCGAAGAGAAAGTAGGCAGGAGTCCAGGTAAGTGAAACAAAAAACTCTGAGGAAAAAGTCAAACATGGAACTCAAGTAGAAGGCAAAGTCACACTAGAGACCCACAACAACAATCTGGCAAGGAACAAGGGAAATAATGGGATATACAGTATATAGTTTGAGGGCCAAAAGCTCACAATGGTCCATGTCATAGTTCATCTCTGCTTGAGAAGAAGGCACATGGGTGGACCTTGCTGTCCTTGGGGGCGCACTGCGAGAGAAGCCCTCCTACCCCACATTGGAAGAGTCAACCTCAACGATGAACTGGAGTTCAGGGGTGAGGATGGGAGTGGAGGTGAATCGTTTCTTCAAACTCTGAATGCCTCCCCATCTTAAGGGTTCCACAGGAACCTGGTGCCTGGAATCTCAAAGGGGATTTCAGATCTGGGCATCTGGAAAATAGATGCTCCAGATCTTCATCTCCCCCTGCAGCACACACAGCGCACGTTCTCTGAAAGTTACTCTTGTAGATCTGGTGCAGGATGATACTCGTGAATATCCTCCTGTGCCTCAACCAAAAGTCTGTGGAATGCAGCAAGTACGGTACGGTTTCTCAAATACTGCCGATCCACCTAGTCGGAAATAGTTTTGGACTAATTTATGCACCATGATGTCATACAAAGTTTTGGTTTTCACCTGCGCAAAGGGGACCTGCTTGTCCCCGAGGCACAGGAAGAAATCCCGCACCAGATCCACCTCACTTACCAGGTCCGCCAACTCTTCTACGCGCTGGAAATCCCTCCCCAATTTCCCTAATCTGTTTGGCCCTAAAAGGCCCGCCCCACCTTTGACCCTCTCCGTCCTGACAAAGTCAAACTGGAGAGCCCCCGTGGTCGCGCTCAAACTCCCCACATTGGTCATCCCCGCCACAATGGGTCTGCCAGCCATTGCAAAGAACAGGGAAATTGCCTCACATGCACTCAGCTTACAGCTTGGTCTGAGGTGGGGCAGGATTTTGTCCCAAGCCTCCAACATCTCACGATAGAATCCCGACAGCCCCCCTGAAACATTTCTGTGAGTGTAGGCGCACAGATTGTAGCTGCCTTTCTCACCGCACTCTGCCAAGGCATTTATCCAAGGACGCTGAAACCTCCCTCCCGCTTCCTGGCAATTAAAGTCCCACGAGCAATCATATTTCCCCACCCCTTCCACAAGAAAGAGGGGATCACCACATTATGGGAATTTAGTGCCCACTTTGGCAGCTTACAGGGTCCCAAAATTTGTAAAATTTTGGACACAAATAGCACATTAGACACAATTACCTTCCCTCTTATGTAAAGTCCTTTGGCTTGCCACATACTGCACATATTTTTCATGTTCCCTATTCATTGTCTCTTTCTCAGCCACTCCTCTGTCTCCTTGATTGTCTCATGCTGTACACTTGTTGTGCCAGTCTTTCCCTTGTCCCCATGTCTTTATTTCTTTCTTTATGTCTCTAGTAGTGTCTCTGTTTCCATGATTAATCCCCAGTCTTTGTTCGCGTTGTTGATTCCTAATGTTTTTTCATACTTGCTTTTGAGCCAGAGTTTTTATGTTTAACCTTTTTCTTAAGTAAAGTGTTGTTTTGCTTTAAACCTGGAGTATTGCCCGTTTCTCTGCATCTGAGCCTCATCCCGTGACAATATCTGATAATTTTTTAGTCCATGTTTAAAAACCTATTGGTCTATAATTCACTAAATTCTCCCTCTCCTCTTTTTTATATAAATTAAAGTAATCACCCCTTCTTTCAATCTATCTGCTGTTACCTGCCTCTGCTCCATCTCATTGTAGAGGTGCAGGAGGATTGGCGAGAACAACTCAGGGAAGCACTGGAACAATTCTACCGTGAGCCCTTCTGTCCCTGGACTCTTATTCCTACTCATGGTCTTGATCGCCAGCTCAAATCTCCTGACAGGTTACATCCCAGTACGCATTGTCAAGGTGTACTGTTCAGAGTGGTTACCTGACACGAGGAGGCTTAGAGCTGGAGTACAGTGAGTCACACATCAGAGCAGACTGCCGTCTAAGTTATTGGCATGCAGGGGAGCCTTGAGGGGTACCAACCGTAGCTGGGGTTGCTCTTCCAGTCCCCAATAAATGAAGCTCTCATCTGCTCTTGAATCGATGAATACCGCAAGTTCCAGGGAAGTCGCAGGGGAAGACAAGAGAGCGCGTGTCGGGAAGGACATGAGTTGGAAAAGGCTCACCAGTAATCCTCCTACTGCATGGCGAGCCTGGTCTTTTGATGGGCACCTCGCCAAGAAATGTCCAAGTTGGGGTGGTTTAGCTCAGTGGGGAGAGTGGTCGTCCCGTAACCGCAAGGTAGCAGGTTTGATCCCTGCTAGTTGCAGCCTTAAGTGTCATTGAGCAAGACACTGAACCCCCCCCCCCCCGTGGTGCCTCACTGCAGCCCACTGCTCCTTCATAACAAAGGATGGGTCAAATGCAGACTTGAATTTCCCCATTGTGGGATCAATAAAGTATACATTATTATTATTAAAGACATGTCCCCTCCTTTGGTGGACGCTGGTGTTCCTCCGAGGAGAGACGAGTACGGCCCAACTGCATGGGTTCCTCCCTTCTCCTTGGGGCCCCTGTGGGGTTGGTTTAGAGATATCAACCAGGGCTGGGGTGTAGGTCTGCCAGACGTAGTGGAGAAGATTGCCTCCAGCAACCGGGAGATCTCCTTTTGGCCTGGACGCTCTCACTTCTTCTTTCGTGCAGCCGGTCATCAGGTCTGTGGGTAGGTCAAGAGGTGCAATCTGATCCTTGTCCTCAGAGAGATCACTCAAGAAGGCATCTGAGAGAGAGAGGGGTCTTTCTATTGACTGTCCGCTGCTAGGAAGCGGAAGCGGATGGCATAATCTTTCGCTCAGCTGCTCCCCTGTCAGAAGAATGGGAGTGTACACAAGGGAGAAAACCACAGGTGTAGGGAATGAGCAATCAAGACCCTGGGGAGACAGACACAGGACTAACAGGGTGTGACAGTTTCATCACAGAGAAGAGGTTCTCTCAGTTGCACTGTATGCGTTCCTCTTCCTCCCAGATGTCATCCATTGAGGCTGGATATCTAAATGTTTGTGACAAATAAAGTCTTATCATGCAAACACATGTAAACAATAACACATTAGTATATAGTTTGTCGAACTAAAGTTAGCATTAACAGCTGGAAAGTGGAAACTTGCATAATGTTCATGGATAGAATGACAGAAATGGACATACATGTTGGACCATGTTGCACACAATCAATCACACCTTGGTGTAATTTCACTATTTGAAAGTTTGTTTTCCTTGACCTTAATTAACCTCTCCAAATAGATTAAAAAGAGAAATGGACTGTGTCTCAAAAACACTGTGGACTGACATGTGGTGTCTGTTAGAACAAAAGGCAGGCGGGTGAACTTTGCCTGGGACAGGGTCATCTCCTCGGAAGCCCTTAGCAAGGTCTTGTTGTCACTCACAGAGTGACTGACACAAATGTTAACGCAACATGTAGTGCCATGCCGACCATGGCCTTAAAGGTGCAGTTTATGACGGAAGAAGTACAACAGAGATTACCTGCATGTCTGCAGTCCCTGAACATATTTTTCTGGTGTCATTCATGTTCAGTCGGAACCAAGCAGGCAGTAGAGGAAGTTGGCCTCCGTTATAATGATTTTGTGTGGTGGATATTAAAATTGTGCCCAAGCCCCCTCTGGGTGCATCCACTTGACAGGTAGTTCAGCTCCAGGAAAAACTAATCTATTGGGCCATGTTTCTGGTGTGGGAAAAAAGGGCATCATTAATATTACACAGTATCTTCCCCTTTAAAATGCATAGGTTGGCTTTTACAATGACAGCCATGAACTTACTGTGAGTCTGCAGAAAGCCGAGGCTCCTCTGGCCCTTGTTGCCCAACCCTCCATTCAATCAACATCCAGAATGCCATCAGACAATCATAGACAATTAAAAAACAAACAAACATGTTTTAGTGTTTGTTTGTAGTTTTTCCATATTAATTATGTTTATGATATGAATGAGAATATAAACAAAAGGAAATTGTACAAATCATTTTAATTCAACTGGCTCCAAACATTTAGGTTGTAATGATGACCTAAATAAGTGTTCAACAAATAGCAAGTGGAGATTGTTTTACTCTCCACTGAATAATCTGCATGCATATTAAAGTAAGAATAGTGATTCAGTCTCTGGTTGATACAATAGCATCAAACAATTGTGAAATGGCTATCAATCATAGTGAGCTTAAGTCAGTTCCCCCATCTGCACTGCTTATACTTTCTCTGGTGTGAAATTGAACATGTTGCTGCTCCACCTTTATACTGATACTGGGAACACAGAATGGTCCTAAATGCCCAGCAGCACCTCCTCCTCCGTTTGATGGATCAAGTTTGTGATCTCCAAATTAATAAAGCTTTCTTAAATGTGAAAGTATGTTTACTGCCTTAATAGATAACGATGGAAATCACCCAGCTCTGGACATTACGTTTTTCTTATGTTGTGCCTCAACTGCCAAACTGGAAGTTGCAAAGTAGAAATTATATATCTGACTGGAAAGTGAAATGATATGTTTAATCGGCGCCTCCCAATAGGGTTTGTTGTAAGCAAAACCTTTGTGCAAACCTTGTTTATTCGCACACACACACATACATACTATTTGTTGTATTCATTCACCAAATGCACAGTCACACATATCCTTGTGGATTTAAAAATAAAACCTCTTTCAAACTTTTGAAGTGATTTGCCCAGAAAGCCTCTCAGGCACACGTTTGAAATGAGTCAGACATAATGTTTTGGTCTTGAGCATAAAAAAGATGACTGAATAAAGAGTGTTGAACAATAAAGTGGCTGGACTGAGCAGATGGGGAAAGGCTGAACAATGCAGCACTATAAGATACAGCAATGTTTACTTACTTATCACTTCTTGACAAATGACATGGAGTAGTTGTGTGTGGGCTCACGTGTTTATTGTCACTGCTCTTTATTTGTGTTCATTAAAACCTCTGCTCGTTCTGCCTGTAGGTACAACGCCCTCACGGCGCTCTTGAACGTCACTCTGTCGTGGTTAATGCATGGAGCACACGAACAAGAGCCTTTCTGAGCCGTCTATACTGTCAGAGACACAAAACTCTGTTTGACTCCCAGTTGATCATTTAAAAGAAATGCACAATTCAAACTCATGTCTGTTTGGTGCTTCTTATTATAAAATATTGCAGGGAGGAACTATTACTACAGACTACAGTAAACCAACACTTACAACAAGAGATACTTCCTCAGGACACGCGTCTGTCGATGGACATTGATTGTTGCAAGATTAAACCAGAAACCTCCAGTTTGCACAACTGTCTGTCTCCCCAAAAGCCTATGAAATAAATGATATGGGAACAGCAGAAGAAAGAAGAACATCATGGGTAAAAGTAATTTAAAAAATGTTCTTTAAAAATGACGTATTCTAGAAATGAAAGTGATGAATTTACCTGCAGCAAGGTCTTTCAGAGTACTGAGATGTTACGAGACCTCATCAACTTTGGTTTTAGTCAAGGCTTAACTTAAGTAATGGTGCATTTCCCCAGCTGTTGGCTCTCCCTGCTGATTAGAATGTACAAATACTGCTGTAGTATAAGGGGTTTGAATCCCTAAAAACTGCAAAAGAATCCCGATATGGACATCACATTTTGTATCTTAACTGTACCTGAAATATATATAATATACTCCAACCAAAACATATACACAAGGACGTTGAGTGACACCAACACTAATCCTTCCCTACTTGTTTTTATTATCACGTCGTATTAGTAAATTGGGATATTACAAGAGTCTATGTGAGCCATTTATTGAAAAGCTCACTGCTGTATTTCACGCAGCTGTCTTGATTCAAGAGTCGGTAAAAGTTTTACAAGTCTGTGATTATCATAGAGGTCAAAGCAGTCAAACGATCAGACTAACATCGTTACGCTCAAGGGACTAAGAAACCCACTTACGTTTCCACATCAGCATCGACCTTTTTCCTCACCAAGCAGAATGGGCGCACGGCAAATACACGGAAATTTACTGCCACGTGCCAACACATTGGAGGACACTTACAACGCTGAAACACAGAAGCCATGAAATGCCTCCTGTGCCGTGTGGTGCACACATTAAAAAGTAGAGAATGAAGAACAAAACCAGAGAAGTTCAGGAAGGATCCGTTTGCGTGTGCTACTGTCATGAAAAGTGCACAAAGCACGGAAACTGTGCAGTCTCACTGAGACACTGTTGTTTCTTCACGCCAACTTGTGGGATGGTTTGAAGAAATTGATGGAAAAAGGATTGGCGAGAGAAACTGCAATTTAATAAGAATATTCAGTTTATTCTTAAAAGGCTCACGTCAGGAACAGACGCCCGGGCACGCCTGGAGACTCTCAGGAAGCCGAATTGAGAGAAGTCTACCGATAATACATTTTACCCTATGTTTTATGCTAAACAGAATAGGAGGAGTTTATTATTTCCGGCCTTCGTGAACCAAACACACTCCGGCATAATTACTTCATTCTGGGTATGATCTACCAGGTTGAACCCAGACATGTGGAACCCCTGAGTTCAAACCTGAATTGCGGCCTCCGTGACCCAATTAAAAATAGGTAGAATCACGCTATCTTCTAGAAATTATCTACTAGCCCCCCCTTGTGCCCAGTATCTAACCTGTATATAGTGGCGTGATCTTCCAAGGTCGAGGTACGTCGTATAGATTCTTAAACCTTGAGCCCTGACTTTGCATGTTTTGGATAAACTGACATTATAGAGTAGATGAAATTACACTTCCATAGTTGTAGATTTTTTTTATCAAACACTATGTGTTGGTGTCAGACATTGAGTTATAAAACCACCGTAATAATGTAAGTCTAATTAGATACAATTTAAAACTGTATAAAAGGCAGTTTCTTCAGACAAACATTTTTTTTCCACAGACAGTAAACTACACAGAACCATCAAGCGACTGAGTGAGAAGTTTCCCCATGTGTATCAGAATGTCTCAGTAAATAGTTTTTTTCCCACTTGGATGAAAATGGGATTGTTAAATGTCTATGAATAAATTGCGCAGTCACGAAATGCATCTCTGTGGATCTGTTATCAGTTGCATGTGGAAAACAAAATGGTCTTCATCAGCTTTTTTGGTAGTTTGAACAAATTGGTACAACACTCGAGTGTTTTTTCTCTCTTCACTCTCACTTTTTTTTTTCAATACAGACACAACATTGCCATCTGTCTCTATCACAGAGACCTGCAAAGTAATTTGAGAGAATATATATAATCAGAATCTGAAATAGAAATAGACAAGATAGTTGGAGTAAAAAATTGGCTATACTGAGAAAGTAAATTACTCTACTTCATCACCAATACGTCCTGGAATGCACTGAAGGGCCCAGAGTGGTGACACATGCACTAGACTCAGGGGGAGTTTGTCTTTAAAGCAAAAGTTTACTCTCTTCAGTAGATGGATTTATAATTATCTATCCTCACATCATCTCTCCAGCAAAGTCCCAAAGTACCTGATCAACTGATGCAGTTTATAGGATGGGGGCACTGTGTTCATATTAATCTGAATTATTGAATTGTACTGTCCTGTCAACGTCCTTTCAAACCTCAGAATAAACAGCACGTAGCAGCTGGAGTATGTGCCGGTAAGTATTATGTATGTCTCTCGAAGGTTAGCTACTCTGCCTCACCCAAAGCAACACACACACACACACACACACACACACACACACAGACACACACACACACACACACACACACACACACACACACACACATCATGTTGTCAAAATGAGAGAGGGGGGGCAGATGCAGCAGACGAGCAGATCCGAGGTCAGGACGTCGTCACAGAGTTTGGGTGCTGGGAGAGCCGGACTTGTTTTGGGAAAGGCAGAGTCGTTTGTGTTTCAACATGTGTTGACCGGAAAGGACTCCTGCGATCACATCAAACTTGTATTGTGCGTGTGATCAGAGAATAAATCCTCCCGTTGGAGAGGAGAGAACGAGAGAAGGGCGTTGGCTGAATTGTTACTTTACCAGACATCCAATCTTGAGTGACAATAACAATTGGATGTCTTGAACATGAGTTTTTAAATACTAAATCTGCTGTGTGCTCCGCCTGTTTAGTGCTGAAGGAATGTTCATTCTGCCCAGCTACTTTATTTCCTCTGACACAGCATCAGTATATTATAAATGCATGTCGGCCACAGCAGTGAAGCCTGTTGTGGTTACACACAGCCTTCTGCTTCGTTTCCAAGTGGCTACCAGTCAAACCATACAGTTTGAACCACAATGAGATATTGATTGAGGACAATAAATACAAATTAAACCTGAATGGAGAGTATGTTGCAGCACCAGATATCATTTATTAAAAGAACAAATAGACCAGGGAGACAAACAGCTTACACTGTGATGTTTTGAGAGGTCGGGATCGGATTGTGAGGCGTAGGTGCACAGATCAGGACAACAAGCCGTGGTTCTAACTTAAAATTATGTATTCAGAAAAAGATAAACTTAACTCCGGCAAAAAAGCCGTTACCCAAAAAAAACACAAGTTCTCTGCTCCTCTCCTTTGTTCTCCCTCTTGCCAGCCCTTCCAGGGTAATGAGCTTGACCTCTCAGCTGGGCAGCAGCCTTGGCTCCGCCTGCCCTGCTGACTATGGGGATTGGAGTTTATTACCCAGCTGCCATGATGGGTTGTAGTCTCTGCTGCAACCACTGGGAGGGGATATATCTGACATCCAGAAACAAGATGTCTCTCCCCTAATCCCCATCTACCACAACTTAATGATTATTCACTTTTGAATTCAAAGGGCCTGTGTATTACATTACATGTCATTTAGCAGACGCTTTTATCCAAAGCGACTTACAATAAGTGCATTTCAACCTAGAGTGCAAACTAAGAACAATAAGAATACAGAAAGTAACATTTCCTCAACATAGTCAAACTACAAAAGTACCATAATAAGAGCCATTCAAGTGCTACTAAAGTGCAAGTCTGTGTTTTAATCCAGATATAGTCGGAAAAGGTGCGTTTTCAGTTTTCGGCGGAAGATGTAGAGACTTCCTTCTGTCCTGATGTCAGTGGGGAGCTGGTTCCACCAATCAGGAGCCAGGACAGCAAACAGTCTGGATTTCGAGTGATTAGCTCGAGGTGACGGAGTCACAAGTCGGTTGGCTGTTGCCGAGCGGAGCGAACGTGCCCGGGTGTACGGTGTGACCACGTCCCGGATGTAGACGGGGCCCGATCCGTTCAGAGCACGGTACGCCAGAACCAATGTCTTGAAGCGGATGCGGGCCGCCACCGATAGCCAGTGAAGAGAGTGGAGGAGCGGAGTTGTGTGGGTGAATTTCTTACTTTAGCTGACTATTGCAGGCGACCATAGCTTTCATAGCATGGAAATGATATCAGGGATACGAAACTGGATGAATTTCCTCCTTAAAGTGAGACCTGCAGGTAGAGCTTGTGATCTGAATCCGTCCGAGGAGCGTTTGTCCAGCATGCCCTCACTGTCTTACTGTTTTCTTGCTGCTCTGTATTCCTCTCTATTTTCTGCTTTGTGAGCTCCCTCAATGTTTTTCTCTTGCCTGAGCTCTTTCGTAAACCATGACTTGTTGCTGTTGCATACATGAATGCAAATTAGCTCTCTCAAATCACACACATTTCAAACCTTATTCTATTTGTAACATTGCCATGGATTATATATATAAAAGCAAGCTTATGTATACTACGATACAGTATACAGACATGTATGAGTTGAGGAACTAACACAGAGTCCTATAATGCAATGTTTTCATGTGTGGGATCGATGCCTGAGAGAGGTGTGTGTGGAGGCTGAGGAGAGCGATGGCAGCACCAACGTGTCTAAAGGGTTCTGGTGTGTGACCCATGGATGGATGGAGGTGAGAGGGAGGCTACAAGACCAACACACACTCCGACAATGAGAGGATATATTTAGTGTTCAGTGGCTTCATTGACTCTCCCAATCAACACTTCAATACAGAGTTAACACTTTAAAGGAGCTGTATTCAAGAGTATTAATAGTAAGACAGAAACATAACATGATGTGTCTGTATTTGATTTAGCTGCTGCTTTGGTGCAATTTATTTTGTCCAATGCCATATGTTTCTCTTTGAACTTCCTTCTAGGCCTGGTATGTATTAATATTCTGTTACATTTGTTTATCTGTGAGCAGGCACGTGCACAGATAGAGCCCTAGTGGTGCTCAAGCACCAGCCCCTTTGCCCTGGATGAGTAGTGCCCTTTTTGCTGGAGATCACTTTTTTGATTAATCGGTATTTAAGAATAAAAGTTACTCTCTCTGTCATCAAGTCCCCACAAATGTGTTTTAATATCCGTAATACAAATAAATATAATGAACAAATATATAATGAAGTAGACTTTATTGATCCCTTAGTGATGGACGTATTCTGTTCTCTATAAATGTGTGCTATTACTTTTAGTACTTATATGACATATTTTGATGCAAGTACTTTTGTACTTTAACAACTACACACACTCTAACTAGTGTTTCTACACTGTGGTTCTGCTACTGTTACTTGAGTCAAAGATCTGAGTAATTATTCCACCACTGTGAGTCTAAAACATGATTTCATGAGTTTGATGAATGATTTGTCAGCATGATGACAGTGATGGAACTAAGGAGATGAAAACACTTAAAGTGAACTTTATATGAAGTCTGAAGCAAACACACGTCATATGCAGAGATGTCTTTATTGAAAAGCAGGAAATGTGCAGAATAAAGTGGTACAGATTATTAATATTCATATACATTGTTTAAAAAAAGAAAATTGAAATAGTTTGATTATCATCATCATATATTCATACGTTTGGATATTACCAGTAGTATTACTGTAATATGTTAATCACATTGTTTCATATTGAAAAACACCAAATGATTTGACAAAATTGTTGGACTGTGCCTTTTAAAATATGTATTCTTCTCATCTCACAGAAAACTTTAACGTTAAAACCAATAAGTTTTATGATGATATATGTGACTTTAATTTGATGAATCATCATTTTTATACAGAAAAAGAAAAAAGGTTAAGGAGGCCATCACCTAACAGATTGAAACGCATGTCTGGACTTTGCTTCACACTCAGTGAGTGTTGGGAATTCTCCGCTCTGCTGCCATGAGGAAGGCGTGTTGTTTTCACTGATACACACACAGGTACTCAGAGAAGCAGTGACTGCCTGCATCGATATCTTTATTGATAACAGTGAGACCAGCCTTGGTGTAAGCTGGGATCAAAGCTGAGTTGACGAGGACGGCGATGGCCTTAATGGGATTGCTGGGTCCCCCCTTCTTGTACCACACGTACACCAGTTGACCACTGCCTTCACCGGAGAGGTTGACACTCACACGTGTAACCTTGCTGCTGGAAGGCAAACACCTCAGCTTCACTGGTGGAGACCTGCAGGTCAGTGAGTGCCTGCTTGGGGTCGGTGGTCTGACGGTACCAGATGAAGTCTTCGGATCCTCCTGCTCCCCTGTTGGTATTTTCATCCACACGGATGTATCTGGTCTGAAACAGGTCGGTGTCTGATCCGTAGGAATCAGTGGCAGTGATGTCGCAGATGTAGTTTTGTTCTGCTCTCTTCACCCAGAAATGGATCCAGGACCCTCCGGCGTTGCGGTTCAGATCACAGGACAGTCTCTCCCAGCCAAATCGAAACTTTGCAGCTTCATTTTTTGCATCTGTAGTGACATCAATGTCCACTATGGGAGTATCGTACTCTCCGGAGCCCCGGTGGTACCAAAGGTAGATGTAATCACCTCCCGCTCCTGCATTGAGATCTTTAGCGATCTGTGTGTACCCGGCACTGGCCAATCCAGTAGCCATGTCAGCGTTGTGGGACACTTGCAGCCTGGTGATTGCTGCCCCTCTTTGCCCCTCTTTGTACCAAATGTAGATCTCATTGCCACATGCTCCCTTGTTCAGGTCATTCGGGAGTTTCTTGAAGCCCCTGGCGAGGAGATGTTGCTCATGTGTTTTGTTCAGGGACACATCAACTTGTGAGATGTAGGTGGCCATGATGGGTAACTGCATAAAAGACACATCATGAAGAAGCAGTTAGCACCATGTCTTTGCATCTTCAGGTGAGCTCCAATGTTATCACCACAAATTAAAATAGCTGTACTCAAATATGGATCACCATAATGACATCGAAAATAAACTACTTTTTAAATGTGCATGTCAACTGCCCCAGTGACACTCCTCACAATGAATATGATAGACTAAGATTTCAAAAAGCAAACTGTATCTCCCACAACAAGACGACCAATCATGCCTGAAAACTTACGTGTCTGCTGACAGTCAATGAAAGAGCGGCAGGAAGAAGTCGGCTGGTCCTCTGGATTCTGTTGTACTTACTGCAGGTCTCCTGCCTATATATACACAGGACAGAGAGGAAGCAACTCATTGTTTAAATATTAACAGTGATAAGTCATATTCCAAAGAAAATGCTTATCTAACCATTATCCTTATAATCATTACCTGAGGAGTCATGTTCCAAAGAATTGTAAAAATTCAAATCAAACCAAAGTTATATTTTGATGCTTGTACTTTTGAACTTTAACTAATACAGACACACACACACACACAAACCAGTATTTCTACACTGTGGTTTGTGGAAGATAACATTTTAGAAAGGAGAATGTAGAGCGAGGGCCGGGAGTGATCAGACAGGGACGTCAGCAAGAACCTCCACATTCCTTAAAGTAACCGGCTTGAACTGGAGTCGGGGAGGGTGAACTGAGTGATGAGACATGTGTCATGAGGGAGTGGACGGAAGATGCTCACACATTGAATGTGATAGTAATCATAATTTTTCAATGTGTTTGTTCGGGAGTTGGGAAAGACAGATGTGGAGGAAGGTGGTTGTCTTTAATACCGGACCCAACTCAGGTTTATTTGTGAAACTGTTAGTTACAAATACATATATGTGAAGTGAACTCTGATCTAAACTCTCTGTGTGAGTATCCTGTGGTGTCTTACCAGCAGTTAGATCGGAGATGATTACAGGTTTATATGCATCAGGTTAAGAAGGGCAGAATGTATCCAAAAGTAAGAAATCCAGCCACAACAAGTTCTTCTACTTTGAACTTCAGTCACAGATCTGAGTTCTTCTTTCACGACTGTGGGTCCAAAACACGACTTTTATGATGAGGAAATGTGTCGGATAAAGTGATACAGATCATTCACAACCGTGATGAGTCATATTCTAAATAAAATGCCATCTTATCAAAACAGAGTAATAACTTATTACTGCACCTGATGTATTGCAAAGATAAAAAAAGTAGTTTGTTTAAACATTGAATCCTACTTAAATCTCCTCTTTGTGTCAGGCCTCATACCTGTTACCCTGATCCTCCCAGCAGGTCAGTCATTGTGCAATCATTACCTGTAGGAGTCAAGTTCCAAAGAAGTGCTATTTAACTACCTATTGTAAGTCTATTTGGATAAAAGTGTCTGCTATATGACATGTAATGTAATGTAATTAAAATTTTTACTGTATAACATTCACCACCGACTGCTACTCTCAATACTGCTGCTGCTAGTACAAGGGGGTGCAAGTGACTTTTCTTTTGCTCCGTCCCGATGCGCGCACTCTGCGACAGAAATGACATGCTGCTGTGTAGATAAGATCAACAACAGACGGCTGTTTAGTTTAATAAAAGAACAAAGGCGCGCTATAGAGAAAATGTCAGGGGAGCGGGATACATTTTTTTTATGTCATGCAATCTACCTCCTTCAATTTTACTCTTGTTTTCTTCACTATGGAACATTTTGATCAACATATTACAGTAATATAATTCAATATTAATATTGTAATATAATCCTGGTCATATCATAAAGTATCAATGTATGATTTATCATTTCTAACTTCATCAGAATTAAACTATTTAAATTTTTATTTCATCTAAATTAATATAAATTATCTGTATCATTTTATTCTGCACAGTTCCTGTTTTTCGATAAAGACATCTCTGTATATGAAGTGTGTTTACTTCAGGCTGTGTGTTTACTAGTTAGAGTAGAAAAGATAGCCCAGCTAATATGAGGCTGAGAGACAAAAAAGGACGAGGAGGACAAACCAGGGAGAAGAGAGACATCTGCTTGTTAGACATCATTTAGGACATCTGTGAAAAATGAAATCTATAATCCTTCACTATAGACTTAAGAAGTCCTGAAAATGTAAAAAAAAAAAAAAAAAAAAAACATTTTAAAGAAAACAAAGGAGTTATTTCAATCTTCATTTTATCTTTGGCGTACATCAGGTGCAGTAACAAGTTATCACTCTTGTTTGATAAGATGGCATTTTCTTAGGAATATGACTCATCACGGTTGTTAATGATCTGTATCAATTTATTCTGCCTATTTCCTGCTTTTCAATTAAGACATTACATTACAAGTCATTTAGCAGACGCTTTAATCCAAAACGACTTACAATAAGTGCATTTCAACTAAGAGTACAAACTAAAAACAACAAGAATACAGAAAGTAACATTTCTTCAAGGAAGTCAAACTACAAAAGTACCAGAATAAGAGCCATTTAAGTGCCACTGAAGTGCTAATCTGTGTTTTAATCCAGATATAGTTGAAAAAGATGTGTTTTTAGTTTCCGGCGGAAGATGTAGACTTTCTGCTGTCCTGATGTCAAGTATTTGATAAGCACTTCTTTGGAACATGACTGCTACAGGTAATGATTGCACAATGACTGACCTGCAGGGAGGATCGTGGTAACAGGTACGAGGCCTGAAGTAAGAAAGAGCAAATAACTGAGGGTGAGGACACAAAGAGGAGATTTATGTCAGATTCAATGTTTCAACTACATTTTTATCTTTGGCTTACATCAGGTGCATTAACGAGTTATTACTCTGTTTTGATAAGATGGCATTTTCTTTGGAATATGACTCATCACAGTTGTTAATGATCTTTATTCTGCACAACTCCACATGCTGACAAATCTATCAAACTCATAAAAGTCATGTTTTGGACCCAAAGTCATGAAAGTATTCAGATCTGTGACTGAAGTTCAAGTAGAAGAACCTGTTGTGGCTGGATTTCTTCCTTTTTGATAGATTCTGACTCTCTTAAGCTGATGCATATGAACCTGTATGTTCAACAGAGCTTGACTGCAAGATGTACCGACTCAAAACATATTTAAACTTTGGAGGACAAATAGACTGGATGCAAGTTTCTGAGCATGACACTCAAACTCTTTATTTCCTGCAGTTGCATCAGCTTATATAGACCTGGTCACATGACACACACACCTGAAATGCATAAGCAATAATTGGGAGCACAATCAGTTCTCAATTGTTCAATTAACACTGTATCCAACTCCTATCTTTTATCTTTTACAGCAGTGCAGTACATCGCTGAGATCCTGACAAACTCAACACTTTACTCAACACTTCACTTTGTTTTCCCCTTGTAATATTTGGTATTTTAGTATTAGTATTTAGTATTTAGTATTTTAGTATTAAGTATTTTAGTATTAGCATTTAGTATTTAGTATTTAGTAGTAGTATTAGTATTTTAGTATTTAGCATTGTGTTTTGTGTTTTTATTTGTATATTTTATTTGTATTAATGCTCTAATGTACACCCACTGCTGTGATCCTGAAATGTCCCCACTGTGGGACTAATAAATGAATATCTTATCTCATCCAACCGCTGGTGAGACGCCACAGGATACTCACGCTTCATCAATCAAACACACTCAGAACAGAGAGTTTAGATCAGAGTTCACTTCACATATATTTATTTGTAACTAACAGTTTCACAAATAAACCTGAGCTGGGTCCGGTATTAAAGACAACCACCTTCCTCCACATCTGTCTTTTCAGTTCACCCTCCCCGACTCCAGTTCAAGCCGGTTACTTTAAGGAATGTGGAGGTTCTTGCTGACGTCCCTGTCTGATCACTCCCGGCCCTCGCTCTACATTCTCCTTTCTAAAATGTTATCTTCCACAAACCACAGTGTAGAAATACTGGTTTGTGTGTGTGTGTGTGTGTGTGTCTGTATTAGTTAAAGTTCAAAAGTACAAGCATCAAAATATAACTTTGGTTTGATTTGAATTTTTACAATTCTTTGGAACATGACTCCTCAGGTAATGATTATAAGGATAATGGTTAGATAAGCATTTTCTTTGGAATATGACTTATCACTGTTAATATTTAAACAATGAGTTGCTTCCTCTCTGTCCTGTGTATATATAGGCAGGAGACCTGCAGTAAGTACAACAGAATCCAGAGGACCAGCCGACTTCTTCCTGCCGCTCTTTCATTGACTGTCAGCAGACACGTAAGTTTTCAGGCATGATTGGTCGTCTTGTTGTGGGAGATACAGTTTGCTTTTTGAAATCTTAGTCTATCATATTCATTGTGAGGAGTGTCACTGGGGCAGTTGACATGCACATTTAAAAAGTAGTTTATTTTCGATGTCATTATGGTGATCCATATTTGAGTACAGCTATTTTAATTTGTGGTGATAACATTGGAGCTCACCTGAAGATGCAAAGACATGGTGCTAACTGCTTCTTCATGATGTGTCTTTTATGCAGTTACCCATCATGGCCACCTACATCTCACAAGTTGATGTGTCCCTGAACAAAACACATGAGCAACATCTCCTCGCCAGGGGCTTCAAGAAACTCCCGAATGACCTGAACAAGGGAGCATGTGGCAATGAGATCTACATTTGGTACAAAGAGGGGCAAAGAGGGGCAGCAATCACCAGGCTGCAAGTGTCCCACAACGCTGACATGGCTACTGGATTGGCCAGTGCCGGGTACACACAGATCGCTAAAGATCTCAATGCAGGAGCGGGAGGTGATTACATCTACCTTTGGTACCACCGGGGCTCCGGAGAGTACGATACTCCCATAGTGGACATTGATGTCACTACAGATGCAAAAAATGAAGCTGCAAAGTTTCGATTTGGCTGGGAGAGACTGTCCTGTGATCTGAACCGCAACGCCGGAGGGTCCTGGATCCATTTCTGGGTGAAGAGAGCAGAACAAAACTACATCTGCGACATCACTGCCACTGATTCCTACGGATCAGACACCGACCTGTTTCAGACCAGATACATCCGTGTGGATGAAAATACCAACAGGGGAGCAGGAGGATCCGAAGACTTCATCTGGTACCGTCAGACCACCGACCCCAAGCAGGCACTCACTGACCTGCAGGTCTCCACCAGTGAAGCTGAGGTGTTTGCCTTCCAGCAGCAAGGTTACACGTGTGTGAGTGTCAACCTCTCCGGTGAAGGCAGTGGTCAACTGGTGTACGTGTGGTACAAGAAGGGGGGACCCAGCAATCCCATTAAGGCCATCGCCGTCCTCGTCAACTCAGCTTTGATCCCAGCTTACACCAAGGCTGGTCTCACTGTTATCAATAAAGATATCGATGCAGGCAGTCACTGCTTCTCTGAGTACCTGTGTGTGTATCAGTGAAAACAACACGCCTTCCTCATGGCAGCAGAGCGGAGAATTCCCAACACTCACTGAGTGTGAAGCAAAGTCCAGACATGCGTTTCAATCTGTTAGGTGATGGCCTCCTTAACCTTTTTTTTTTTTCTGTATAAAAATGATGATTCATCAAATTAAAGTCACATATATCATCATAAAACTTATTGGTTTTAACGTTAAAGTTTTCTGTGAGATGAGAAGAATACATATTTTAAAAGGCACAGTCCAACAATTTTGTCAAATCATTTGGTGTTTTTCAATATGAAACAATGTGATTAACATATTACAGTAATACTACTGGTAATATCCAAACGTATGAATATATGATGATGATAATCAAACTATTTCAATTTTCTTTTTTTAAACAATGTATATGAATATTAATAATCTGTACCACTTTATTCTGCACATTTCCTGCTTTTCAATAAAGACATCTCTGCATATGACGTGTGTTTGCTTCAGACTTCATATAAAGTTCACTTTAAGTGTTTTCATCTCCTTAGTTCCATCACTGTCATCATGCTGACAAATCATTCATCAAACTCATGAAATCATGTTTTAGACTCACAGTGGTGGAATAATTACTCAGATCTTTGACTCAAGTAACAGTAGCAGAACCACAGTGTAGAAACACTAGTTAGAGTGTGTGTAGTTGTTAAAGTACAAAAGTACTTGCATCAAAATATGTCATATAAGTACTAAAAGTAATAGCACACATTTATAGAGAACAGAATACGTCCATCACTAAGGGATCAATAAAGTCTACTTCATTATATATTTGTTCATTATATTTATTTGTATTACGGATATTAAAACACATTTGTGGGGACTTGATGACAGAGAGAGTAACTTTTATTCTTAAATACCGATTAATCAAAAAAGTGATCTCCAGCAAAAAGGGCACTACTCATCCAGGGCAAAGGGGCTGGTGCTTGAGCACCACTAGGGCTCTATCTGTGCACGTGCCTGCTCACAGATAAACAAATGTAACAGAATATTAATACATACCAGGCCTAGAAGGAAGTTCAAAGAGAAACATATGGCATTGGACAAAATAAATTGCACCAAAGCAGCAGCTAAATCAAATACAGACACATCATGTTATGTTTCTGTCTTACTATTAATACTCTTGAATACAGCTCCTTTAAAGTGTTAACTCTGTATTGAAGTGTTGATTGGGAGAGTCAATGAAGCCACTGAACACTAAATATATCCTCTCATTGTCGGAGTGTGTGTTGGTCTTGTAGCCTCCCTCTCACCTCCATCCATCCATGGGTCACACACCAGAACCCTTTAGACACGTTGGTGCTGCCATCGCTCTCCTCAGCCTCCACACACACCTCTCTCAGGCATCGATCCCACACATGAAAACATTGCATTATAGGACTCTGTGTTAGTTCCTCAACTCATACATGTCTGTATACTGTATCGTAGTATACATAAGCTTGCTTTTATATATATAATCCATGGCAATGTTACAAATAGAATAAGGTTTAAAATGTACTAGCATCAAAATATATCATAAATGCTAAAAGTAATAGCACACATATTAGGGACATTAGTACATTAATTTACTGCCAGGTAGTAAGGTATCAATAAAGTTTACTGCCTCTGTGGTCTTGCTTCCTGCCTCCTTGGCTGTGCTTCCTGCCTCATGGCCCGGCCTCCTGCCTCCTGCCATGGACTTCCTGACGCCCCTCCCAGTCATTGAAAGCTCTTGTACATAGAAAATATCTGGAAAGTGGTGAAATGGACCAAACTGTGGGGTCTTTTTAAAATCTTTTCTATCGACTAAAAGCCTTCATCGACGTTCTTTACTCTTCTTCCAATGAAGATATACTCTCCAGCAGGCACGTGCACAGATAGCACCAGCCCCTTTGCCCTGGATGAGTCAAGTGCCCTTTTTGCTGGAGAGGCTTTTTTTCATTCATCAGTATTTAAGAATGAAAACTACTCTCTCTGTCATCAATTCAATTCAATTCAATTCAGTTTATTTGTATAGCCCAGTTTCACAAATTACAAATTTGTCTCAGAGTGCTTTACAATCTGTACACATAGACATCCCTGCCCCAAAACCTCACATCGGACCAGGAAAAACTCCCAAATAACCCTTCAGGGGGAAAAAAAGGGAAGAAACCTTCAGGAGAGAACAGAGGAGGATCCCTCTCCAGGATGGACAGAACAATAGATGTAATGTGTACAGAAGGACAGATTTAGAGTTAAAATACATTCAAGGAATCTGACAGAGTTTATCAATAGTTCATATTTAGGCATATTTCACGACGGAGAGTTTGGAGACCTCCCGAGTGGAGGAGTGGGCGGAGTCCCAGCAGGGCAGTGGCACAGCTGGTGTCAGGAACTCACGATCCAACCATCAAGTCCCCCTAAATGTGTTTTAATATCCGACGGGGCATTTTATTTGAGTTCTTGTGAGAATTTCACCCTGACATACTCCGTGACGCTCACGAGTATGAACACAATCATAATGCCTCTCTATTGTTCAGAGGGCCAAATGGGCTTGGTTTGAGGAACACTGCTCTTGGCTGTTGATGTCTATCAATATTGCTCATTTTGAAAATTAGGCAAGAGTGCAATACGGATCCGTATCAGACCGGCGAGGAGGGCAATATGCGTCTGGCATGACGACCCATTAGCCAATCAGAACGCTGGTACTGTTGTTGCTCTATAATAATTCATCTTTATTCATAAAGAACATGTAAGCTAGCTGTCTGATGCTGCCCAGAGGAAATGCAGATCGAGGATGTATTGCATCATCAGTTTATTGCTGCTTATGCTTCAACTCTGTCAGCATTTATTTTTGGCATTGGGTGCCTTTTTGGGGGTTTGAGCACCTGCCCCCCAAAATGTCTGTGCACATGCTTGTCTGTGAGGATGGTAATACTGGGGGCCGTCCACTCAAATTGTTATCGCCCGGTCTGGCCGATGGTAAGTGTTGGCAGAGTGAATAGAGGAGAGAGGAGTCACTACCATTCAGTCATGTACTGACTGCTAAACAGTGGTATTTATCATGGATGGTAGGTAAGATGTTAAAGAACATTTAAAATAGCCTTTATATGCTCTCTCTTCCACTCGTTCAAATGAAAATTAAAACTGTGGACAATTACTTTCTGTTGAAGACGGAGGATACTAAGAAGAGTATTTCCTCAGGCACTCCTGACAGCTTATAGACCTGGATGAGAGACGTGGCATCAACAGGACTCTCGGGTCATTGACACGTTTTGTATGGAAGTCAAAGCATTTACAGGTTCTGGTGGATATAAGTACTAAAGAATCAGCACGGGATGCCATCTGGCCACTGAGTCCATATCCAATACTGAGAGAGAGAAACGTGTTACCCAGACTATTATTTTTACTATTTTGTGAGCTCTGATCTGTACTCACTAAACAGGAGCAGTGTTAAAGCCTTCCTAGCTGTTACTGTGTAATCAATCAGCATCTTAGGAAATACGGCTAGTGTTAGTTCACCGTGAACAGGTCCCAATCAATGCATATGGAGATTGAAAGGAGTTGAAAGATTTAATTTATAATAGACAATTAACAAAGTGTAGACACTTGTCCACAAAAGTTTAACATTTACAGAAAACAATGGTTGTAGCTTCTATTTGTGGTTGTATTGCTCTAACTTAGATTTTAAACTGTCCTCTATAGACAGAAATGTATGTCTGTTAGTTGGTTTGTCACAACAAAAATATCTCAACAACTATTGAATGATATTTATGTTCCAAATAGGGGGACATTTATGTATTTAGATGATACTCTGACTTTTCCTCTGTCTTGGCCAATAAAGCTGATTCTGATTACCATTATGACTATGAGATCAACATTTTTTGTGTTTTAGTTACAAATGTTGAAACAATATTTTGGTAGATAGCCATGACATTTGTACGTGGAAATATCTCAACTTCTCCACATGCACATCATGTTGTAAATGTAATAGGCACATTTGCTACCATCGAGGGAAACTCACTCCAGAGGTTGACATCTGTGTTTTTGGCTGAAATCTCTCAACGATTCTTGGATTGCCATAAAGTTATCCTTGTCCTCCTCAAGATGAATGAATTGTACCAGTGAATTGATGATACAACATTGGTATTTGCACCATCATTGGGGAAAAGTTGAAATAACTTCAGACATTTCCATCAGTTTGTACTTTGTGTCAGATGATACAGATGATACCAAAAATCACAATTTAATTTTCAACATGAAAGCAACCGCTGTTACAAAACAGGTGGTTCTCAAGGCCGAAAACAAACAAGAGAAACACACTTACTGGTCTATCTTTGTTAGTTAAACTTAATATGCTAACTAAAATGGTAAACAAGCCTTCGAAATAACAACTCTGTCATTGTGAGCGTGCATGTTATGCTGCGGTGTTAGCGTTAAGCTCAAAGCACCACTGTCTCTCGGTACAGCCGGGGGACAATCTATCCTGTTATTGTGCCATTGACTTCTGTTTCTATTGGATTCCTCAGATTCAGTATCTTCCAGCATCTCTCGTGCGACCTTCATCCACTGTTGCAACATTTTTCACATCATTTCTCTCACTATATTTTTATTGGTGAACTTCTTATTGTGAACTTCTGTTTTTAATTTTCTTAATTTTAGCGACTTGATTCTTTATTCACTGATGGTTGCATAACTTTACAAATATTTCTATTAGCACAGTGCAGAAGTAAGTTTTCACTTTTGAAATGTTTTGGAGTCTCTTTACTTCATTAATTAGTGTTTCTATGCAGCATCACTTTCACTTCTTCCCTGACATTTCCGCTCTGAGGCAAATCCCAGCCCTAATCTGACTTCTCCTTCACTCTCAGAATGTGGCTAGAGGGCAGTCGCACGTTGCTGACTGCAAAATGGGCTCCAATATATCTGGTGTTAATTACATGCAGATCGCTGGTGTAACTTAGACGTATGTAAATATGGTGCTGAATATATATCAGAGGAATGTAAAATAAGACCTTTTCAGAAGCACACAAGCTAGAGATGGCACCTGGACTACAAGCGCTTGTCTGGTACAGTATTTATAGCAACTGGTCTGTCATCATGTGTAAGCAACAGGTGCCAGGAAAAAGACATGAACATATGTGCAAGGAAGTTTATTTTATGTTCTCCAGTTTGACCTTTTGGTTTCTGTCAATTAGATGAGAAACAGTGGGGGAAGTCTTCTTCCAAATTAGGATAGGTCTTTTTCCATTCGGAAGAAGCAGTATTTGCATTTCAGCTGCCCGCATTTGAATTCATAGTGTTTCAGTACGCTTGTTTAGTTGTGTGTTTAATCATCAGGAATATTTATAGGAAAGAAGGGGCCCATAAACTTTTGTAAAGTATTGTATCAATACAGTTGGCGTTCATCGATGGAAACAGAAAATAGGGAAACATCTCGACACTCAAAGTTTTGATGAGGTTAAGTTCATACAGGGGCATCACATATCCAAACTGAAGAGACTCCAGGATTAGTAAGATTTATGACAACAATTTGGCTGATACAACTGTTGACTCATTGGATGTAACAGCTGCAATGATAAATTTACTCCAAAATGTGACACAATGAGCAGAGAGTGTGCAGAATGACAAGTAGGGTGGCGAATATATTGAGTCAGATTTCATTATCAATGGAATTACTCCCTCCTCCGTTATTGCAAGTGTGATAAAGACCAGCCATGAGGTTTGCTGAACTCCTCCACTTTTGCACTGCCATACTCTTTAATGAAATGCCTAAATAATAGTTTAGGCCATCGCACTGTGTACACTACGGATAAGTAAAACAAGTTCTGAAAAAAAGAAAGGAAGATAGATAGATAGATACTTTATTAATCCCCAAGGGGAAATTTGTCGTCACAGTAGCAGCACCAATAAACTAAACACACAAGAATAAAATATAAAATATAAAAAACAGGGATGAAAGATATAGATGTGTACAAGTAAAATATAAAAGTATATACGTGTAAGTATAAAGAAAGAAGATTCACACAGAAATGACATGATCGATTGAAGTAGCGTTTGCTACCCAATCAGGTTGCAGACGCGGATGTTTATGTCTTTGTTTTGTTAAAGTTTACGTTTCTCCCGGGAGTTTTCGAACAGTGTCAGTTTCTGTGGGTTAAAACCCTGGAGTAGTGTGGAGGCTTAAGCATTAACATAACAAAAATATATGGGTTTTAAAATGGATACCTAGTGTGGATTTAGCTGAGGTCCTGGCAAAATTGCAATCGGCATCTATACTATCTTATCACGTTTTTTCAAGTGTTTTTTGGTTTCAATTGACAACTTCATCAAGATAATCCTCTCCTTCAGCACTGCAGTTCTGTGTGCATGTTGTGATTTTATAATCTTCCACTTCCACTCCAGCCACTAATTGTCCCCGTGTCCACACGGCTTGTTCTCACAGACACATGTACGTCTCCCGGATGTTTCAAAAACTGATTGTTCTGATGACCCAGTTCTGTAGAAGGAGGGAGCTTCTTGGACGGGCATCTGATTTCTCAGGGCGGTGCCCTTTTTCTTCATCATGATTCCTCTGCTTTTAGATTCAAAATTCACATCACATTTAAAAAAAAAGGAAGATTTTCTTAATTCATGCATGTGTGAATTATACATTTAGAATTTAGCTACAACTACAGCATTGTAGTTGGTATTAATTACACTTCTGTGCAAAATACCTTCATATTTTTTTTGTAAAGTGCCTTGTAAAAGACAGCTTTCCTCCAGCTTCCTCCCAGACAAAGACATGCAGGTTTGTTAGTTAATTGACAGTCTCACCATACCTGAACCGGGTCAAGGATAAGCAGTATTATAGGACACAATCTGGAAAGTTTGTAATAATTAAAACAACAGATATGAAGGCTAACAGGGATCAGGAGAGGCGAGGTCAACTCAAAAGCAAGCATGAGTAATTCAGATGTAATAACACAGTACAGTCAAATACAAATCCTCAAAATGATCATGGTTTTAGATACTGCGTCCAAACTGTACGGCTGGGCCCCAGTGGGACAGGATTAACTCTCAGAGGAGACATTTTAATTGGCGTATCTGTAATAATGATTACAGTTATTTGTTATTGTTAATCCTCTCCCAAGCATGTGTAGGTAATTTTTCCCACCTCAACACAGGTATTAATTTCAGCAGCCACGTTGTCTTCATGCGCCCTTGAAGGTGGTCCAATAAGCTGAGTCCAATCCACAGAGACTCCGATGCCTTTCATTTCATTTGCACATGATTTCGGTGTCAATCATTCTTCAGCATATTCTGACTGCAGAAGATCGTCAGGCCGACATTAAAGCTTTGGAGCGGGCACTTTCTAATTCAACTGCTCCGAGACCATCACCATCATGTGTCGTTGTAATACAAACAACTGTATATATACTGTCATGATAATCAGGGTTGAAGAGTTGGGAAAACTTTCATATTTTACGATACTCATTTTCAGGGATGTTCAAGCTTCCATAATAAAGCTAATTAAATTCTTGGGGGGGGGTTTATGCAAAATTCTTTTAAAAGTCCCCTGAAACATTTTACTAAAATGTATTTATAATGACTAAACTATGACTGACCTGTGTAACCCCTCTACTTATATAATACACACGCGTACACATACACGCACGCACACACACACATACACACGCACATGCACGCACGTACAGCCCCTTGTCTTCCACTTAATAATAGAAAAAGACTGAAATCTTTCGAAAATTAATCACCCGTGCTTCCCGGTAATTCTGTCTGGAAGCGGCTCTACAGCTGCAGTTTCAACTCTGTGACAGAGGAAGTTAAGCGACAGTAAGTGACAGTGACATTGACTGCAGGCTTACCCTTCCATAAATCCAATAGGGATGAATGTAACAAAAGAAGAGCCTAGCTCAGACAGCAAAGTAAGAAGAAATCCGATGAGGATGTCTCCCTACGAAGCATATTGATGTGCTGTAGTTAATATCTGGCAGCTTGCCACCAAAGAGCACTGGCTCTGAAACTAATGCACACCTGTGGGAATAAATCAATGACAGACGCTATTTTTTGTGGAATTGAATTGTAAAATAATAACAGTTGAATCCCTGGATCCATCTCATTAAGCGCTGTCTTCTTTCAAATATCTTTAAGCTAGATCCTAAATGATTTAGCAAACCTTCCAGTTCTCCTGCCGTTGCACAGAGGCACTCAGACGGCTCGGTGTACTCGGTGATTCACTCTTCAGTCGATACCAATTACTTTGATTCAAACCGTTGAACTAACAATATTATGCTGAAGCAGAAGAGAGCAGTGGATTCAAACTCGGGAAATCTGTGAAGCTGTTCGCTGTGCGTCTCTTCAAGTGAGACACGTTTCACATAAATTAAAGACGTTCTTTCATGGAAGCAAATTAAAAAAGCTTCAATAAATCTCTCTGCTGTGGTGAGCATGTGAGATACAGCAACCATATGATACCGTTACTTTGATTTGTGTTCTTGGTTGTTTTTATTCATTAATTCCCCTCCTTTGGCTCAGTCATGATCTTCGGGTGCCTGCGGTATGTCTCGTTGGGCCACTATCCTGATGTGGAAGCCATTCGTCACCTGATTAGGTCATGTGATGAATGGCGAGGTCACGACACCCGATACAACGGCATTGGCAATGTGGTTTGTGTAACTATGAATTTATGTGACGACTCAGGACGGCGACATTAATAATTGTCGCTCTGTATTCCAGAGGGTAACACACAAAGAATAGGGATTGAACAAGTGTGATCCAATAAAGGATTAATATCTGGAGTTATCCTGAGGAATTAATTATGAAAGAGCGTGCAGTTATTTTCTGAGAATAAAGACAAACTGAGCTTCATAATGGATAAGACCCATGCTAAAAGATTAATCATCTCACTACGACAGAATCCTGTCTCCAGGAGAGGCTGCTTGTTTAGGAGACAATCATACGGTTGAAATAAATTGCCTCCAGGTAAAGAATTATCTATAATCCTTTATCTAAAAATAATTTAGCCCAATAATACAAATCAATTTCATCTAATTAGTTTCCTGTTGGAGCACAGCTTTGTGAAGTTATTGTGGCATATTATATTGGTATAATCTTAAAATCCTCCACTCCCAAAAAATGTTTTGCGTATTGTTTCTTTACTCGGATGTTTGAGTTTCTGCATGGCCATTTCTTTACAGAGTTTGACATGAGTAGGACATTCTCCTCTGCTGAAGGAGGAACGCTCATTTTAAATGAGGTTTTAAGAGCTACTAAGTACGAGCATGATCTTGTGACCGCACAAGTGGGAGGAAGCCATTCAGGATCCTGGTCAAATGAACAAAAGCTTGCAGCAGAAAAAAGACAAAGAAAGCAATAATATTAATTCAAATGTTCATATTAATCTGGACTATTGAAGGGACTGTCCTGTCAAGGGCCCTGCAAACTTCAGAATAAACAGCACGTATAGCAGCTGAAGTATTTGCCTGATAACAAATGTTGTTTAATTCAATTCAGTTTATTTTGTATAGCCCATTCTCACAAATTACAAATTTGCCTCAAAGGGCTTTACAATCTTCACATATAGACATCCCTGTCCCAGAACCTCACATCGGATCAGGGAAAACTCCCAAACAACCCTTCACAGGGAAAAAGGTAAGAGACTTTCAGGAGAGCAACAGGTGCAATAGATGCCATGCGTACAGAAGAAGAGATTAGAGTTACAACACATTCAATGAATATGACAGAGTGTACGAATATTTGGTAGTAACCATGGACCACAATCCAGACCTCCAGGATCCATCAGGCAGATGGAGGTAGAGAGGACGAGTGGGCGGGGCATCATTAGGGCCATGGCATCAGACACAACCAGTTCCAATGGACCCTATGAGATGTGAAGTCACAAAGACTCCGGAGAGAAAGCAGAGTAAATAATGTGCAATGGAGAGATGAAAATGCATCCATAAGTAGTAAGAGAAGAGGAGCTCAGTGTATCCTAACACGTCCCCCAGCAGCTATAAGCCTATAGCAGCATATCTAGGGTCTGGACCAGGTGAACCTGATTCAGCCCTGACTATAAGACTGTCAAAGAGGAAAGTCTTAAGTCTACTCTGCATGAAGTGAATGTGTCTGCCTCCCGGACTGAAGGTGGAAGCTGGTTCCATAAAAGAGGAGCTTGATAACTAAAGGCTCTGGCTCCCATCCTACTTTTTAAGACTTGTTTTGTGTTTTGACATTTGTTGACCGGAAAGGTCTCCTGCTGTGAATACAATCACATCAAACTTGTATTTTAGATGTGATCAGAGAATAAATCCTCCCGTTGGAGAGGAGAGAAGGAGAGAAGGTCGTTGGCTGAATTGTTACTTTAGAAACCCACTGGACTACAAGCTCACACTACTCTGAAGGAGGGAAAGCACATGGACTAAGGAGAGCATGCTGTTTATACACAGGTGCAACTAATCAGGGCTGGGCAGACAATCATAAAGGCGGGACAACACACAGAGACAGGAAGCAAAACCAGAGATGACACATGCAGTAGAGTGAACATTCAAAACAATACAGGAAGCACACAAAGGTAAAACCTGGGACCAGTATGCAAGTATGATGTGGTAAGTTCAAACCTGCAGTGAACGCACTTGTAGAGTGGATTCTTCAGTGAACTGGACGACATCCTGTTTACATTTGCGCATTAATTTTTTTGAACAAGCTCAAATTTCATTTGAAAAAATGTGACACTTTTTGGGGGGAACTCCATAAACACAAATGATTATTGTATTACAGAGTTTCTTTCATCAACACTACAGATATGGAACCTCTTTTCTTGTCACCCACACGTTTAGTCAGTTCTTGTTTGTCGGTAATTCAGTAAATGTTGTGTGAAATGAAAGCATTATGAAACCCACGTATAAAAACCTTGGGAACATTTATCTACCAGCTTTAAGCTCATATTAACTTTAGAGCTAATATTATCCCCTTTCTGTGTACTCGCTCCATCCAAGCAGCATGTGCGACGAGATATTAGATGTGATACCTTGTTGTGTTTACACATGTCAGGCAAGCAGAGACGTCTCCCAGGGGAACGCCTAACAACAACCCTCCCTGTCAGTGCAAGTCGACAACAGTACTTCACATGCACACGTTCAACCACTTAGGTACGTGGAATGTGCCATGGAGAATACAGATAGCGGGCACAATTGCTGTAAAGGCAAACCAGAAAAAGCTAAATGATAGCTTGTCTATAATGTATATGAGCATCAGACCAAGACCTGGACTTTGCAACATGAATACAATTTGAATCTTAGTGCTGATATGAGGTTTTAATTACTTTTGTTTTGATAATGGATCATGGGAGCAGATGGAAGACAATGATGAGAGGCAAAAACATGCCCAACCTTGCTGCTTTATTACTGAGGTCTGCTTGAGTTGCTGCGATCATTCATTTTTACATTAAGTATGTTTTCATGCTGCACTTCATCGATTCTGTTGAGCGATCTTTTTAAATGGCACTTGGCATTGAGAGCAAAAAAGTGCTGAACGATTGCATTCAGCTAAACTTGGATAACTCGTTTAATCTTCGGAGCAAAAGATAATTAAAAAAAAGAAAAAGCCAACCGGATCATATCCTGCAACCTTGTGGCTGTACTTTAAAATCTAACATGAACTTTGTATGTGCCCTTTGAGATGTAATTGTAACAGTTTAGCTCTCGTTAGTTCACCTGCCTCTGATCACCTCGTTAGTTCACCTGCCTCTGATCACCTCGTTAGTCCTTCATTACCTTCACCTGGTCCTCACGCCCTTCTCACCTGCAGCCCATCCCCTCATTAGTCCCTCACTCTTTAGCTCCCTCACTTCCACTTGTCCTCTCCCAGATTGTCTTGTGTTCTTCTTGAAGCTCTCCAGCGTTACCAAGTGTGTTTATCTGTTCCCGTCTGTTTTGTTTCTGCCGGAACTTTGAGTAAAGTGAATTATTTTCCAGTTCTGTCTCCTGAGTCGTGCATTTGGGTCCACCCTAATACTCCTGTGACAGTATTGCACCATTCCCAAAAGACTTGACTGATTAGATCGTTAAGGGATTGTAATAACTGCTTTCTGTGAGGTTATTTACATGACCGTGTGTCTTATTTAGAAAGCTAGGGGGATAGAAGCAATGCAATATCTGATTTATTTGTTTTGTTTTTTTCATTCCACCTCCCGGCTCTCTTTAAGCGACAGATATGTTCCGGCTCCGCTAAAGGGCGTGTTAAAGCAATCATGTTAAGAGCAACGCCGTGTACTCGGGCTGATATGATAGTCATCTATGCTATGAGGTCACAGTCACGGATGGCTATGAAACAACACAATATGGAGACAGAAAGTGTCCTCTTAAAAATGTGGCACAAATTCACTTGTTGTTGTAGCTTTCCATCTTCCAATGGAATTGGAAGACATCATAAGGCCCTGAGCAATCAAATCTGGACAGATGACAGAGAAAACTAAATAATGCAAACTGAACACAACCCCTTCACGGTCAAAGTTTTATAGGGAATTTGAGGTAGACGTTTCAAGCCACCCTAGTTTGTAGTTCTAATCCAGGACGAGGTGGATTTTAGATCAATTATGAGCTGAATTATCGACGGATACCACCTAGTCACTACAGCATGTGAACAAAATGTCTTTTCTTGGAAACTTCCATTAATTTAGCTGAAATGGAACAGTGTGCAGCCGCCCTGCAAAGCCACGCCTGGATCAATGAAAAGGAACCACAGCACAATCCCAATTGATCCCCTGTGCTGAAATACACCAGAAACCACTGTTATAACTATACAACTATGGCAGAGAGAAACAGAGAGCATGTGTGATGAACATTAATGCACACCTGGCATTACGGAATTCAGTGTGCTGTATATGTACTGTGAGCGTGGTGAACATATGACATTTATTTATGTTTAAAAAAAAAGGGAAGTTACTTTTGTAGATGGATATCCAGCATCATATTTGTGCCATTTAAAAAGGGGACTAAGGTGGACTGACCATTGTCTGTCAGAGTAGTCAACATGCATAGCTTTAAGAAAGATACCATAATATCACTGACTATCTTACTGTGTTAACATAAAACATCTTCGTGAGTATTTATTTTCTCTTGCCTGACTGCATTGTACAATTGTGGAATTCTTCCTGGTTCCAAAGACCAGCCATATAGCCACACTTACACACACCTGTGCGGGAACATTTGTATTCCAAAATGTGATCGCTTGTCTGACAGAAATCCAAATGTTGTATTTAGAAAAGAGAGAACGGTGAGCCCAATAATAAGAACAAAAACATCACAGGTGGGGCCAGTAGCCACCGCAGGCCTGTTATGATACTATCTGATATATAGAAATCACTGGAGTGAATCTCGCCGGTTCTGTGTTTGCTGTGACGGCCGCTGAGCACAGATAAAGACGTGTGCGGTCAGACATGCAGACTTTGATCCGAGGCTCCTGTCTCCATGAACAAGCAACCAGCCTTCCAAACAGCCGCATGCATAGAATAGTGAGGAGACCAATGCTTTATACGATATACTGATAATGATTTTGGTAATTTTTACCTTCGCATTGAAAATGTGGAAGGTAATGTTTTGATAGCCGTGTATTTGTATGCGCATGTGTGTGTTATTCGCATAAGTAAAAAAGTATTAAACCGAATCGCATGGAATTTGGTGGGATGATTGGTTATTATCCGGGGACCATTTGATTTGATTTTGAAAGGTCAAAATCTTCTTTTTACCGTAGCACGGTCAATTTTTATCCAATTGTTATGCAACTAATGCAAAAATGTTCAGAAATCAATGCTCAATCTTGTGATATGCGAAGGTCTTCGCTCTACCGAGTGCCCGTTCTAGTTTCCCATTGTTGTTGATACAATGGGGATGCACATGATTTTACTGAGTGACACTTGTAGCTTGGATTGTAATATGGGGTAATCATTACATTGGGACGAACAGCAGAGAGGGGATTTAATGATCCCAATCACACAGTGAGGTGATGTTTTAAACCCATGGACTGAAAGAGGCCAACCCTGTGTCACGAAAATCGCGTTCCCCCAGAACTAAAACTTAATTTGCAATTACGTCAGACTGAAACGTATTTCTCCCCCGAATATGTTTGTATTTGACGGATTACAAATACGTCTCTAGTATCTTTGCCATTTGTAGTGTCACTTTTTTACAATGCTGTTATTAATTGGAAAAAGCTAGTGGTATTTATTATTATTGTATATGGTGTATTGCCTTTGTATTATGACAGAAATAGGTGTGTTTACTTTTAATGAAACAAAACAAATCTGGGAAATAATTTGGGAATCGTTAATAAACCATTAATTTAAAACGTGATTTTAAAAAGAAATAATGGACCTATGAACTTGTTTTTCGGTCCATCTCTTCCTGGGACATGTGAGCCTTGTCCGGGGAAGGCACAGTCTCCCTGCAATGGTAATATCCAGCAGAAATATTTTAACCTCTATCAATAACGCCAGGTGACAATCACCCGAGACGTGTTCAGGGAGACACACCTACCTTCAATGACGTCAGTGAGCAGATGGGTCAGGAATTCTCTCTTAAATAAAAGATGAATGTGAAGATCTGAGAAAAATACATGTTTTAACAGCGTGCTTTTATCAATTTATACAATCTACATCAACTACAGCCCTGTGTCAAAGATTTAGAATCAGAAATGATAATGAATAACTTCTGACACACTAACACATTTTTTCTTACACACACACACACACACACACACACACACACACACACACACACACACACACACACACACACACACACACACACACACACTGTGCAGACTGACCATTGACCTCCTAATTGTCTCTAAAATTAACCTTACTGTTTTATATTCAACATATTATATTTACTTAAATATAAGACATTGAGGTTATGGGGTGAAATCGCCTCCAAATCTTCACACGAGGAAATTTAAAAAACATTAAAACCAGTCTTCTATTTAATTGTTCATACATTCATTCAATCAACTTAGAGATGTGGATGCTCTTTAGATTCGAAGAGGGGCATCTGAATATGAATACCCTAACCCTGGGGCAGATAGCTGCAAATTAAGGGCCCCAAAAACGGGTCCAAAGGGTCCCATTGGGCCTTATTCTCTTATATTCACATATTTTTTGACAAGTGCACCCTAAGACAGGGATGAGGGGATGGGGAGACAGTTCCTCACAAACACCCACTAGAGTTAATTAGCTGTCGGAAATCCAGGACTGAAAGAGGATGTGTGGTTTAACAAATCTGACAGCCTGTTAAGAGTTTGGCCTGATTGGAGATGTTTCTTCTCCTTCTAAACATGTCAAAGAGCTTAGCTTTCTTTCCAGGTTGCAGCCACTTCCAAATGGGGCCCAACCATGTAGGCTAGCAATCGCTATAGCACTGAGCATCTCGGCTTGGGAGGGGTTTAAAAATCGGGGCCAAACCAAATTCACTTCTTCAAAAGTTCACAACTCCTCACATTTAAAAAAATCTCAAGTGTGTGTGTGAATTTATTTAAATGTATTCATTATCATTTCTGATTCCAAATATTTGACACACAGGGCTGTATTTTATGAATTGATAGCAACACACTGTTAAAGCACGTATCTTCAGAGTTCACATTCATCTTTTATTGAAGAGAGAATTGTTGACACATCTGCTCACTGACGTCGTCGAAGGTAGGCGTGTCTCCCTGAACCAATCCCTGGTTTTCAGCTTTTTTTCAACAGACACGTTATTGATAGAGGTTAACATATTTTCGGGTGGATATTACCATTGCAGGGAGATTGTTCCTTCCCCGGACAAGGTTCACATGTCCCAGGAACGGAGAGACAAGTTCATAGCGTCATTATTTATTTTTAAATCACATTTTAAGTTGTTGAAAAGCGAGACAATAAAAGGCAAAGATACGTTGATTAGAGACGTATTTATAACACGTCAAATGTCGACGTAATCGGAGGAGAAATACGTTTCAGTCTGACGTCATTGCAAAATAAGTTTTAGTTCTGGGGGAACGGAATTTCGTGATACAGCGTTTTAGAGGCTGTACTTCATTTAAGTCACTTCTTAATACACATTTTTATAGATGAAGTGATGTCGTCCTGTTATGCAGTTATTTGGTTCCCCTAATTTAGTTTGTCTGTTTTATATTTCTATCTTACCATTCTATTTGTTTTGCCTTGATTCTCTGTAGAGGACGTTGTAAACTTTGTTTTTAAAGGTGTTATATAAATAAAGTTATTATTATTATTATTATTATTATTATACAGAGGCTGAGAACACCTTCATTGTCACACCAAAAGAAGACAATTACCAAGCTGTATTTTAATTGCAGCTACTACCATAGTGATACATTACCTCTAATCTTGAGACATAACAGAAGAAATGAAAACATCGCTTCTCTAATGAGCTAACTTGCTGCTTTAAATAGAAAACAACTTTCTTAATTTGAATTAAAGCCATTGTGGGCTGTCAGAGGCCAGTCGCTGCAGTTCCCTGTGATTACTAATGAGGGTTGATGCAATGAACAGATTACATCCCACCTTCAACTGTGTGTCTGTGTTTGTTCATCAGCGCGCATGCAAATGTACTTTGCCTCAGGCGTGTTTCATTATATGTGTGTGTGAAGACCTGACTATCACCCATGAAAGAAAAAAGAACGATGGACCACACTGTGACGCATCAAAAGCCACCATCAGATATACCAACTCCTTGTGTTTCAAGATGCCAAAGAGACAAGATAGAGAAGAGAAGGAAATGATAGTGAACACTGTCAGTCCTCTCAGCGAGTCGTTGTCAGTTCATGCTGAATGAAATGCCAACGGAAGACTCTCAATGCCTCATGTTGAGAGATACTCATCAGGATCATCAAGTACCACTATCTATTCAAGTTCATCCTTATATTGAAAAATATAAAGAAGAGGTCTTCTTACTACTTATGTCCAAGTTATAGAACCACGATAGCCTCTTGAATTATGGTTCGACTCCTTTTCATTCCTTTCAGTGAACCTGCCTCCTCAAACAGGTTGTTTTAGTTTCAATCAATTAAAAACACCAACATTTGTTTTAACAATGTTTCAGAGTTGGAATCATAGTTTTGGGCTCGAATCATTACAATTATGGATCAAATGGCCCTGAGAGATTTTTTTTTTTTTCTCCATAAGATCACGGCAGGTATACATTTTACTAGCCAAAACCATTTTAATGAAATGTACAATATTTTAATTTTGAATGAAAATGCACATATGCTTATACTTTTTGTTTTTATAAAAAATACAAATGTTCTTACAGTTACATACATGACAGCAATATCTTATAGGCCCATCTTTAAAAGAATGGCTACTACATTTTATAGTCAGCTAGCTTAAGGTGGTAACAAATATGAAGGAGATGGGTTTTGCCTTTACGGTTTAAATATTTTTAAATATACTTTTAAATTGACAAAAATGCAAACACTGTCAGCTGAACATATTCACAAAAGAACACAGCTAAATGCTAGGGAATCACTGCAGACGAAATGTGGACATTCATGCAAAAGCGTTCTAGTGTGTTCGGTTGGCAAACCCAACGAAGCAAATAAGACAGCATGTCTGATCAGCAGCAAAGAAAAAAATTAAGAAACAAATGTATAACATGTTTTCCAGTATCAAGTCATCAGTGTCCATGCTCAGTTCAGCCAAGAGTCCAGAGCCACACATTAGAAAAGTTCAAGGAGTGGCAAGTAAAGATACCACAGTCCGTTTTGAGAAGAGAACATGGTAATCAGGAGGTCCTTGGTGCTTTAGTTGTGGTTGGAAAAGTGTCCGTTTAAGAGTCATCATCGGTTTTTATGACATGGAAGAGGGTGACATTAAATACGACCTGGTGTCCGTTATTCCAGGCATACAGTGCTCTCTCTCTGGCGTTGTAATCGAGCATGGAGATATGAAAATACTGGTTGTGGAAAGGAATGTCTATGTATTCGTAACTTGAAGTCTTCGTAGAGTAAGCGTAGTAAACCTTTGCACCTGACAGGTGAGAGTTTGTGATATAGAGCGTCCCGCAGATCATGAAAGATTCACCCGCGTTCCTCTTGGAGTATTCGGTGTTCCAGGTCTTCAGCACATGCAGGGTGTCAGGATCGATCTGGGAGATGACAACATTCCCAGCGTTTTGATTGGTCGCGTACACGACCCACATCCCCAGCTCGTCAGCCATGACATCGATGTCGGAGTACCCGCCCCATGTATATGGGTACATGTTGTGGAAGCCGGCGAACTCCAGAGCCCGCTGAGCCAGCACGCTGCCGGTCTCGAAGCTGTACTTGACGATGATGTTGCTCTGGTACTTGTTGTAGTAGAGCGATCCGTTGTAAACCATGTGATTGGTTCCCTCCCATTTAAATGGGAGGCTGTAGGTTCGGGAAACCACCCCTGCTACAAAGTCATCCATCGTCTTGTACTCACGCACTATCTTGCTGTTAGTGTAACTGTCCATGTACCAAACCTACATCAGAGAAGATGAAGAGAATGGGCGGTGAGAAACAAGCGACGTAGCCTTCAGAATACACTATTTACTTCTTTTATTTTGTAATAATCATTAAAAAAATAGCAATTTTTATATATCATCATAGATTATCTGAAATCAAACCCACTCCATGATAGCGTCCCATCGTCAGCTTTTGGGATGTTCTAACAACACAACACAAATGTGGACTCGACACACTGCGTAGCCCCCAGAAAGCACTCCTGTGCTTTCATAACTCACCCTGTTGTTTCTGGTTGATGCGAGAGGATCAGTCATCCATGCCCCAAACCGAGTTCCAGATGTCTTTATTGTAGCAGGTCCAGTGATTTTCATTAATTCCCCACACGCTGTTAATAAAGAAATGCAGCGATAAGATGTGCTGTGGTGCTTTTTGTCTCAAACTAGAATTCTCAAGCCAATTTCATGCCTGTGCCACCAGAGAGTGTGCCCTCAGTGCATACTAAGACACGATGCTCTTTAAAATTATTAAGCAAAATGGTGCAACTGCAGTTTGTAGTTTTCAGCACAGCATTCTTATGCCTAGCCCACATTGTTTTCTTTAATGAAGCACAAGATTATGTACAGACATCTGACGTCTTATCATCGCTTCTTTAGTTACGAACTGCTACATGTAATGTATAACAATTGGCAAAGAACACACAATATTGTGATTTAGTAATTAGTAATTGCTCTGGATACAAATGTCAAGTCCAATACCAGCTCTATATGTTACTTAAACTTCATTAAAATAGTCATTTACATACGGGCACACACATGCAATTTGACCTCTGCATTTAACTCACTGGTTCTTAAACTGTTTCTGTCGCGCCCCACTTCGGAGGAAGATAAATATTCGTGCCCAACCGCCCCCAAAAAATTGTAATTAAATAGTCCACGGTGAATTTTTGTTGTAATAACAACTTTATGTGACTCCTCCATCTGTGCATTTTTAAATAATAGAATAAAGAAAATTGCAATCAATTTAAATTAAACCAGATTACTCCATCAGACAAAGAAAATGTAAATAAGGTTGTGTAAAAAATAACTAATATATGGCTAATAGCTTATTGTGGCTGCAATTAACTTGTTTGGCACTGGATATCTTTTCAAGATAATAACAATAAGTGCAACCTGTGAAAAACTAAACAAAACAAGTTGAATAGAATTAGTGCAGATATGAGTGTGAGCCATCAAGTTGCATCAGTATTAGTTCAAATTCACTCAGATTCTCAAAGGAATCAATATTCTTTTGATCAGTCACCTGTCCCACATCTCAGCTTCAGTGAAACCTGATCTGGTCTGCAGCGGAGGAAGATGCTGCTCTCCGCCTTGAAGATGACGATTTAATTCATTCAGCTTTCCAAATATGTCACGGAGATAGGCCAATTTCATCAAAAGATTGATCAGCAAACTTAATAATTATAATTTAATCAATATATTTTAATTAAAAGTATTCAAATAATAAATAAATAAAAAAGTTGTGTGACGTTACAAAGATAAAATAAATGATGAACAGAGTATGTGCATGGAATTATCCATACACATATAATTGTGTACAATTTCAATTGCATTGTACCGTCCTGTATGACATCATATGACGGATATGTAACGTCTCTGAGCTCAAAGACAACACGTTTCCTCGCGAGAGCCAACGAGCTTCGAACCAGCTGAAGGCTCCCATCTCCTCAGAGTGAACACAGTGGTGCCTTCAGGGACCTTGTTTTATGAAACAACCCCCCCCCCCCCCCCCCCCCCCCGCGCGCCCCACCTGTAATACCTCGCCGCTCCACTTGAGGGTCGCTCCCCAGTTTGAGAACCACTGATTTAACCCCATCCTGGCATTTAGGAGCCACTTGGGCTTCAGTGTTTCCCTCAAAGACACTTTGACATGGATCAGTAAGAGCCGATGATCGAACCGGCAACCCGTCCTTTAACCACCGGTTAAAGGACGGCCCACTCATGTTTAATAAAGAAAGCTTTCAGAAGGCTTCTTGAAAATATTTTGAAACATCAGGTGGTTTGAAGAGCTTAAGGCTGTCAATATGCCAAACTCTTCACAAAAACACAACCTAATTGCTTATTTTCTTCAATGGTGGATTGAGCTGAAAATACATGAACATTAAACACATATTTTATTGTGTGGGATGTAGCCTAAGACAGCAAAGAAAAGCATTTCAGCAACTAGTTTAATTAACCTTTATAATGCAGAATGTCTTTGTTTTTCAGACATTTATCCTTTGGTTCTTTTATTCAGCAGCAACAGCCAAATACAATGAGGACAACACACTCTTATGACAGTGATGTTCAATTAACGGAATCATACAAACACTATTGTACTATTGGACTAATACTATTTATCACCAGGGCCATTGTCAGCACTCGCTCCAATAAGACAATAGAAATCACAGCCCGTCACACGCGCAGTGTTCACCACTTACTTAGTTTGCCCATACAGCTGCGGAGTCGGCTGTCCAGGCGCAGGACTCGCTGATAGAGCTGGTCGTAGTCAAAGGCCCCGAGCTCCTCCTGGATGCCTGTCAGCACTGCTGAGAGGTTCCTGATCTCCTCCTTAAAGTGGGAAATAAGTGCAGCATCCATCTTGTACTGCTCCAGGACGGGGATCAAGGGCTTCAGCTCGTCCATCTTGTCCGTAAGCTCCTGCAGAAGTGACGGCAGCAGAAATAAAAAACAGAGAGAGGCGGGACAACGTTGATCAGTGTGACGGTCAGGGACAAACACAACTACAGCCGGCTTGACAGAGGAGCACGCCCTGCTTTAGTACATAGTTACCTTCGCATTGAAAATGCGGAAGGTAATGTTTTGATCGCCGCGTAGTTGTATGCGTGCGTGTTATTTGCATAAGTAAAAAAGTATTAAACTAAATCGCATGAAATCTGGTGGAATGATTGGTTATTATCCGGGGACCATTTCATTAGATTTTGGGATCGATCAGGTCAAAGGTCAAAATCTTTTTACTATAGCGGTCAATTTATATCCAATTGGCATGCAACTAATGCCAACATGTTCATAATTCAATGCTCAATCTTGTGATATGCGAAGGTATGCGCTCTACCGAGTGCCCGTTCTAGTTAGTATCTGTTATTAAACGTATATAACCACATACCTATGGGTAGACTGGACCACTGGTAATTGATTAGGAATTGAACACGTATCACTACTCTAGTGCTCTTTATATAGTGTTATCATATGTAGTCCCACAAGACTATAAGTGAAGAGGGGTATCCATACGGAGAAAACAGACTGTGTGCTGTATGAAGCACCTGATAATGGAACAATTAACTAACCACGCAGAAATTCATCCATGCATTTACTCGTTCAACTTGGTGAGAAAACCACAAATATCCACCATGTATTTACAAGGTGAATTAAAAAGAATGTCCTTGAACATACCCCTGTGTTTCCATTAGAAATTCAGATTTGCTGGAGTCAGGCCTTTTTTCCCTAAACCATGGCTTTATCTCTGCATTATTGCCACGCTGGGGGTTGTTCAACACAGAGCGTCTTGCAACTCGCCACACTCGAGGCATCCCTACTCCCAGACCAGCGGTGCAGTGCGTTCACTGCAGCTGCAGCAGAAAACACTTTCTGAATTAGAAAGCTTTTCTTTGGTTGTGAATGCAGTTCTTTATTTTCCTTCACACACAAAAGGCCTGAACACTGACACATAAGTTATATCGGCTCCTCAGCTCTTATCTTGGCTATTCTCAACAACTAAGGGGGTGATTATTAGCACTGACACAAAGGATGAGGGGACATGATAACGCCCCATTTCAGGGCAGTACCAATCGGGTGTAACAATTTGTAGTTTGAGGTGGTTGTGTGCCATTTTATTTCTTGGCCAAGAGCAGTGAGTTTCAGAAGTTGCCTTCAGAGCCGGTGTAGTTTCCCCGTTTCCAGTCTTTATGTCGAGCTAAACTGACACGCTGCTAGCCGTAGAAGTATATTAGCAATTATGAAATGCCATTACACTGTCACATGAAAACATTAAATATAGCGAAACTAAATAGAAAAGATTGCTTGAACATTTGATTAAACCAGGCAGTGATTAAACGAGGGCGAAGAATACCTGGAAGTTTCTGGATATGATGGATTTCCTGTCATCCTCAATCTGTCTGAACTTGGTCCTCAGGCCCTTCATCTGGTTTTCCATCTTTATGACATATTGGAAATCTCTCTGAGTGCGAAGGTTCAGGACCTCGATGGACTGAGACATGTTCTGCACCTAGAATAAATCAATGACACACAATCATCCCAAACAGGGTTACTATTCACAAATCGACATTTAGCAATATAGCATGGCATGGTATGATATGGTCTCTCTCATATTGCATAGTATAAAATAGGTGAGTGAAGTGAGGATGACTTCACTTCGGTCCTTTATTTTCACCGCAACCAATTCAACGACACTTTGATGGGTGTCCCTGGTGAGGATGTGTGTGCCTGAATGTGTGACAGGCACATTTTTAAAAAGCACAAATGCGGCAGCATATCTGTAAAGCCTCTCTGTAAATGCACAAGATGAAACATTTTGAAGACGAGTATTAGGATCCTGAAAAGAAACAATAAAGTTAGTCGACCTGCATCCCTCCGTAATGGTTAACAGTGTGTGCTTCTGTGTGCTCATGCTGCACTAGGGGGGTAAACACCTCCCATTACATGCTTACCTTCTCCAGGAGCTGGCGGAGCTGTCTGCTCTTGGCATCTCTGGAGCACAGGCTCTGTTCTGGTGCCACCACTGTGCAGATGCAGCGCCCATCAGCATCCTGGGCCGAGCTGTACACCTGCCAGCCCTCCTTTGGCCCGATAGTCTGTAAGCACAAATACACACGCACTGAGGCTAGGTCGATATTTTAGATGATGTACAGCATGTATTATCATTGACTTTTTTGTGACACCTATTCTCTTTGGAAAGCTGGTAACCTCAAGTAGCAAAAAAAGTATGATGCTCCATATGCATCCACTGGGAGAGAACCTGTATGGACAATGTCAATGCTAAGAGTGCGAGAAACAATAAGCCTGACCAATGTCAACTTTGATCTTATTTAATGATAATAAGTGGTAAATAAATGGGATGTTCTGTGTTGGATGTTTTTAAACTGGACACTGATACACAGTCTGCTATTTCATTATGATTAAACACACATTAGTCCCATCACCAGACTAGTTTGTCAGGTTTTACTTTACAGAGAATATCTCCTTATTATAACAATGTATCTGGATTACCGACAAAGCATATATTAAATGATTAGATTACATTTTGTTGGGTGCAGGGCAGAGGAGATAAACTTTCCCTCAGGTCTGGATTATGGACATGTGCAGACATGTGACTGCCTCCTCCTTAAAACACCTGTAGGTTCTCTGCCCATTAACTTGAAGATTTATAATGAACGGTGAGACATGTTACGTAGTATTAATTACACATTGTGTCGGTATGTTGCCTGGTCTTCTGTCTGTTAGAAGGCATCGACTAGAGCAGTGTTTTTCAACCTTTTTTCAACTTTACAATAAAGAAATCCCGTGGCACAGCAACAATTACAAAATGTCAGTTCAGAGTCTGCATTTTTCTTTTGAAATATTTCTCCATCATTTAATTCTACTATCTTAAATGTTCAAGTAATTACTGCCCTACCTACCGACGCCTACTGGCAGGGAAGAGTATTTCATCACTAGGCCAGCCACTATATTACAGGCTCAGACAATCAACAATGGCAAGTAATTTGCAACAACTAAATAATATATATTTTTATGCCGACTAAGTGAAATTGGACATTTTTCCACGGCACACCTGGCGATCTCTCTAGACACAGTGGTTGAACTAGATGGTGTCTTTTTGAACAAAGTCCTCATCCACTCTGTCTGGATGCGCAGCGGGCACAGCCTACTTGGACAAGCGAGACAGATATCCGTAAAGTTCTATTGGTCGCGCTCGCAGCTGTGAGCGACAATACTGCACAGTGGATGTGACATCACCAACCAAGATCTGTAACCCCACTGAGGACGACATGCTCCCTGGCCTCTGAAGTAATGCTAACGCTGGGTTACCACTGGTAGTGAGCTATCAGCCAAACATGCTCACTTTCACAAAACACATCCATACGCTTTGTTTTACGCCGTGTGTTTTTAGTTTGGAAAAAGGGCCCCAAAAAAGACTCCACCCTCAATTCCTTTATACACAGAGTATACGGTGTGGAGTATGGAGGACTCAAAATGACTTGAGTATAAATAAATAAATAAATAAATGCATGAATAAATATAGGAATAAATAAATAAATGCTTAAATAGATGTTTAAATAAATGTATAAATAAATAAGTTTATTCTTATTCTTGTATTTATTCATTTATTTATTTATTTACACTTAAGTCATTTTAAGTCCTCCATAGTGGAGAAAACCATCGTTTGGCAGATCTGCTTTGCATAAATATGGTTGCTATATACTTTAACCTGCTGGAAATTCACTTTGGTCACTGCCTTGTGTATATACTTGGTTTCCTCTTGGTGTATTTAGTATTTAGTAATTATCTTTCTTGAATGCTCTAATGTGCACCCGCTGCTGTGATCCTGAAACGTCTCCACTGTGGGATTAATAAAGGAATGTTGAATCTAATCTAATCTATATTAGCCCAGCGGCATAGTACAAAATACGAAACCAATTGTTCTAAAAGCACCAAAATTGGCACACATGTAGATTAATATATTCTAAACATTTTTGGATATGGAGGCATTCAAGATTAGCCCTGTGGAAGATATGGCGGCCATTGTTCAAAATGGCCGCCATTTACCATTAGCGGCATTACTTAGACTTCATTATGTGTCGTTAGTATGGTGCTAGATGGGCCAAAATTCATTTGTTTTACATCAGAATTAACATCAATAAGTGTTTAACATATATTTAGATGAATCTTTTCAAAATTGGCCCCCAAACTGGCCGCCATTTTGTGGAAAAAGTGGACATTTGATGAAGATTCCAATACTTAATGACATAATGCCTCTATTAACCAGTACATGATTTCAGGAACACACTTTAATTGCTCAAGTTGCTTTTTTATTTCAAATTGCTGGCAAAATTGCAATGGAATGGTAGTCAAAATAATACACAGAGTACGGGGAGTTTACAGTATGGTCAGATTGTAGTTATATAGTCAACCAAAAGCCCAGTCTCTAGGCACAGAACTTACAGTTATACATTTATGGATAGATCTAATATAAATGAACAAATCTAAGTGGCTACAAGAAGAGGACACAATAAACAGTTGCCAATACAATAACTTTCAGTATTGTGTAATCCTGCAGTACATACATGTAATACAATAACGTAGATTTTGCCACACTATGTTAATTATGATTCTGAACTTTTCAAATCTGGTCACCAGGATTATGAATGTCTACAGATCATAATGTTGGCTAGCAAGTTTTCTGTCCTAATCTACTGGCATTCGCTTTCACAGAAACACAGACCCGTGCATTGCAGTGAAGCGTTCTTGCACTTGCAGCGGTTCCTGCAGCCTTTCTTGCATCCGCAATACACCAGCTCATAGCAGGTCTTGGATGCCTCAGGGAGTGGTGTGTAAGGCCCATCATCACTCCGATGCCAGCCCCAGTCTGTTAGTGAAGGGAGCACGGGCTCTGGTACCAATGCTGGTACCCCAGACAGGACCACCCTGAAGGGCAGATCTCTTCACATGCTGCTCCAGAGCAGCGTAGGTTGGCGGGATGTTCTGAACAGAGCTCTTCTTTGCAAAGAGCTTCTTTCTCGTCTTGTTGACGTCCTTGCATTTGCTTGTGCGGTCATACAGGAGTATTACAAACCTCTCGATGACATGCATTGTATCCTCTTGGATGCTTGTGGGTGCATTTGCTAGACTCAGCAGGGCATCAGTGAGTTCTGGCCGCGTGTTCCATGTTGCCCAGGCAGATTTCTTCCCATGTCCGACGAAGGCTGACACAGTATCACACCCTGTGATGGCATGAAACATTGGAAGAGCACATGTCTTCTCTGGACCAAGGGAGGAAGCTATTTCATGGGCTGCAATGTAGCGGTAGTTCTTGCCTGTCCCAAAGGCTACCCAGAGTTCGTCTCCAGCTGGTAGTTTCTGGACTACCATCACTGCTAGGACCACGACGTCAGTGCTACATGTCAGTGCTACATGTCAGTGCGACATGTAGCATCATGCGAGTGTCTGCCTCTTCTTGGTTGCATGGTGCGAGTGAGTTGACGTCCTCTTGCTGTGGAACACAGATCACCTGCTCCCCATCAGTGACAACCAGTTCCTTGCCTTCTTCTTGAAAGGACTCTGCAAGCATGGTGGAGAGGTAGCTGAAGAGCTCCACTTTGTTGATATCAACTCGCAGGAAACTTTGCCAATTTCCTGATATGACTGTCGAGTCGACAACACCCCGACGTACTCCCTTTCCACGCTGTTCTCTGGTTGATACCTTCAGGGAATCTGCTCTGTAGCTGTCCCACACAAGGTCAAGACGTGATACATGTTGGAGCTGTTGTATAACGTATGGGATGAACACTTGCTGTGCATATTCCTCGAACGTGTTGGTAGTACGCGGATTCAACATCTGTACTATTACTGCTCCATCGAGGACAACAGCAGTGACAGTAGGCACTTCAGACTGAGGCTCAGCATGGCCTTCAAGGCACACCAGCAAGTCATTCTTGCTCCCTAGGTACAGTCTCCCTCCGTCAGATAAAGTTGGAGGGCATTGCTGATTTTCATGCCTGAAGAACTCTTCTAGATTCCCATCACGGGTTAGCTGCAAAGTAAAATTCATTTTTCTTGTAAAATGGTAGCCATTTTATTTGGTAAGTGCACAAGTATGTGTAATTGTACACTACTTATCACCTCAAGCATCCACAAAAAGACAAATTATGGTACATATTCAATGACGCTAATGGTAAATGGCCGCCATTTTCAAAAAATGGCCGCCAAATGTGCTACGGGGAGAATCTTGAATGCCTCCATATCCAAAATTGTTCAGAATGTATTAATCTACATGTGTGCCAATTTTGGTGCTTTTAGAACAATTGGTCTGCTATGCCACTGGGCTATATGCTTTGATTGGACACTCACTGTTTAGGGAGGGGTTTTTCGCTCCGCTCGGCAACAGCCAACCGACTTGTGACTCCGTTACCTCGAGCTAATCACTCGAAATCCAGACTGTTTGCTGTCCTGGCTCCTCAGTGGTGGAACCAGCTCCCCACTGACATCAGGACAGAAGGAAGTCTCTACATCTTCCGCCGAAAACTGAAAACGCACCTTTTCCGACTATATCTGGATTAAAACACAGACTTGCACTTTAGTAGCACTTGAATGGCTCTTATTATGGTACTTTTGTAGTTTGACTATGTTGAGGAAATGTTACTTTCTGTATTCTTGTTGTTCTTAGTTTGCACTCTAGGTTGAAATGCACTTATTGTAAGTCGCTTTGGATAAAAGCGTCTGCTAAATGACATGTAATGTAATTTTAGTGTATGGTTAATCGTCCTATGTGCAGAGCATTATTTTTCATAACTGCATGGCTCAGAGTACAATATTTATAACGTGTCCATTTTTCATCGCTCAGAATCTAAGTTGTGTTTATTAATGCGTTTCTGTCGTCTATACACGGTCTTCCTTGAACTCTAGCTTCAGTTATGTTCCCGTTACTGTCACAGCCACATCATTATGCTAAAACGTTGGGGTTGCGGTAAGAATATCTTGCCATTCAGAATCAAGTGTTCTCCATTTCTATTACACAGCGCACTTTGAAAACTTCAGACAGACACTTTGAATGGCTTCAAGTACTTTTTCTTAATTATTCATAGGAACTGTGTGAACTCTCTGGCAATGGAAGCATTTAGCTGACGCTTCGATCAAACAAAAACAGACGAACAAGCCTGGAGATGCTTTTGTACTCAAATCAATATTCATGTTCTTTGTCACACTGGACTTTGATGATAACCCTTGACATCCACCATAACCCGAGCAACACAACTGAAGAAACAGAGGTAAGCCAAGAAGAAACCGGGTTTATGAACAAGTAGAATAGTTGTAGAGGTGGTTTTAAAGGAAAACAGTAGCTGCAAAATAACAAAAATAAATGAAAGCAGGACAATGCTGACAAAGAACAAGAAAGAGGACTTGACTGTCAATTAGCTGGAGAGAGGTAGAGGTAGCAGAGTAGGCATGCAGGCACATCATAACAAAGAAGAACGAAGGCAGCAAGCATAACATGATGAGATGAGGTGAGGAATAAACACTGAGGGCGCCAACCTGAGGAGGAAATGAAGGAAAGCAGAGAGAGAGAAGCAAAAGAAAAGAGGCAAATAGATGACATTGACAGAAAAATCCCTTTCTGATTCATGACGGCGCAGACATAAATCTATACACGCACTGACTATAGCCATAATTATTTAACTAGGCCAAGTTATCACTGTATCTCACAGCAGGAGCAACACGTTTACCTTGTCTAGTTTGATAATATTGCATTTTACCTGATAAAACGATGTTGCTGATGAGACAAAGACATATTTTTCAATGTGGTCTAGCTCTCGCTACATTAGATGGAAGAAGATCAGACCTCAAGGCTACAAGGTTTTAGAGAGCTGCGCACCAAAGTCTAGTCATTAATCATCCTCACAAAACAGAGTACAACCTCTCAAAGCCCTCCCCAGCCGCTGAAGCGTCACACACGCACACGCACACGCACACACACACAGACCCCCTTTTTTGGGTATGCATTCACCAAATGCACAGTCACACATATCCTTGTGGATTTAAAAATAAAACCTCTTTCAAACTTTTGAAGTGATTTGCCCAGAAAGCCTCTCAGGCACACGTTTGAAATGAGTCAGACATAATGTTTTGGTCTTGAGCATAAAAAAGATGACTGAATAAAGAGTGTTGAACAATAAAGTGGCTGGACTGAGCAGATGGGGAAAGGCTGAACAATGCAGCACTATAAGATACAGCAATGTTTACTTACTTATCACTTCTTGACAAATGACGTGGAGTAGTTGTGTGTGGGCTCACATGTTTATTGTCACTGCTCTTTATTTGTGTTCATTAAAACCTCTGCTCGTTCTGCCTGTAGGTACAACGCCCTCACGGCGCTCTTGAACGTCACTCTGTCGTGGTTAATGCATGGAGCACACGAACAAGAGCCTTTCTGAGCCGTCTATACTGTCAGAGACACAACTCTGTTTGACTCCCAGTTGATCATTTAAAAGAAATGCACAATTCAAACTCATGTCTGTTTGGTGCTTCTTATTATAAAATATTGCAGGGAGAAACTATTACTACAAACTACTAAAAGTTATTTTCAGTCTTCTGCATATGTTCTCCACACACAGAAACAGGTGGCCAAGACAGCTTTGTGTTTCCTCTGTAGTCCTCTTCTTGATCTCCTCGTCCTCCGGGGTTAGACTAAAAGCGTGTTAAGGTCGCTGCAGAAGGCATCAATACTTTTGAAGAAAAGTTGCCAATTTGTAAAATACTTTCCATCAGTATTCAATATGTAAATCAGAAAACAACAGCCAGATGTAGTAGCGGCTGGTGGATTATTTCTTTAGTAGGGGCATCCAATCCAGAAATCAGAAAACATGCCAGTATGATGCAATGCAAAAAAGTGTCAAAAAACACATTACTACTACTACTTAAATATTTTACATTTATTCCAACACTGACATAATAAAGACATCTTATTCATACAATTCAATATATATATATATATATTTTACATTTTTTTTTATTTTACATTTATTCCAACACTGACATAATAAAGACATCTTATTCATACAATTCAATATATATTATAATAATAATATAAATTATATAAATGTTCTAAAAATACATGTTTATATATTAAGTTGCCCCTTGTTAGGGTTGTGAGGGGTGAGACCTGTTTTTATCCTCCTTCATTGTGTTTCTTCACCTCCTCCCGTCTCCCGTAGTGACCTTCACTTTGCCCAACATGGCTGCTTGAGGAGACCTCTTGTGTGTCCTGGTGTTCTCGTGTTTTCTTTATTTTTCCGACAAGGAGTTCATGTCCCTTACTCCCGCAACTGTCCACGCTGGATCTGTCCCCGGGATTTATAAAGCAAAACACGGCATTGGCATGACAGCATCCAGCTAACCGAACCTTCAGGTGTACCGGTCTTTATAAGCTTCCTGTGCCACTTCCTGTGCCACTTCCCTGTCAGCCACTTGTCTTCTTAAGTCCGGTTGTTCTGAGCCCAAATGTTTTACCTCTATAGTTTCTTCGCCAAAGTTCTTCTCTCAAACAGGTCTTGGAGGAGATAATACTACCAGGTCGGGTTTTTGGAAGAGAAGTGCACGCGCTGGCTGTCGTTGTGTCGTTAAAGTAAGTACCTGACGAGAACGTGCAGCTTCTGAGCCAGACAACTGCGGCCCAAAGCTGATTGGCTAAATAGTTTCAGGTTCAGGTTACTTTTTTCACTCCCGTAGGGAGACTTGGTTTACAATGTGAAGTGAGGCATTTATCTCAAGAAAACATTACAATCAACACAAAAAAAAACAAGACCGACATGAATGATGATAAAAGTTCACAGAGCCACAAATCAGTGTTCCACTTCTAATTTGTTCTCCGTAATGATGGCTGCTGGAACAGAGCTGTTCCTATATCGCTTTGTTCTGCACTTTGGTACTAAATACCTCCGTCTGGAGGGAAGGAGCTGAAACTCCAAAGGGTGTGAGTCATCCTTTATATCTTTAATCTGTAATAGGCTAAACTACTTCTTGGACCCGCATTTTCTGGGCCAGAACTATTCGACCCCAGCGCAGCTGAGACATGCAGACAGGCGGAGAGGACGTGCAGGGAGTGCAGGAACAGCATATATTTTATAAATATTACTGTAACACCCCGTTTCTGTGTCTCCTGTGTTCCGTGTCTCCTATGTCTTAATTGTTTAATTCCCTGTCTGCCCTGAACCCCGATTCTCTGCCTAGCCCCTTTTGGACTTTGTTGTTTTTTTGTGAAACTTTTGACTCATTAAATAGTGCTTTTTTGTTATTAATTTTGCATCAAGCCTGTTTCTCTGCGCCTGAGCTTCACCCCATCACAAAGACTTGACAATTACTGGGTATATTCCATATTTCCAAAACACAAATATGGACAATTTGTATAATTTATAAATATTATAAATATTATAAGAGATTCTATGAAGCACCAACAGGCCATAGTTGTATTGTGCTGTGTGACTGATGGTTTATTAGAGGACTAGTTTACTGTAGGTGCTTGACTCAGCCTAATATTGCGAAAATGCTGCCAGTTTTATGAGTTTCTTTTCTCCAACCTATATTATTATCTATAATGTTTTGGCCAGTGTACTCCTGTAATACTGTATTTTGTGAATCCAATTACAAAAATTAATATTTTTCAGCTTGTCTCTAGCAGCACGGCTTAATTAGTGACAGTCTATTTGTTGTTTCACCACTTTGGTGCACATTGAAATCGCTGAGCAACTTTTGCATCAATAGTCCTGGTCCCCAGACGATGAATCCCAATCATGTTGGTGATCATTCATCTTATCATGTAACAACACCACAGATTAAAGCTTTTACATCCCTGCATTTTCTTCATGTTTTGGCAGAGTCATGCTTACCTGACGATGTATCTTCTTGACTGTGAACAACCCTGACTTTAATTTTGGAGGCTGACATTTATGGTTTCAAAAGAAATTCCTCAACAACTATTGGATGGATTGCAATGAAATTCAGTACAGACATTTATGCTCCTCTCAGGATGAATTGTAACAACTGTTGTGATCTCTTACCCTTCCGTTTAGTGTCATCATCAGGTATATATAATGTTTTTTTATGAACAGCTAGCAGCCTCTAATCCAAAGTTTCCTTTCCTTTCATTCTTTAGTGAAAACTTTCCAATCCCAGTCATGCGCAGCAGATCCACTGAATGTTTAACCACAGAAACATCTGTTCATATGTGTACATCAAACAAATCATTTTGATTTGTAATTTTACAATCTGTACTGCAGAGTTAAGAGTACGCAGCGTTTGATCAATTAGAAACATCTCTTTGCGCAGCCAACCCACTGGGGAGCATCCCCTTACGCCAGTCATTCCCTGTGTCTCCATCCAAACCAGCGGGTAACCAGAGCAACTCTGCATACGTCATTTGCTATTTAATGAGCCGGGCCAATATGTTGCCCGCAGTTCTGCATTTTCATTTGGTAGATATGTGGCCGAGATAGACAACACAATAACACGGAGATCAGTTGTGATACATTTGATAGTATAATTATAAGAAACAAAAGATCATTATTTATTTTTTTAAAAGCAACTCATTTTTGGTTTATTACCATGTATCTGCTGTTCTTAAAATTGGGGATTTAATGTATTAAATAAGATTGGTAGAGTTGCCTGTTAAGACTTGTTATAGTTGGACTTCCTCATTGCCTGTAAGAACATTTATTGAAAATGTTGGATTACAATTATTGAGTTATGTACATTACTTATAGTATTGGTTTAGTCTTATAATTTAAGTGATACATTTTGAGTGATGAATCTAATTTATTGTCATTTCTTAAGTTCCATCAGAAATAACAACAGTTGATATTTTCATCTGTGCAACTTTGTTTGCTCACAGCTGACATGCTGTACAAAAGTGGACTTGCAAAGTCAACAGCACCCAGAAAGCATGACCAGGAATATTAATGAATTCCTCCCTGTGGAGGATATATTTCATGCTCTTCCCAGCAGACAGGTATCGTGCCAATTACACACCTAATTGAATCCCTGTTGCTGTTTGTGATTCTGTCATCAACATCAGTTTTACTTTGCCTGCTACTCACTTCAGATTTTCTCAGTCCTCATCAACCTTTTGTGTGATTGAGGAAAACTCAGAGGGGGTTGATGAGGGAGCGAGAGTGAATATGGATAATTGAATATGGATAGTGAAGGATGTCGGGGACATTTAGCTGCCGGCATCAGATCTGAATCACTTGCTTCACCCTCACCCGTGACTGAGCAGTTTATCTACAACTACAACCTTGGAAACAAAGTGAAAGAGGAAGAATATGAGGTTAGGTTGCTTCCCGATTCACCTTTACAGTTTACATGCACATTATTAGAGCAAATTAAACAATCTTTGTTTCGTCTTTGTCATCTCGTCTTTTTGCATTGCATTCTTTGTCATTGCGTGCATGCCTTTTATTTATTTATTTTAAATTCTGAGGATAATCCAAGTGAATTATTATGTATACTAAAGCATTTCTCTACACTTGAGTAACATTTCTATGCAAACACATCTAACCTGATCAAATGTACTGTTTGCTGCAGAACTAGCTGGACTCCAGCAGATGAACTATTCTGTTTGGAGCTAAGTGGATCTGTTTTCACTGCCTCGAGTCCATTTCCTGTAGATGATTGTCTGCACCGTAAACGGATCTTCACCCTGCTCAGCATAGCCGTGATCCCTTAAACGTATTCCTTTGCCAGTCTCATGATTGCTGATTCCATTTGCTCTCCTGTATGGGTCGGGCAATGGGAGGAACTCCCCAGTGAGGGGCAGCAGTGACAGAAATCAATGTGTTATAACTACAGTCTAGATAAACAGCTTGAGAAGTTTCCAAATATACAAGCATCAGCTGGAGCTGGATAGAGGCAACACAACTATTCTAATTCAAGTAACCATTGTTTTGATAGCCGCATATTTGTATGCGTATGTGCGTGTTATTCGCATAAGTAAAAAAGTATTAAACCGAATCGCATGATATTTGTTTATTATCCGGGGACCATTTGATTAGAGTTTGGAATCGATCGGGTCCACGGTCAAGGTCATGAATTGGTCCAAAATCTTCTTTTTACCATAGCTCGGTCAATTTTGATCCAATAGGCATGCAACTAATGCCAAAATGTTCATAACTCAATGCCCAATCTTATGATATGCCAAGGTATGCGCTCTACCGAGTGCCCATTCTAGTTATTCTTCTTATTTTTATTAATATTATTATTTTGCCACTAGAGTGTAACATTTGGTAGTGCAAGCTTACTCTCGGCAGGCCATCCCTCAAGGTGATGGACTTTAAAGATCTTGTTTAAGTCATGCATGGCTTTACTCTTATTTATTCTTGTCACTAGATATCTGTGTGCATTGCATAGCAGAACATCAGAACTGTCCATTCAGGCTTAGATAACCTGTTTAGATGTGTAAAGCAGTTACCAGTCAAGACAAACAGACGTGTTGGGGATTAGTCCTGCATCTATTTAGCTGTGCATCCACCTTTAAACTCGACAGGTTAGAATAAGCGTTGTATAATATCTAAAAAAGAAACCAAAAAACTGCCCTATTAGACTCAAGTCCATGTGTCAGTGATGCCAACAAGGCTGAATCTGATATCACAGTGAGGCTGCCGTCCTGCCGGCCACAAGACAGAGAACTAGACAGATGCTATCCATCCAGTCATCTATCAAGCTGTCCAAACAAGAAGCCGCCAGGGTATTGGAGGCAAGTGAAGTGGAATGCGCATGTCAGCTCTGTAACTGATGATCATACTGCTTAAATGAGTTAACATTTTAGCTCTAATGGCAGGGGGAAATGAACTAGCATTTGCAGCCAGCTCTGTAACCAGACTGATGCTGACATCTAAGACAGCTATGACAAATTGTAACACCAGTAAACACAGGCCACGGCAATCCTGGCCACTACGAACCGGAGACCGTAAAAGCTTCCAGTAAGATACTGACAAAGAGCTGAGGCACACTATGGAGGGAACGAGGGAGGAGTAATAGACACAGTGAAAGGAAATGCCATCTCTTCTCTCAAATGTGACTGTGATGAAAGGCGAGCAGGGAGATTAACTTCCTCGAGGCGTTCCACCTTCTTGCCCATTTTGACCCCGGCACAGTCGCGATTGAATAGATAATTCTGCAGGACCTCTGCACATTCTGCCCACGACCGTCTCTGAGTGAGCTACAGCTTTTTATCGCTCCCGCCGCTGTGCTTCTTCTCTAGGGCGTGCGTGTCAGTCAGGAGCACCGCGGAGGATGATAATGAAACAGCCATCAAACGTTATTGGTGGAGTTAAGCCAGTGGACATTATCGGGCCACACTGAATGCGACATGCATACACAAGCAGAATAGCAAACAGCTGGGACGTTGCTCTGACGCACATCTTCTTCTCAAGATGCAGAACTGTAGTCTGTTTGGAGATGTTTTCAGGGGTAAATCAGTGTTACCAACATTAAAACATAGGATTAGTCAAATAAGTATGTGTACTTTGTACAATTTTAAGCACCCTCATCTTGAGCATTACTCTTTTGGGATATGTTTCACCGAAGGAGGGCCTGTAATTGGGATTTTTTACTTATTATATTGGTAAATCTCGTGGAGTACAGTATAACAACCCTACTTTAATTGAAGCCCAAATCAAATCTATGTCATCAACATGAAAATGTCTCAGCAGCTTTTCGGGGTAAGTGTTTGTAAAGTGAGAGTATGCTCATTAGTATTGCGTAAGAAACTCTCAACAGTTTTCTTTCATCCTGGAAAAGGACAATCCTACATTATTTCCAGAGAATCCGCAGACTGTTAGAGAGAAAAAGATTGCGGCAAAGTTTGTTAACTTGATTATTTCCTCTAACCTTTGCATTTTCTCCTGTTAATTATGCTCCGCAGTATGGGAATGTTGAAGCTGCACCAACAGACTCTCCATTTCAGCCTCCACGCTCACATAGAAGCAGAAGAGTTTAAGGAAAATAAGATGATGCATACATTTTGGATGCATGTGTTCACACTGGTTTGGTATCAGCGGTGCAATAAGTAATGGTTGCAATTATAGCATCTACTATAGGATAAAACAGTCAGAAGAATGCTTTAAACTCGTAGATATGACTATTAGTATGTGCAGTGCATTCCACCATGCCTTTGAAGTTATACAGCAATTTATTTTCTGTAATTTCTTAAATTTAAATTCTATGCTTTACTTCAGTTCATGATTTTATGTTTCTTAAAATGCCTTTCAGCAACTTTGAGAGTGCCTTGTTGCTTCAAATGTGAGCAGGTTAAAATGACCATGGTGTACATTTTACAGTAGCTTGCTCGCTAACTACTTTGTAAACTCCTTCAAGTCGCACGAGGCTGTGCTGTTTATTCAGTTTATTTTGTATAGCCCAATATCACAAATTGGCCTCAAAGAGCTTTACAATCTGGACACAGACATCTCTGTCCCAGGACCTCAGATCGGATCAGGAAAAAAAGTGATAGAAAAAAAACTTTTTAAGGGAACAAAAAGGGAAGAAACCTTCAGGAGAGCAACAGAGGAGGATCCCTCTCCAGGATGGACAGATGAATATATGTAATGTGTACAGAAGGAAGCATTACAGAGTAACAACACAATGAGTATGACAGTGTATGAATAGTTTGTATTAGGCATGGACCACGATCCAGACCTCCACAATCTATCAGGCAGACACCACAACCTGACGCTTACAACAATAGATGCTTAACATTTAAGGCTGTTATGGACCTCAACTGGACAGCAGCTGCACTGGAAATCCACAATTGTCCGTTGGAACCTCCCCCGAACAATGATTGTCCAAATGTTGTTACGCTTTTGGTTTCACCACATGTTGAAGCTGTGGGCAATATATGACTTCTTAGAAGTGGAGGGTGGACTTTGAAAAAACAAGCAAAGATGCCAGGAATGAATAAGAGAGTGTGCGTCAGGATGGATGTTGTAGCCAGAGAGAGAGCACCAATATGCTGACAACCCTCCACAGAATCTTTAATCTTCTTAACTATTAAAACAGGTCAAACACAGACACAAACTCAACAGTACAAACCAACACCAGGGAATGAGACAAACAGGGTTTAAATACACAGGGAGGTGCAGGTGATTGGACACCAGGTAACGAGACACAGGTGGACACAATGAGGGCGGGGCTAGCAATCACACAATCAGGACCAGGGCAGACGATCACAGGGACAGGAAATGCAGGGAAATGGAGGACAAAAGAGACGGGAACTTCAAAATAAGACACAAAACAATGCACACAAACTCTGGATCATGACAATGTGCTTATCTCATCCAACACGGCCATTGTTGCATGGCTTACAATCCTAATGCCTTCATAACAGAGACTTCTATTCTATTAGACTCTATTGACTTCTAATGGGCACATCATGTCAGCTCAGCAGCCGAGGCTTGACTAGCTGCACAATGCGATACAAAAACAGGTGACGTCAATATCTTCTACGAGGATCATCCACTGCTGAGGATCCTGACTTTTTGCCTGGTATATGCAGTTTTAAGCATCAATAGTTTTATATTCAACCATCAAATTCATTAGGAAGACCCCTTTTTCAAGATTGACATTTTATTTATTTTGAGTGGTAAATCTGCCCCAGTTATCAGTGTATATAGCACATAAACTGTAAGAATGAAAAGCTTAGCAATAGCACTATAAGAAAAAGGAAACTTTAAACACACAATAGACATACTGCCAGTATTCTGGTGGTATGCTTTGTTTAAGTTGTAGGTAACCTAAATTGAACTCAAACTCAAACTCAACTCTGTTCTTGTGATTCATTGTCATCTAAGATCTGTCTCTCTGTTTAAAGCGACCTAACAAATTCTATAACATTTTATCTTTGCTTGTAAGAAATTAACAAGCAAGCCCATAATTATCTCGCTGGTTGAATGAGTCCAGTATAAATTTATTGAGACCACAAAACTCTTCCACTCCTCTAAAATCCAGCCTTTCAGCTCTCATCCAGCGACATGTACGTGATGTGGGCTCTGCTCGGGCTGTAATTACTGTAATCACGAGGGCAACAGAGGGAGAGGGTCGTAACGATGCCCCCCGGCAGATTCAACATCATGTCTCAACTCCTGTAATTATGGCTCAGACTATTATTAACTGAAATGCATTCACCCAGAGAAGTGAAAAGTAGCTCAAAACAGGGGAAAGTCACTTTAAAGACTCATAATCATCATGTATAAAAACAAAGCGATTGTAGGCATTTCCTAATGACACACATTAGTTTAATCTCTGTTGATGTATCTCCTTTTAGATAACAGTGTGAGCCGCAAGCCAGAAACAGGCAAAACAGCACAAGTTATGCAAGAACAGAGAACTGTTCAGACGTACCTGGGCTTATTGGTCACTGTCAGTACTTGGACATCTTGTTGCTAATCAAAGGGATTAATTCACTCGCCTGAAAAACATAAGCTCAATTGAATTATTCATAACATTTTCCTTCCCCACATACCTAAAAACTGACACATACTAAAGCACGCAATAAAAAAGAGTGGCAGGCAAGCTGAACGCGTCATATATATTTACCCTGCTGATGGTATGAACAACTCACATCCATCATCGGTGGACATTATTTTTTCCCAGTCCATCATCTCTAACTACCCTCTCCTTGCTTCCGACGTGAAACATGCAGCGCCACAACTAAAGACTTTGCTGGCAGTCTTGTGGCCGGCTGTTTGCTTTGTTTGTGTCGACACCTATATATTTAGAGGGTGTCGTTTTTAATTTGGCCCCCTGTGAAAACGGTGATGTGAGATATGATTATGTGTGCAGGTTTGTGCCTGCAGCATAGCTCATCTTATAATGTGGCATCTGTGGCGGACGGATTCTCTCACCGAGCCTGAGTGCATCAGCCACAGAAATACTAATGCAAGCTGGGAAGGAGTGTCAAATAAAGCAGCAGCAGCAGCAGCATCAGCTCCTAAGCGACACCTTCAGCTCAACAACAGGCGCCCGTTTGAGGGACCGTTTTCATATGATTAAAGATCAACAGGACATCATATTGATGAGAGGACTAAATATTCTCCTCACCAACAAGGCAGCTGTGATCACATTTTAGGCCATATTTTCATCTCACATGATCAAAACATGAAAAATATGTTAACAGAAGCTGAGGCTGAACACTGTTATGTAGTGAACCGCTTGCCTGTCCCCTACTCACAGTGGCTAACACAAAGGACAAGAGCCAAAACAAAGCTCCATCTCACTAGAGTTGGAAGGTAAAGAGTCATTGTCACTCCAGGTATGTTCATGCGCACCATGCGTTTATTTATCTACTGAACATATTTGGGAGAATTAAGATTTTCTCTGGACCTGTTGGTTGTCACTGCCAATACAGGCCTGGGCAGGTTTAGCATAGCTGTAATATATTACATCCACAATATATACTGCTTCATTTCATTGAAAATGAATTTGAAATATAGCTAGAATACTGTAGCTAGAGATACTGTCATAATGTGATACAGGAAGTACTGGAATAATGTAAGTACTGTGATACTGGAGAAGGCATTGCCAGGTCAGTTTGTAATGAAAGATGATGTTGAAGATATACTGGATTTGACCTAAAATCTCAAAATTGATTTTCTCTTTTTTACCATTAGCTGTGACGATTAAGGAAAGATAGGTCTTGTGAATTTTAAGTGAGCCGTTGAATTCTGGCAGCGTTCTGACGTCAGACTCCTCGAGTCTATTAAGTCTCTCGCTCTCTCTCTCGCTCTGTCTCTCCCCCCCAATCGATATATGTCCTCCAGGTGCAGGATATATAATGTGTAATCATAAAACACAAATTCTAGTCATCATTTTGATCATGATGAGAGTAAAACAATGCCGTTAGCAGTCACTGTGTAATTACCCGGCTGGCACAGACCATAAGGGAAAACTAAACTACGCAAATATTTCATTTTCTCACAAAGACTCCTTTGGGATCTGTCGTGTATAATGCAGAGGTAATATCCATGCCCCAGCAAAGGGGTTTGCATACCATTAGCCCCAACTTTATATCCAGAAAAGAGGTGTGTTTTAACAGTTTTTTTAAGGTTGTTAAATGGGGGGGGGGGGGGGGGGGGTAGAGGCATGGACTTATTTATAAAGAGCGAGAGGCTGCCACCCTTACTATAATGAAAAAAGCCTTCTGTACAACGTCTGACAGCCTGTGAGTGACAGCTTAATCATTTCTAGCTTAGCGTATTACTATAAAAGCTTTGCCTTTCCAGATCTTTTGACACACTGAAGCAGAAAGGGCCGTGCTAGCAATTTGCATGCAGGTCTTGCTCCAGCAATATCACTCATTCCTCCATGGCAGCCGGTTTATTCATTGATTTAATCAAAACCGATGAAAGACAGAAACATAACTAAATGATAGTCATCAGAGGTAACCTGGGGTAACACTGCAGAAATGCATTTCTAAAATGTAGAGAGGATGTCAGCAGATGTCTGTTAACACATTCACAAAAACCTGTGGACCAAGGACGCACATGGCTGCAAACATTATTCTCATTTCTGGTTAATGCACTTTCATTGAAATGCTTTACCTATAAAATGTTAGAAATAACTAAATTGACGGCATCAAATAGCTTTGGTTGTAAGGCCATCAGTTACAAAACAAAAAGGTATTATAAATCATAAATAAAACTGTAAAAGCAGACCTCACATTTAAACAGCTGAATAGGAGACACATGCTATTTTCTTGTACTTGATAACGATAAATTGCCCAATGCATTAATCACCTATAATTTGTCCGAGACTATAGAAGAACACGGATCTCCACACCGTGTAGGTGGCAATGGGTGTATTCGTCAGCATCCTTCCCTCAAAAAGGTTCAGACAACTAAATATGACACAACGGATAATGCTTTCTATTCCATCCTGTGGGCTGCTGCATAGCCAGAGAGCTCGTGTGGTGAAGTTTCAGCACCATCGACTGGACAGCTCCACACCCTCATCGTCAGAAGACCCAGAGCAACGTATTGATCCACCCATTAATCATAGGGGACTTTGGTAGCAGTTGTCCTTAAGTCACAGTTATTCCAGCTTCGTACAAAACTACAAATCACATGTAATTTCCTTCAAATGTAATTTGTGCGATTTGCACAACGATAAACACAATTCGGACATATAGTATTTCATTAAGGCAGGAGAGAGACTGTCCTTGGTGGGGGAGGGCGAGGTTATTCCCCTGAGTCTTAAGCATCACCATGTGCTGAAAACAATCAATAGTCTTTGCTGAAATGGTAGTCTCGCCCATCGCACTGGCTCTCACAACCACACACATGTAGACATAAAAGATGATCCACAAGTGGGCTAGATCAGCTGCATATTATAGGCTCAAAGTTGTTAATCACAAAGGTGGTTCGCACACGTTAGATGCCTATTGTGTGCCGTATACTTTTTTCTTCGAAAGAAATGCAATAAAAAGCAGCATTTAAATATGTTGTTGCAAATATATATTTTTTTAAATGCATACATATACAAAACCGCATTTAAATCCCTTGCTGGATGAATAAGGTATATTTGTAAAATCCGTTATACACATGATCACATAATACCTTTTGAGGCAAATTAGTAATTTGCGATATTGGGCTATACAAAATCAACTGAATTTAATTGAATGATCCGCTAACACTGCATTCTGGAAAGTTTTAGTATGAATTCGTATTGTTTCCGCCCATGTGGAGGAGCGCGCCAGGCATACTGATGAGCCGAACTCATATTTAAAACCAATCCTTATCATCGTGGACATAAGTGCATAAACTACCCCCGCACCGACGTGCAGCGCACCCCGTGGCTCGCTGTGCTCCTGTCTGGTCTCACCGGGCTCATGCTACTGGTGGCAAAAGAAGAACCATCAAATCGTGGGACTTTTGATCGAAGTTTGGCACGACCGCGTCCATAAAATAACCTGCCACGTATCGGGGCGATGGTCACTGCACCGACATGCGCTCCTGCTGCTCTCCACCCGGGGGGAATACAGGCGTTAATATTGACCAATGATTATAGCAACGCGCTGATACATGAAACAAGTGGCAGCCATCGATTAGAAAATAATGTATAATAAGAAGCTCACCAGAGAGGGATATAATCCGAAGATGGTGAGGGAGAGGACGGGGTACAGGACGCTCAACAGGACCCGCATGGTGACGGGCTCCTGCAGCCACTTCGCTCCAAGGTGCAGTCCGTTAACATAAAGCTTCGTCCTCTCGGTCTCCTCCGCGCGGTCTCTACTGGAGTCCAACCCCGGACAGAGCGCTCCGACGGCGGCGGCACGGAGTCCTCACGTTCACCGGCATCACAGCCTCCGCTCCTCGGAACCACGGCGCTCCGTCTGACAGCAGAGCCGCACAAAAAGTTTTGAGCGAGGGGGAAATATTCAAAGATTGTAGTTCCTACAGACTGCAGGGGAGGTGCACTAAGGGTGGACGTGACATCACTACATGGGTTTACCTATATCTACACATCCATAGTGTCTTTCTATATCAGCTTTTATATCTATCTCTCTATCTGTCTGTCTGTCTGTCTGTCTGTCTGTCTGTCTGTCTGTCTAGTTAATTTCATGACACTTGGATATTGATAACCTTCATACAGTTGTCTTTAAAAAAAAAGTGCCAATACTTCTTACTGTCACTACGCACTCAAGATTCTGTCAAAAAACATGTGTGTGTGTGTGTGTGTGTGTGTGTGTGTGTGTGTGAGCTTTGACTCAAATTGCTATGCATATAGATGCTAATGGTAAAATCAAAAAAGATGTGTGTGAGGAACTAATGAGGCTGAAGAGTTTTTTTGAATGTCTATCCATGAACATATAGTTTGTGTTTGCACAAATGATCTTATATTAGGGCTAGCCTTCACACACACACTAAAAGAATGGTTGCATCAATACATTGTTCATCGTGTTACAATGGGGTTTGGGGCTGGCAGAGATTCAGAGCAGGTGCTTTGTGGATATGAACTTGCTACACAATTTGCTTACAATCCAAGCTGCGTATTCCCTCTTGTTTCTCTTCCCCTTGTCTACAACATCCTACCTTGAGGACATCGGGGGGAGGAAGCAGATCGAGAAACAGGTGCGGCAACAACAACAACAACCTCCTAGGACTGTGGTCTCTGGCATTTTCTTCAAACGGAGAGGAAAGCAAATGAGGGAGCCTGGTTCCTCATGACTCCTATTCAGGGCTCGAGCTGAGGTATTTTTTATTTACAATGCAGATGAGTAGGTTCTCTACACATTTGTGGTTACCCTCAAACTGTATAGTGTCATGAATATCTCATGCCTGAGATATTCATGAAACTATTCATCAGTGGAGCTGCAGCGGGGAGATGAGATGCCAGTGCAGACTGATGTGGAGACGCACGCCTCTGGAACAGCAGCGGCACAGTGCCTTGAGCTGCAGTGCTGCTGGCAGTCGTATTCATTTGAATTCTTGATAATCTGGTCATCAGTTGTGTAACATTTTGTGGGGGTGCTCTTACTGTGTCATGAAAAAGAATCTCGCCACAAATCTCCCATCAATGCAGCAATGTATTTCATACTTTCCGGCCTAGAGCTTCTCGTATTCAGTGACAGCATCTATCAAAATACAAAGCCACGCTCAGTAAAGCTTTACGTGTGCTTTTTTCTGGTCTAGTAGTTCCTTGTGAGAATATTCGCCCATAGGCATCACTATATATAGTAGAAATTAATTAAAGTAAGACATTAGTTGAAGATTGTTTTGTTGGTTACTGGGATTATCCCTTTTTCCTGGAAGCTTGGATACTCTCTGATACCATTTCAACATAGATGGTTGGATTGGCATTAGAAAAGGTAACCTTTTCAAAATGAGACGCAGAATTCTTACCGGCGTTGAATCTAAATTCAATTCCAAAGATGTGCAGCGGTGTGTATCGTATGCAGAAGATTTATACGACTGCACATGAAAACAATTCTGTCAATGCAAAAACAATCTCCCGGAGGATGGATGCGACAGACTTTGGTTATTTCCTTGCCTTTTACTCGAGGCCCACCTGAAAGTAAACACTTTTGTCTAAAAGGCATTGAATTGATTGCTATGAAAGTACAGCAAGTACACATACAGACGCTCGTGTGAAGGAACAGTCTTAGTCTGGTTAAATCTGCAAGGAGCAGAGTATGGAATAGAAATGAGATTATACAAAAATCCTACATGTAAGCACTCTACCGGAGGACTAATTGTTCTGTAGGAAGACGGTGGCTTTGTGTTAGACACACAGTGTGTGCTGAGTTGCACTACCAAACACCTTAAGTTGGTGTGGGAATAGCAGGTCGAAGTGGCTTTCTGTTAGTGTGAGAGACTTGGGGCCTTTATAACTAAAGTAATCCTTTTCATGGGAAACTAAACATCCACTCAGCTTTTACATTAAGAAGGTGGGGGATGTTATTTATTATTAATACATAAATTAGCAGGATTATTCCCTGCTTTTATTATTGATCCATACATCTCACCCGGCATGTTTGGTGCAGTCTGCCGTTTTAGGTGGCAAGCTGTGTTCAGGCTGCAGCACTGTGTTCCCTCCGTGGCAGGTAGAAAGATGCTCCTGTCATAGCTCCATGCGGGGAATGAAACTGCTTTCCATTACACCACTTGAAGAGCTGCTCACCAACGAGCTGCTCAGAGCCGCTGGTTTGAAGAACACACTTTGACACTGCAAAGGAAGCAGGCTCACATCCGTGTTTGCGTGTTAATTAGAGACGTGTGACCTCTAGTCTTCGGGTGAAATTATATAAGGAATGCAAATCTAATTTACAAAGTAGATTGGGAAAGAAGTAAATCCAGCAGCGACCCAGTGCCTGTTCACACCAGTGTAATGGAGTCTTAATGGAGCAAGCTTTAATAGAGCTAGTTCACATGGTTAAGCTGGAGTAATTCAAATCAAACACAACTTATACTCCAATAATTCTATACTGTTTTGGATGATCATATTTGTGAACTGTTGGTCATGCGTAGTACTGTCAAAATAAATAACAGTATGTAAATACATATGTAATACATGTATTACTCGCTGTCTAGTTCGCTAACAAAGACCATAGCAATATGAGTTTACAGATGTTTTATTGCGAGGGTTCGATTGAGGAGGCGGAAAGGGGTCGAGAGATGAAGGTGTGTCGGGGAGAAGGAACGAGAAGAAGGATAGAGGGGGTCGTGGAAACAAGGTGGGAAGGGTGCGATTAGAGACGGCTGGCGTTCGGTGGATGGAAGGAACGATAGGGGGCGGAGCCTCGTGAG